>CM076581.1:1601253477-1601718071 GCA_034641835.2 Pinus albicaulis
TAAAACTCGGGATTTTCTGTTCTGATTTCTTGAGAAGAAGAGGGCGGATAATCTTCAACGGAATATTCATGGTTTTCAGCACGAACTGATTTCCTCTCCTTCCAAACTCTTTTATGAATGATCTTCTCTGGGTCAGACACGTAAGGTGTCTTTGACTGAGATGTATCTGACCTCAAATGTGGCTTACAAGGAGCCAGGACTACCAATAAATTTATCAAATAAAGAACAGTGGAGTCGCCAAGGTGAGAGATACGCAACTCTTCAACTCTCTGTGCTCACCTGATTAGAGAGTGAATACAATTTGTCGAGGCCCAGGGAAACTGATATTCTCAAATTCGTTCCCCGGTAACGGCGCCAGAAAGATGTTGTGGACAATTTTGTCACCCCTAGAGACAGCCTAGAGTTGCTATAGACCAGTGCCTAGGACATCTTAATATAGCAAGGAGCTCATCATATAGCTTGGGTTGTCAATCCAAAAGCTCTCTTACTATCTCTTGTTGAACAAGGAAATTAGTTTGAATGGGACCAATCTCTCTCAGAAGCTGATACAAAGATAAGAATAGTGTAGGAACATCATGCAAAACTCCAATACAAAGGCATCAGACAGTTAAGAGACAACTTACTGTAAAGAGGGCCAGTTCAAATAATATGCCACAGAAATCAAATATCAGAAAGTGGATGCAGTGAAGAAACATGGAGAAGATATTAGTTAACATGAGACTGATACCCAGATACACAACAGAATCACATATGGGCTTATCCAACTAAGAATCCATACATGACAATGGCGTTTTAAAAGCACCCTCCTCAAGTAACTAATATAGCAGAAAATATGGATAAGATGACCATGGAACAGTATATCATGACTAGGCCTATTTAAAGCGCTTGACTAACCCCAGTATGGGCATCAACTAGGATGAATCCTTACTCAAGATTAGTGAGCCACTCACATTCTAGAGCATGATACAAGAAGATAAATAGCATGAAATGAGATATTGTATTAACACATAAGAGAAAATTACATACTGTGAGATACCAAAGACCAGAATCCTCATTACAGTTATAACTCCTCCTCACTGAGACCCTACGGGCTCTGAGCCTTCATAAAAGAGTTTTACAAAATGTATACAAAAGCCTTTTCACTGCACAGTTTGCTGATAGAAATCTGGAACCCTTACAATGTCTTTCTTTCTAGTTTTTATAGAGGAAAGAGAAAATTCTAGAGAATGAGGTAGGTGATATACATTTAATGATCTTATTAAATCAAATTTGAAAGAAAAACCCACCTATGCTGTTTGGTGGTGCTGAACTGATGCACGTACTCTGCTACTACTTCATGAAATAAATGCTGAAGATAAAAATATCTTCATGAACATGACATAAAGAATAAAATATACAGATGTTCTGTACTTGACTGAAAGAAGAAATCTGCTGCAATAAAACCCTGAGGTTGCTTGTATTTGTGTATGGTACTCTCAGCTCTCTAATTTCAAGTTTCGACCTCAGATCTTTAATGCAGGGCTCTGCGCCTCTTAATCTTTTGCTGATATTTCATGCTGCCCCATTAATACTCTCGCTTGCTCAAATCTGTCTCTCGATTTTCTCTGGAGGGTTCTATGGATTCATATCCTTGCTTTCTTTAATGATAGTCATTTCATACAACTACCCTCAGCTTCCCTCCTGAATTTCTTCCTCGAAAACAGTCGAGGGCAATGCTCTTGATCTCTGTTAACAAGGCAACAAATCATAATGATTCTTCTACCGCGGCAAACCTACAAAAACACAAACTGGTTAAAGAAAACCAGACCGGGATGGAGATGAGGGCGATGGCGACGACGAAAACATGGTCATACGACAGGAGCATGCAGGGTGGTAGAGAAAATACAGTGGAGACTTTGACGGGGCGTAAGTTTTCCACGTAGAGCAGTTTAAACCTGATGAATGAATAAAACGACTAATATGAATGAAAACACACACACATATATATACGGCGGGGGAGAATACTATAGACACGCGAGAAGACGACACATGGGTGTACGAGGGACAGGTGGGAGGGTGACGTGGCTGTGGAGTCAACAGACAGAGAAGGCTGGATTCTGGGCCGTCGGATTTTGGAAGACAGATCAATAGCTCGAAGGCAATGGGAGCGGCGTAATGGTGGGCCACGGGACACAACGGACACAGGTTAACATACGAGCATCTTCGGAAGGTATCTGCCATTGGATTGAGGTTGACAGATCCAACGGCGCGGGTGAGTTCCGCTGCCCGGCCATTGTACAACCTTTAACGCGTGAAAAAGTGGTTTTGAATGTCGTACTCAGGGACACGTGGCATGCGATTTGTGGAATCGCTAGCATTTGTTTGAAAACCGCCGGCTCGGTGGAGGTGGTGCGGAATTAACCGCTGGTTTTCTGCGGTGGGATACGGACGCGGGGGCCACCATTATTGCGTTGATTGCGGGCCGTAGATCTGCAATTGGATCGGACGGCTATGATTTGGCCCAGAACCATGAGGCGACAAGCTCTTTCTCAATCAGGCGTGTAGTTCTTCCACTCAGGTCATATGGGAATTCAAGCAAAAGGTGTTGCGGCTGTGTGGGCTAGGCCCAATATGTTTTATAAATGTGGATTTCAACCTTTGCACAGTGTATTTTCGGGCGGAAAGAGTAACGGTAGACCGAACATGGAGGGCTTTGGCCGCGAAAGATGTTTTAAACAGACCCAAAGGAAAATGGTGGCCAAAATTTAAATAAGGGGGCTGATATGCACAACAAAACACATGGTAACAACTACAGAATTTAAAACTCTGCTCATCGCAGAGCTATTCGTGAAATCGACCTTTGACCAATTTGAAATTCATTGTAATGGATATTCAATTCAACATATAAAACAGTCTTCCACCTTGTCATATTACTGTTTATGCTCAATCATCCATGCGCACTCTTATTCCAAATCACAGCATTTAAATACTCAATTTCTAAATGCACCCATAAACTCTAAAACACACTTATCAAATTAATAACGAAAATACTTACAAATTGTTCTTCTTGGCCAGATATTCAACAGTCGTGGCCCTTACAATTTGCTCAGAGGCTTACAGCCTTGGCTGTT
Organism: Pinus albicaulis; assembly: GCA_034641835.2. Classification (NCBI taxonomy): domain Eukaryota; kingdom Viridiplantae; phylum Streptophyta; class Pinopsida; order Pinales; family Pinaceae; genus Pinus; species Pinus albicaulis. The sequence continues at coordinate 1,601,256,588 of CM076581.1, forward strand.
CAAAATCTGCTCTCAACCATTCTCACTTTTCAAGTGTGTCTTTCTTCACAAAAACCACTCCTATTTATACACAAATAATGCATTTAATTCACTCAAAATATCTCTCCACCTAATCCTCAACTAATCCCATACATAGAAATCCTAATCCCAAATTTTGCTCCTAAACTATTTCTCTCATATCCTTTTATTTATTAAAAGAATATTTACATAATCCTCACTTTTCATAATTATCTCCTTTTTAAAAATAACAAATTAAGTAATAAAATATTAAAAATTGTCACACCCCCTTTTCTAACATATTTACAAACAAAAAATGCCCTTGATGCTCCTGCATCAATATTGTAGGTTTTATGTTCCAAGCAAGAAAGCCTATGAAAAGGCATGCTAGGAAGCTATTAGAGAGTATTAAATAGATTCATGCAACTATTGACACAGTCCAACTACCACAAGACATCATTGACCTCTCATCACCTGCAGAGGAAGATACAATTAGTAAATCAAAGAGAGGAAAAGAGAAAGTGATGGAAAAAACAGAGTTTCAACTCCTTGAAGAACAATTGAAGTTGGCCAATCATGAAATTTTTGTTATGAAAAAAGATGCAAGGAAACACAATGTAGAGAATATTCACTTTGAAAGTATGAAGGCAATTTGGGAAGAGCAAGTTGACAGTGTTTCCAAGACTCTAGATAATACACAACAACTTATCAAATGGACCATTCCATTGAGGAAAGAGGCCAAACATGTCAAGAGGATGAACATACATTTGAAAGCCACCAACAGGAATTTGAAAGATCAGGTTAAGGACCTCCAGGAACAGCTTGAACTAATTCATGAGGAGTTGGAGAAAAAAGGCCTAAAAATGACAATGCTTGAAGAGCCAATAGCTCAACCCATCATAAATGAGGAAGAAATGCCTCAAGAATCATAGTGTGAACTGTCTTATGATATTGAAGGCTAATGGTATGTTAGAATCAAGTTTTTGGCACTTAGAAGGTATATTTTTCAAACTACACAAAATTCTGGAATTTTGAATGTTTTGAGCAATTTCGTAGCGTGCATGGGCTTGAAGAACAACAAAACGCTATGAAACTACTGTAGCTTTCTTTTTTCTTTTTGAACCAGGTTGGGAACTTTCAAGAGGTGAAAATTGTATGGGAGATGTATCAAGGTAGAATTAACACCATGAAGAAAGAAATAATCAAAAAGGATGATGGCAAAAGGCATTTTTGCAGCACTACGAAAGTACGCTACAAAATTGTCCTACTTTCGTAGCGTACTGTGTTGGAATTTTTTAAGCAAGTTTTTGGGAATATTTGGACAGGTAGATACTATCCAAGTATTAAAGGACCATGACAACAGTTATCCAACACTAAAATACCATGAAATTAAGACAAACTACCAGCCAAAGCATTCGTTGAAGATGAAGACCAGTTTGCCTAAAAAAAAGGGTTTTGTTTCCAGTTTTAGAGGAGGTCAAGTAAGAGGTTCTGTAGTGATGAGTCCCATCACCCCTATTCGAACATGTGAAAGTATATTTTTAAAAATATGTAATTTTTCTTAGAGATAAAGTTGTTAAATGTAATAATGAACGATTTGAGTCCTATTAGGAAAAGGACTGTCAATTAGGATAGTTGTCAATTTCTCATTAAATAGATGTTTTATGGTTATGCATGGTGTCATTAGGCAAAAATTCAATGAATATAACTAGGAGGAAAATCATCTGATGATGTAACAAGTATATTAAAGGGAATAGGGTCGAATTTTTCAAGGGTTGGATATTTTTTGGAAAAACTGCAGCTTTATGTAAATTGACTGTTTTCAGTAATACAGAGACTTGTTTCTTGACCAACCTAAGATTCTGATTGAGTTTTTAGTGCCTATCTTATCTTTGTTTTTATGTGTACCATTTGCAGTGGCTTTCATATTTAATACTTATAATTCATTCATGTAATGCTCTGACTTCCTTTATAAATGAATTGAATGTGTGATTTCATGCTTCATGTGTGTGTGTACTTCTGCTAAAAACTCTTACCTGCCTCAACTTCCACGTCAAGTGAACTTACTATTGAATCACTGAAAGTGTTGACTCTGTAAGCCCAATTTTTGCATACTGATACTATTTTCAACCTATAGCCATCACAAGCAAGTTGTTTTCCAAGTAGAGTTAGCCATCTAAATACATCTTTATTCAATATCATTAACCCTTTGAGAGAGCCCTCTCACACTGAAGAGGCTAAGATTTAGTAAAAATATAGGTTTGAAACAACTACATGAGATTGTCTGATTAGCAGCCTATCAGGTGCAATTTTGTGATAACATTTTGGTGCATCTTCTGGGAGCCTAAAGATTACACTTTCCCAAAATTTTGAAGCTGAACTTCTAAAGGTAGCAAGAGCTCAGGAAGTTTTTCAAGGCTACATTTACCTTGGTGACTCCATTCAATATTCATATGATCAAAGGTGGCTTCGAGAAGGAGATACATGAGGATTAATCCTGACCCAGATCCACCTACCATTGTGGACAATCCAAACACCATCTCCAGAGGAAGTTAAGGCATTTATGCAATATCAGGTACTCCATTACATACAAAATGCTTGTCCTTTGAAGTTTTAAGAATTCCTGAAGACAAAATATTTGATGATAAAATTTAGGAAGTCTTGTTTAGGTCTAAAAGTGAAAAAGAATTAACTGAAATTTTCTTATACCTACATAGGAGAGGTATTGATACCTCAGCCTTAGTGACACAAAAATATAAAGAAGAGTTTTGGGAAGCAGTCACTTCAAAGTTATTGTTAGAAAAAGAGTATTTAAATAGGTTGAAGGAGCTTGACCCTTTTGAAATTTTGCTAAGATGTAAAACTGGTATTCCTCTTCCTGATTGGAGTTCAATTGTCACTAGACAACAAAGACCAAACAGTCCTCCTCCTAACAGTTCATATTCCTCTACTACTGATGTCCTTAAAACTACCACAGTCCCATTCATCATGGCAGGAAATTTACCTCCTCCACCTGCTGCACCTGCTAGGTGTGCCCCTCTTTTTCTTCTAGCTGTCCTACATGCCCTTCCTAGCAAATACTCTGCTAGAATCAAAACTTGGGGAAGTGATGAAGAGATTATTGTTGAAGTTTTGGCAATATGATGAAATATGATGTCCTTGATGGCGACCTACTTGATGAATTTGTCCTTGATGGAAACCTACTTGATGAGTTTCCTATGATAAGCAACCTATGTGTTAAAGATGTAAAAATGATGTTTCTACGGGTCAGTTCAGATGTGGTAGAGAAAGGAATTCCTTTAAGTGCCAAAGAAATGGAACAGTAAATATTCCTCAATGTATACACAGGTTTGATGAAGGAAACCCGCGTATACATTCAGAATTAGTATATATGCATTTTTTATGAAGCGAAGTCGCGTATACACACGGATAAGAATGATCCAAGTCGCGTATGCCTTTTGCACTCTAAAATTATGATACCAAGGGTCATTACCATGGTATTAGCCCATAGTATTGAGCGTTATATTGATTCCATCCAAGAATACCATCAGTAGTCGTGTGGTTTTGACTCATGCTATTGGTAAAGGCTAAATCTATATAAGAAGAAAAATATCATAGTGCAATGGTGTGCAGGTGTAAGGGCTATCACTAATATTTCTCTCTGAAGTATATCTGCATAGGATGAACTCTATTTTATTGATAAATCTAAAGTTATGATGCACCCTTGGATAAATTGATGGATCAAGATCTCTAGATTTGAAATGACTATATTCTTGCATGATCAATTGAAGAGATGATTAGATCTGAGACCTAGTGCATGTTTGCTGAAGTGGAGTGAAGAAATCTAGGTAAGTTCTATAGATATGAAAACATTCCGTTGAATTAATATTTACAGATCTATACGCTAGTTCATCTCAGTAAAAGCGCGTATATGCACGGGTTTGCTTCAGAAAAGGTGCGTATGGAAGTTAGGGTTTTCTGAAGCTTATTGCAGAGATTTTCTATTATTTTTGTTGTTATTTATGTTGTCTGTCAATGAATTCTTCATGAAGATCTAGATTGCTTGAATATTGTACATGCTGCTAAGTTGAATATGTCCAAATCTGATCAATAAGTGAGTAAACATGGTTAATGATGACTTACTATTTAAAGGTTATGTATTTCTGAAAAGATGTTTGACTAAAAGCCTTAGATCTGGATCTGAGATAGATCATATTCTGAAAAATAGTATTCACAGATCTATACGCAAGTTGGTGTGACAGAAAGCACGTATACACGCGGGTTCCGTAAAGTGAAGTAGTGTATGAATTTTATGATGATTAATGTTCAGGGTTGAGTTTGATTCTGCATACTTATTCTGAAGTTTGGGTTATTTCTGTGTTCTGGTTACAGTGTTCTCACTATACTGATTGAAGTTTGGGTTAAGTTTATTATTGATGATCTTTATGATGATTTGAGTTGAAGCTGTGGGATCCAGTATGAAAATTGATGAAACGTGGTCTATAGTGATTCTGAGTGAAGTAGAAGCTTTCTGCCAGTAGAAGCTGGTGTTGTGATCAGGGGGTTGAAGCTCCCTTCCAGTAGTAACTGGTAAACGATATTAGGGAGTTGTAGCTCCCTTCCAGTAGCAGCTAGAAAGCGAGAGAAGGTTGCAGCCTTATACAGGTAGATACCTGCGTACTGATATGGGTCTACATCAGTACAAAATTTGTAAACAGTTTTCCATATAATAAATATTGAAGACAGAGACAAAAGCAACGGTGGTTTTCTCCCGAATTGGGTTTCCACCTTAAATCTTGGTGTTCATGTGTGTTGCTCTTGTGTTATGTTTTATCTACTGTTACTGCAGATATTTGCTAACTATCTAACAGATGCATGACTTAAAAACTGAGTTAAAAGATTGTTTCTGAAAAATGTTTCTAAACAATAAAATTATATCAGTATACGCTAGTTTCTTTTGGTATATGTGCGTTTACACGCGAGTTGGGTTCATAAAAGTCGCGTATGGAATTCAATAAAGAAAAAGAGAAAATATTTCAATAAGCTCTAAATGTTGATTCACCCCACCCCCCCCCCCCCTCAGTATTTTTCCCAACAATTGGTATTAGAGCAGGTCCTTCTGAAGAAGCTTAATCGCTAGAAGGAAGATCAGCTAAGATGAGCAATCAAGATGGGACAGCATCTATCAGGCCTCCTCTCTTCAACAGAAACAATTTAATCCCCTAGAAGACAAGGAAAATATCCTATCTTCAGTCCCTTGGAGCATATGTATGGGCTATAGTTGAAGGAGGTTATCAATATCCAACATCAGTTCTAATAGATGCAGCAGAATGAAAGAAATATGAAACTAATGCAAAGGCGGTCAATGCATTATTGGGAAGTCTAACTGAACCATAATTTGTCAGAGTCATGCGATTGAATATGTAATTCCACTTGCTTGGATCATTGGTATAAGTATGAGTCCTTGGTGATTGGAAATTTCATACTCAATTGAGTTATAGAGTCATGTACTTCATTGAAAAATTTGTCTGAAGATTCAACATGAACTCCGGGGGATCATGGTCAATACAGTGCACATCAGATTTGCATAGCTCTTCTTTATACAAGGAAAGAGAAACCTTGTTTCAGTATTGATCTACTCTTTTCCCTTGATGTCAAAGGGGGAGAGTATTTTGGTGTTTGAATAATGGTTATGATTAATGTATTTATCTGTTGTGGTGATAAAACACCATCATGGTTGTTGTTGGGGTCCTGTGATTTGGAATATTGGCATGCCAAGTGACAAGGCAACATGCAAACCAAGCTTTAGAGCTCTAGGATCTAGCCCTCCTAGTCTCAGAGAGGGATCTCTCAATATTTTTATAAGGATGTGTCTTGAATGTTTTGGTAGTTAATTTTAGGCTAGTTATGAGGTGCAGGGTTGTTTGTTTTGTTTGGTTGGACAAATATGTTTCATGTAGTATAGATAGTTCATGGGAATCTACAAGCCATTGGGCAATGGAGTCATGTGGAAATCCAAATAGTTCTGATTGAGGAGGAAGGGGAAACCAAGGGGAAAATATAACTCGGTCAAGGATCTGTTGAATAATATAGGTGAAGTGAGATGAACATTAAGGATTAAGAGTGAAAAAAAAACCAAACCCTTTCACAATGACTTAAAGGATTCGGGGAACACCCTATTTCCTCCAGTAAGATCAATATTTTGGACTTAATCAATATAGACACTCAAGGAAAGGATAAATGCAGACTAAAACCTTCTAAATGGATTATAGGATTCGCGGAACGACCTATTTCCTCCTACAAGTCCACTGTTGAGAGCTTAATCTACAAGACATACAATTGCATTCAAAGAAGAGGGAACACCTTAGACATCTAGGACTACAATTATAGGGACCTTCAATACAATGATTAAAGTAAGAAATAGAGGGTATGATTGAAAGAGACCTCTCTGTCAAACTGCAAGCATTAATAATTAAAGGGAGATTTCAGATACAATATTGAGTGGCAAAGAAAGAGGAAACACCTAAACAGTCTTTAGCACAACTAAATTTACCATTTTTGAAATAAAAAAAACTGAATATTCAAGAGAGCTATAGACTACCCTGTCATGTTCAGTAGTGGAAAACATATAAACAGTGAAGGATAAACAGGTCAAAGGTGCTTCTAAGATACATTTCTCCGCCTAAACTTTTTATCCTATTGTGAGTCAAAGCAAAATGGAACAAAGTGATAGACGGGAAAACAACATTAACAATAAGAGATTACTTCACCAAAACCAAGCTCAGGGATCCAATGGTCCAGCCTCCTTCATTCAACAGAGAAAACAGAGACTTCCATACTCCTTCAGAACACCAATGCTTCTTCAAAGCAACAATCTATGTATTACTTTTGAAAACACCAAATGCCAACCTTTTACAATGAGACTTCAAAGAGTCTTTATAGAGAAAATGGGAAAAGTAGGTGAAGGAGGTTTTAATGATCATCAGAGATAGGAGGATTGCATTTGAATGCTCCATCCTGAGCCATAAATATTACATTAATTCCTGGATAGACTTAGTAACAATCATTGCTTGTTGAGGCTCCTTTGACATGACATAAATCACCCACAGAATGTCCTTGGGAGAAAAAACCATCTGGAGTGGTACTGCTATCTTCTTAGGTGTGAGTTAAGTGGAATAATGGGCCTTGAGGACATCCCATACTCCTAAATAACTGCTTCTGACAGTTGTAGTAGCTTCTTTGGTGTAATAACCGCTTGGCAGGCCTTTGAGCATGGAGATGGGCTATGTCTGTGTCAGTCAACTTCTGCACCAATAACTGCTATGTTCCTTGTACTTTAACCTGTTTTAGCTTTGTTATGATTTTCTTTTGTTGATCTGCTTGAATTGTCTACGCCTATTGTTTCCAAGAATTTCTCTATTCTTCTGTGTATTCCTTCTTCAATGTGCTTTGTCTTTGATAATTCCTTTGACCATCGATCCTTTGTTTCGGTCCCTTATTGCCTGTAGAGCCATGGAGGATCGTCATCCCAAATATCTTGTCACATGTCTGTGACTGTAGGAAAACTTCTAACAAAGTCACTCTTTAAACCTGAAAACACACAAAGACTCGTTATGAAATCCTACGGGCTTGGTTTAGACTGCTTGCAAAGGCTCTGGGGTGGCGGAGGAGCAGTGAGGAAAAACGTGGATGCAGAAGAAAAGTGGGAGGAAAACCCTGGCAGAGTAGCTAACCAGGTGCAAATGGAGGTTTGGGGTGACGGTGAACAGGAGTCGTTGGATTAGGACAATCAATGCTCAAGATTACTCGGTGAAATATTTCGGGAGCAAGTTAGGTGGAAAATGAATGGGGGCAAGATTAAATCAGGACCGTCCGATCTCAGAGATCGATGGCTGGGATTAAAAACGAAAGGAAATGTTGGCGAGGGAAGCAGTATGGCGGAAAACCGGGAATGGTTTTCAAAAAATAAAATGGGGGGAGGTGGTTTTGAGTGAATGGAATGCGATTCCATACACCGGGCGACACGTGGATTCTTAAAACCACCTATTTTGCAAAATTTTGAAATGCTAATCCTCGGACATAAAAATTTTGCGATATCAAGTGTCAACCGTTGGATGATGGGTGGTAGATCTGATAGTGCGGAATGAACGCGATAGAAAGTGAGATGTGCGGGCGAAAGGTGTGGTGGGACCCTTGGTGACATTGGCCCTTTGCCGTGTAGCGGGTGTGTGGTCGGGAGTGTTTGGATGTTCGGGATAGATCCTGGTCGTTAGATCTATAGAATGGATGGTGAGGATAAAGCAGGGGGATATACGGCAATAGGCGGATGGATGGCAGGATGGGAGGGGGGCCATTGATCACTGTTAGATCTACAGGATCAATGGCGGAGGTTGCATCGTGGGTAAAACGTTGGGTGAAATATTTATAAAGAAAAAGGCACATTCACAGAGAAATATGAGCAGAGGAGGGCTTAGGGATAAGCACTCGGGTGTGGTCCCATGGAGGGAAAGAACCAGTGCTAGCGGGTGACTTAAGCCCTCGGGGACTTAATATCCTTATAGAGCGGAAGACTATTTTTAGGCCAAAAATAAGGATTTTCAAGGCCAAAACGGAGTTCTGATAGATGAAAATGGAGGGATTTGAACCAAATAAAAGGGAGACATAATGTTTAAAATGGGTTTTTATGATTTTGGAGGTTAAGATGGAGGAAAAGGAAGAGTTATAGGGGGAAGAATGAATGATATGGAGGAAATAATGAAAATGAAATGGAGAGGTGAAAATGAAAGAGTGGAGTCTTGGAAGGAGTTTTCATTAGTAAACAACAGATTTTGGAGACCTTTTTTGAGGGAAATTGCAGTGAAGATTAATTCAAAGGACAAAGAATCATCATAATACTTCAAATATGATGGATTTTCAAAGTAAATATATCTCTTGAAGGCTTGAACACAATTTAGCCACCAATAGGTATATCAGAATTTATAGGTGGCTAACAGTGGCTCCACTTGGGGAGGACAGCTTGCCCTTTAGGTGTCTAGAACCTCAGTAATCTCTGGATTTAGCAGACCAGTGCCTCATCCATTGGGAAATTTTTATTTTCTTTCTTGTTGGTACTTTTTGCAATTTGGCAATTCCTTTAGTGACCTGCAACATGAAACTCCTTTGAAACAAACATCTCTACCTACCCCAATCTACTTGTCCTAACATTTTCTTCCTTTGAGTGCACTTGGATTGGCATCTCTTTACATATTATTTTGAAAAAAGAAAAATAAACCTATCTAATGCTACCCTTATTTCTTCTAAGAGTCCAGATTAAACAGTTGGACTCTTAATTCTCTACCTAATCTAATATCTGTCAAGATTAAATAGTCTGACAGATTTCCATTCTTTATATTCTAAAATAGAAATTGAAAACACAGCCAAACCAGGATTAGACTGTCTGATTTTCTATGGGTCCATGGCATAAAGACAAGCTGCACATGAACTGAAACTTGCAGAGATTCAAAAACAAAATTTTGAAGGCTAAAGATATAAAATTCAAAAAAATTCCTCCTTATTTTGACTCAGACTTTGAGCTTTTTAGAGTCACCCCTTTTCTTCATTTCAGCTCTAATTTTGATCTTGTTAGAGCTATTTTCTTTTTCTTTGCTAGTTCAATTTTTGAGCATGTTAGAACCAGTTCTCTTTCCTTTCTTATACCCTAATCTGTTCTACTGATAAGCCAAGATTAAACAGTTTGGCAAATATTTTTCACTATCCCATCAGCAGTAAATTGAAATATTCCCAATCATGATTAGGCTGTATTATTGGAAATTAGTGCTCCTTAAAGTAGTGGCATTTGGGCTTGCGCACTTTCATATTTTCCTTTCTTTTTGGTATGGGGCTATACCTTCCTTGTTTTATTTCTGCCCTCTTTTCTATTTATTTTTTTTATTGTTTTTGTATTTTTCTTTATGAAAATGGTATGTACAATGGATTAAAAACTTTGAAACTAAGACTCTTGACAGAAATAGTGTTTAAGCATCCTGCCATTGACAGGACCTCCCAACACTTCTTCACCATTCAGTTCTTGTAGAAAAAACGCATTATGCCCTCTTATGGAATGAATAATGTAGGGCCATTTCCACAGATTTTCAAACTTACCATGTTTTCCCTTCTCTTCCCTTCTTGAATCCCATTTAAGAACCACATTTCCAACTTGGAAGTCATTTGCTTTAGTCCTTTTGTCAAATAATATTTTGATGTTTTCTTGGATTGTTTGAGTTATCTGGTAAACTTCCTCTCTAATCTGCTGCAAATGGATGGTCTGATTGATCCTTCTCTGCATATCATTTTCTTCAGCTTGGACTTCCTGAAGGAGTTTCATAACTGGAACTCTTAAAGATGTTGGGAAAACAACATCCATGCCATAAACCAGCTGATAGGGGGACATATTAATTGACTTTTTGGTGGTTAACCTGTCAGCCCACAAGGCATGAACAAGCTTACCATGCCATGCTTTCTGAATCTTCTCCAACAACTTTTTGATGATGTTGATCAGGCTCTTGTTGGAGGATTCAGCAAGTCCATTTCCTTGGGGGTAATAGGCATTGGAGTGGCCCAAGGTGATCTGATATTTATGGTAGAAATCAACCATCCTCTTGGATTTAAAGGCAGCAACATTGTCTGTGATTATTTTTCTAGGACAGCCAAATCTGGACAATATGTTGGTCTCAAGGAATTTAATAATGACGAAGTCAGTAGCATTCCTAGTGGGTATGGCCTCTATCCATTTGGTAAAATAATCAGTGGTTGTGAGGATCCATTTGTGCTGGGCTAAGGAGGATGGATGGATTTCCCCTATGAAGTCCAAACCCCACTGTTGAAAGGGAGCTTCAACGCTAATAGGCTTCAAGGGTAAGGGCAAGAGCTTTCTTCTGCCATCAAAAATTTGGCACTTTTGGCAAGACATTAATAGTTTGTGGGTGTCTGGAAAAAGGGTGGGCCAATAGTAACCAGATCTGAGGATCTTTTTTTCTGTGGTCTTCCAATTTAAGTGCCCTCCACATTCTCCTTCATGCATTTCATGCATGATTTTTCCCGCATCAACCTCAAGTAAACATTTTAGTAATATCTCAACAACATTTTTCCAATATAAAACTCCATCTATCATACAATAATTTAGAGCCTTCTATTTGACAAATATGGCTTTTGTTTTTTACAAAGAAGGAAGAGCATTTAAATAAAGCAACACATAAATGATTTCAGCATACCATGGAGAGTTCATGAATGTTTCCTCAGTAAATGGTGTTGGGAACTCTTCTATTTCTTCCAAGGCATCAACCATATTCATATCTAGAGCTTAGAAATTAGACTCAGCCATGAGTTTTGCTAATCCTTGTCCCTTGATGAGTTTAGTAGGCTTGATTTCTAAGTCATATTCTAGAATAGTGGAAATCCATTTTCCTCTTTTACCATCAGGGTCTTGACTTAGAATATCTCTAAATATGGTGTGTGGCACAAAGGCAATGATTTGTGAATGTAAAATGTACACCCTAAAGTCCTTTAACGCTTTTACCAATGCCAAGGCTTGCTTTTCCATGATATTATATTTGAGTGGGGCATCTCTTAAGGCTTTACTAAAGAAGGATATAGGTTTTTCTTTCCCCAAGCTATTCTTTTGCAACAACACTACAGCTATTGTATGTTCAAATGAAAAAGAAAAAATATAGAAATATTTGGTGAAATCAGGACTGATAAGGACTGGTGCTTGAGTAAGGGCTTGCTTTACCAGTTCAAATGATTGTTTATCTTGCATTGTCCATTTAACACCTACTTCTTTCCTGAGCATGTTAGTGATGTTTCTTAATAGCTCAGCAAGGTTGGGGATGAACCTCCTCAAAAAATTTATCTTTCCAATGAAAGACTGTAATTCTTTAAGGTTTCTAGGGTGGCTAATATTCAATATGCCATAAATTCTTTTAGGATCTATTTTGATCCCTTCTTCAAAGATTATATGACCAAGAAGCTTTCCTTCCTGGAGGCCAAAGAGTGTCTTTTTTGGATTTAAAGACAATCCAAATCTTCTGCATTTCTCGAAAACCTTCCTTAAATGTTCCAAATGTTCTTCATCAGTTTTGGAGAAGATAGTAATATCATCAAGGTAAATGATTATAAAATAGCCTATGTCTTCTGAAAAGGCTATGTCCATCGCCCTCTGGAAGGTGGCCCCTGCATTCATCAAGCCGAATGGAATTTTGACATACATAAATGTCCCCCAAAGTGTGGTAAAAGTTGTCTTATGTTGATCACTTGGGAGGACTAACACTTGATTATAACCCGAGAACCCATCCAACAATGAGATTATTTTTTACCCAACCACCCTTTGAAGAATGTGGTCCATTTTTGGCAAGGGGTAGTTATCTTTCAGAGAGGATTTATTCAAATTTATGAAGTCAATACACAACCTAATCTCTCCTGTCTTCTTCCTGACAGATACTAGATTGGAGACCCAATCTAAGTATCTGAGAGGAACAATGATCCCTACATCATACATCTTCCTAATTTCTTTTTATACTGCAAGCAATAAAACAGGGTTTATCCTCCTTAATTTTTGTCTGAAAGGTTTCTGATTTTCCTTAAGAGGGATCTTCTGTTTAATGATGCTAGTGTCATATGATTTCAAATCTTTATAGTCCCATGCAAAAACATCTATAAACTCTTTGAAGAGTGCTATGTATTGATGTTTGATGTGGGCAGGAAGGGTGCTACATAGCTTAATCATTTTAGGCTCAGTTGGGCTGCCTATGTTGTGCTCTTCCACATTAGTTTCCATGGTTTCTGCTTTTGGTTCCTTAGCAACATCGTTGAAATCAAAGAGTTGTTCTAATGGAGCAAGGCCTTTGGGTATGGTATCACCTTTACACTCTAGAACTTCGAGGTCCTTTTGGTCTCGATCATCAGATAATTTTTCTTTGAAAATATGATCAAACTGATTTATAATAGAAGGAAAGGAGGACTCTGTTTCAGGAATTAGTTCCTTGTTTAAACATTCTTTTTCATGGCTGGAACTTGGTGATGCTAAGGAAAACTCATTTTTTGATTGCAGGAAATATTCTATGTGTTTATCATTGTCAAATACCTGCCAATGATCTTCGTTATCAGGCACTGCTCGTCTGTTTTTCACCTTTATAATGAACTGCTCATTGATTTGTGGTATTTGGAAATTACTAGCAGCAAAAGCCAGTTCGTTTTCCAGGTGATTTTAGGCTCTTGGTATGAACACGAGTTCATATTTTTCAAAAGTCTTCAAGAGATCTAAAACAGTGTTTCTATATTCTCTGAGTCTAGGGTTTTTGGTTACATATTCCCCTTTGATTTGTCTGATGAATAACTCAGAGTCTCCCTGGACTGATATCCTTTTGGACTTTAAATCTTTAAGTATGTGCAGGCCAAGGAGAGGGGCTTCATATTCTACAATGTTGTTAGTGCATGAAAAGTCTAATCTGCAGGCATGTCCTTTTTTTGTGTTGTGTATCCATACACCAACCCCTGCACTATTTTTGCTGCAAGAGCCATCAAAGCTCATTCTCCAAAGTGTTTTTGTTTCATTCTCATATGTTTTGTGTTGCTCAAGGCTGCTGGGAGTTGAGGTATATAGAGGTTGAGAGGAAGACAATTATGAATGTTCCGGTGCACTAATGTCCTGCTCATTTTCCTTCTTTGTTTGGGTGATTTCATCTTCATTGTATAAAATAAAGGAATCTAGGTCTGAATGGGTGTAATAAATAGGAGTGTTGTGAGGTTTGTCCTTACTTCTCACCATGTATTTCATGAGGGTTTCCCTATATAATCTCCTGGTTTGACCAAACACTGGTATGGTGGCATAATACATATCCATTTAAAGGGTGCCCTGAATATTAGCTCCCCATGATCTAGACAAGAGCATGCCATATTTTGGGGGAATGTCAGCTACTACTATATCCATTACAATATTCTTGGCAGGAATTTGAGACAAGTTAACACACAATTCTTTAATTAACCCTAAGCATTTGACCCTTCTAGAATCTGTTGGCAATATGATGCAAAGTGTTGTCCTTGATGGCAACCTACTTGATAAAGTTGATGGCAACCTACTTGATGAAGTTGTCCTTGATGGAAACTGACTTGTCCTATTTGTTAATGATGTAAATCTGATGTATCTACATAGCAGTGCAGATGTAATGGAGAAAGGAATTCCTGTAAGGGCCAGAGCAACTATTAAAATGGTATGTCACAAAGCATACGCGGGTTTGTAAAGGCTAAGTAGCGTATGTACGCGGAAAAGTACGTACCAAGTAGCGTATGCCTATTTTCTCTCTAAATTTATAAAACCAGGGGACATTACCATGGTATTGGCCCACAGTATTGAGCGCTGGATTATCTATTTGATCCCGTCCAGGAATACCATTGGAAGTTGTGTGGTTATGGCTCATGGTATTGACAAAGGCTAAATCTATTTAAGGAGAAGAAGATCATAGTGCAAGGTGTGCATAAGTCTGGGTTTTAATGAATACTTCACTTTGAAGTATATTTGCATGGAAGAGTAACATTTTATTGATTGATCTGAATTAATAATGCACCTATAAAGAAAATGATGAAGAGGGATCTCTAGATCTGAAATGAATATGTATTTTCTAGATCTGTTTATGGAATGTTTAGATCTGAGATGAGGAAAATACTTTCTGAAGTGAAGGATAAGATCTGAGCTATTTATCTGTTCTGAAGAGTTACGCATCCCTACAAAGTTTAAAGATCTATACGCAGGATCGTGGCAGAGAAAGCGTGTATATACGCGGGTTGGATTCAGCAAAAGCGTGTATGGAATGTGAGATCAGTTCTGAAATATGTGCAGAAGTATACGCAGGTTGGTCTTTGTGAAAGCGTGTATACACACAGGTTCAGTGAAGTAAAAGCGCGTATGGAATCTAGGGTTTTGCTGAAGTATGTGGATTGAAATGTCTAATCTGTTTTACTGTTTTACTGCTATCTGTCAAAGATGTATTCATACAGATCTGGGTTGTTTGACTACTGATTATGTTGGTTGATTGATTGATGATTCATTGAATGAATTAATGGGGTCATAAGTTTCAGTTTGATAGATGATGAGCTTAAATGTGTGGAGTGGGTCCAGTCTGAAAATCGGATGAAAAGTGGCCTACAAGGTATGTTGTATGGAAGCTGATGGATCCAGTATGAAAATTGATGAAACGTGGTCCATGGTGGTGCTGAGGGTCGAAGCCTTCAGTGAGGGGGTTGTAGCTCCCTTCCACTGGTAGCTGGTAAAAGAGAGCAAGGGGTAGTAGCTCCCTTCCAGGAGAGGTTGGTAAACGAGAGCAGGGGGTAGTAGCTCCCTTCCAGGAGAGGCTGGTAAATGAGAGCTGGGGGTTGTAGCTCCCTTCTAGGAGAGGCTGGTAAACGAGAGAAGGTTGTCACCTTCTGCATGTGGGTGCCTGCATGCTAGTATGAGTCTGCGCCAGTACATGGTTGTAAGAATTTTTCTTTATAATAAATATTGAAGACAGATACGACGGCAGTGGTGGTTTTCTCCCGAATTGGGTTTCCACCTTAAATCCTGGGGTTCATGTGTGTTACTTATGTGTGATGATTTATTCTGTTCTTATTGCACAAGTTTACTACTTACTAAACATCTAATGAATGAATGATGCAATGATCTAAGTAAAGAATTATCTGTATAATGAGATCTCTGGTAATACGCAAGTTTTACTAAGGATATCCACGTGTATATGCGAGTTGACTTCAGTAAAGTAGCATATGGGTTTTAGAAAAAGAAAAAGTAAAAAAAAAATTAGTCAGCCCTAAATACTAATTCACCCCCCCTCTCAGTATTTTTCCCAACAGAATCAAAGGAGTATAAGTCTTTATATGGTCTAGTAATCTCTAAGCCTAAGCTTTCCATTACCAACTTGGGCATAAGGTTGTGTGATTCTTCTGAATCTAGCATGGCATTGTGTAGGATTTTGTCATGTATGTTTAAACTGACATAGAAGGGAGGCACAACCCTTTCTTGGTATTTTCCTTCAATTTTAGGACCAAACAACAGCTCTAGCTTGTCATCTGTCAAGTTCAGAGTATCAGTATCAACATTTATATTCAAAGCTTTTAGGACCTGGTTTCTGTACACTTCCTGGGTCACTAATTCAGCCAGAGGTATGCTAATTTTAATCTTTGCAATCTCTCCCTCAAGGCTGAAAGGAACTATTTATTTTGTTTTATTTACATCTGTTTTATCACTTATGTTTCTTTTAGCAATTTTTCCTTGCTGAGTTTTATTAGGACTGTCAATCTGAGCTATTTTAATAGGGCCACTAGTAGAGGTACTAGGGAAACTTTGTTCAACATTTGGCTGGTTGCTTTTCTCTTTGTTTAAATCTATTTTCTTACCCAAAATGTTGGTTTTCTCTACTATTTTCTTAGGCTGATTTTCTGTATTTTTCCTAACAACAGAGCTAGTGTTTTTTTCATTTGGACTATCTATGTTCCCTTTGCTTCTTAGATCATAGTGTTTGTGTACCTCCATGATTTCATTCTCAAACCCCAATCTATAATCTTCAGACTCCTCATATGTATCTTCCTTTGGTTCTGAGGAGAAGAAACCTTGTTCTTCTTGGAAAACACCATCCCCACTGTCTGATCCAATCAAGTTTACATGGTTTTCTCCCAAACTCTCAATCTCCCTTTCTTCCTCTTGATCTACATAGTTTTGTTGGAAGGGAGGCCTAATTTTTTGGTCATTATCTCTTTGCCTATCTTTATTGTTTTCTCTTCTAAAGTTCTGAATTCTATTTATATTTTGGAGGTTGTTTTGGTGTTCTCTTGGTGGTACTCTATCATTCAAGTTTATCTTTTCAAGCATTCTCTCCATTACCTTCACTAGGTTGTCAATTTTGGTATCAAAGGATGAGGTTGAGGGTGCAGTATCATCTTTATAAGTGACCCTCTTCTCTGATCTTAGCTTAGCTCTTTTCTTAATTAAGTTTGCTTCTACACTCACAGCTCCCTTCTGCATGTCTTCTAGAGTTAAATAGTCTCTCTCCCTTAGTTGATAGGCCATATCAGCATTGAAGCCTTCAGGATATTTCACTAAGGCCATGCCTTGGGGAGGTTTCATGTGAGGTGGAAGAGCATTGTAGATACTGTTAAACCTGGTGGAGTAATCATGAACACTCTCTCCCTGATTTCTTTTAAGACTGTTATACTCTGTTAATATTTGGAGAGGGTTTCTTTTAATTTCCCATTTGTTTATGAATTCTTGATGTAAAGAGGGGAGGTCATTGATGCTATTAGGAGTTAAGCCTTTAAACCACTTCTTCACTTCTCCTCCTAAACTTTGAGCACAGATTCTCATCTTTATGGTCTCATCATCTATTTCCATATAATCAAAAGCATCTTCCATCCTATCTACATGTTGTTAAGCTGTGGTAGATTATTTTCCAGTGAAATAGGGAATTTTAGACTGATAGTCATTTGGCAAGGGAGCCATAGGTTGTGGTAACACTAACGGGGCATACCATGCTGCCATGGCTGGAAAGAAAGGTGGATTTATAGTGGGTGGATTTACAAGAGGGAAAGTGGTTGAAATGGAGTGTTTTGGACAGTGGTGGTATGGATTGGAGTGGAAGAAACACTTGGGCCAGCAAACTGGTTTTGAGCGGATTGGTTATGAAAGAGGCTAAATTGGTGAAGAAGCTGTGAATTAGGAGGAGTAGAGGGTGAAGCTTCTCTACTAAAGCTCTGTTGCAAACCTGCAGTTTCAAGATCATTTGGGTTTAAATCATTTTGAGATCTGGTTCTAAAGATGTTCTTAGTATGATGCAAGTCAAAGTGTAAATCCTCCAAGACAGCAAGGTTTTTAGGGAGAGATTTTGTTCTTGGGATTTTCCTATCAGCTGCTAATTTTCTAGCTCTAGAAGTTTGCCACAGAATTCTCTCTGGATTTTCAACTATTGTAGGGGGATCAAGGTCTGGATGGGATCTAGTGCTGATCCTATGTGAAGCCAGACTGCTTTTCAAAAATTCAGAGAGGCTGAAGTTTGTAGGGACCGTTTTGAAAGTTTTGCCTCTCAGAATGTCTTATCTAATATGGGACTAGGACTTTCAATTTCTTCAAGGCTGGTTAACACAGTCCTAAATAAATCTGGAGACCTAGAGGGGTAATAGGCCTACTGGGGCTAATAGAGTTGCTAGGTGGAAAATTTTCTTTTGTGAAGGTAAAATGTTTTATGGTTCCACCACCATGATTATTATGAAGCCAATCTGAAATAGTTTTGGATTTTGTATATTTTTATGGTTATGAGAGTGTCCTATGTCTGATACTCACACTCAGCTAAGGTGCTCAAACAAACAGAGTCTGCTCTATGACTCACTAACTGATTTTCTTAGATATTCGTAGGACTAAAGAGTGCACAAGAGTTAGCTAGACTATCATATAATCAATAGGTCCCACCATGATCGCCATTATGTTGGTGTGAACGATGGGATACATCCACAAGATGATATCCTTAAGGTATTCTTTGTCAATCTAAGGGCCTAAAGAGTTTTTAAGAAGTATTCAAGCAACTATATACTCAATAGGTCCCACCAGATCGCCATTAGGTTGGGGTCCTATGATTTGGCAGATTGGCATGCCAAGTGACAAGGCAACATGCAAACCAAGCTTTAGAGCTCTAGGATATAGCCCTCCTAGTCTCAGAGAAGGATCTGTCAATATGTTTTATAAGGATGTGTCTTGAATGTTTTGGTAATTAATTTTAGGCTAGTTATGAGGTGCAGGGTTGTTTGTTTTGTTTGGTTGGAAAAATATGTTTCGTGTAGTATAGATAGAGCATGGGAATCTACAAGCCATTGGGAAATGGAGTCATGTGGAAATCCATATAGTTTTGATTGAGGAGGAAGGGGAAACCAAGGGGAAAATCTAACTTGGTCAAGGATCTATTGAATAATATAGGTGAAATGAGATGAACATTAAGGATTAAGAGTGAAAAACAAACCAAACCCTTTCACAATGACTTAAAGGATTCGGGGAACGCCCTATTTCCTCCAGTAAGCTCACTATTTTGGACTTAATCAATATATACACTCAAAGAAAGGAGAAATGCAGACTAAAACCTTCTAATGGATTATAGGATTTGGGGAATTCCCTATTTCCTCCTACAAGTCCACTATTGAGAGCTTAATCCGCAAGACATACAATTGCATTCAAAGAAGAGGGAATGCCTTAGACATCTAGGACTGCAATTATAGGGACCTTCAATACAATGATTAAAGTAAGAAACAAAGGGTATGATTGAAACATACCTCTGTGTCAAACTGCAAGCATTAATAATTAAAGGGATATTTCAGATACAATATTCAGTGGCAAAGAAAGAGGGAACGCCTAAACAGTCTTTAGCACAACTAAATTTACCATTTCTGAAATAAAACAAATTGAATATTCAAGAGAGCTATAGACTACCCTATCATGTTCAGTAGTGGAAAACATATAAACAGTGAAGGATAAACAGGTCAGATTAGCTACAGACTTTTTTCTACTGCGGCTTTTTGTCTACGTGTTCCATAACAAATGGAACTAGTGATGACAGAAAACAGTAACAATAAAAGTTACTTCACCAAAACAGGCTCGGGGATCCAATGGTCCAGCCTCCTTCATTCAACGGAAAACGAGAACTTCCTCCTTGAGAACAACAATGCTTCTTCAAAGCAGCAATCTATGTATTACTTTTGAAAACACCAAATGCCAACCTTTTACAATGAGACTTCAAAGAGTCTTTATAGAGAAAATGGGAAAAGTAGGTGAAGGAGTGTTAGTATGAATCTTTTGTCGAAGTGTACGAAAAAAGACCACTTTAGCTACACATAACTTATAGCCCTAACATCAAATATGGCTGCCAATATCTTCATATCTATGGTTAGTTGATCAAGACAAATGCTGCAACAATCCAGATCTATGCATAAAGAGACATTAAGCAGTAAAAATAAGGTTTTGCTCCATACATCCAATAGACAAGACAAGAACAATATTTTTGAAAGAATTTTTGTATTAAGGGCACCTCGGAGGAAAACAAGAAGGTGTTTCCAATTCTCCTCAATGGGATGGGTTCTTGGAAGTCCTCAGCACTTCAGATCTAGCATTTCTCTCTCCTGTTGGTGTAGAAAACCCAGACAAAGATAGAACTCAAAGGGAGTTCACACAGCAAATAATGGAAAATATGACAATGATAATGGCTCAAAGTCAAACCAAGAGTATAGATCCAGAGTGATCTAATAGGCAACAAAAGGTGAAGAATGGTAGGAGAAACCCTCCTATTTATAACAAAATATTGGATCATTCTAGATCTTGGTGCATGATTAAAATAACATTAACCAAATCTAAATCCACCTTTTATGGAATATTTTATTATATTTGTTGGAGGGAAAAAGTATTTGACTTGGGTCAAATCCCTTTATTTGTGAATAATAAATAAATAAATGATTTATTTATCATTTTAAGGAAGTGGTTGAAAGATAATCAAACAAATAATGATTGATTTAATTATTTATGGGTGATTTAGTCATATTTAACAAGGAATACTATTTAAATAAGATTTAAATAATTATTCCTGGGAAATAATAAGATAAATAAATATTTATCTAATTAATTTCTTTGTTGTGGGTTAAACATGACCAGGAAAATCAAACAAATATAGGTTTGTTTAATATTTCCTTTTGGGGTTTCCTTTTTAGACCATAAACAACCTAATAAATGTGTTTTATTAAGTTATTTCACATAGTGAAAGCAATTTTACTTAGGGTAAAATTGATCTTACATGGTGTACTTGGGTCCATATAATGACAATAGGTTAGATGACTAAAAAAATGGTGTAACAGATTGCCCCCCAGCGTGCGAGTGTTAGGAGAAAATCGTATGACCGAAGTACATTGTAATAACTCAATCACTAGACATCAAAAGGGAAGTCAGAGAGAGAAATGTGAGGTAGACTAATGTGTTGAAGAACTAGACCCTGAGGAGACGAGACTTACAGGTGCAAAAAGTCTCTTTTTTATGAGAGGGTACCTGTGCTAAAGGCAGCGGGGGAAGCATACCTATGCCCGCTGAGACAAAGTACAAAATAATAGTGTGTCCAGTAAACAAGGGACCGAACCATAAAGTACAACCGGCATAAACATAAGCCAGATAGAAATACAATGAGGGATCCCATATACATGTTGTGCCTAGGATAATAGCCAGGACTTATACAATAATATCTGAGTACATGAGATACCAATACAACCCAAATGCCCCCTACAAGCGGGGAAGGGCTCACAAAATGTGAATGATAGATGCAAATCAAAGAGGTACTGCAAGCGGCTAAGGCCGACATCATCAAATATATGGAGCTGCATCGAAGGCTGCAATGAAGAGGTCATCCGGGCATGTGGGGGGCTACCTGCAGGGCCACCCCCTCCTGAGGGTTGAGACATCTCACACACACCCAGGCATCACCAATAGCTGTTGCTGCATCACTGGACCATCAAGCATACAGATCTTGTTCATGTTGAAAGGAGCTGGAGTGGAGAAACAATCAAGTCAAAAGGAAATGAGAGATCCCTTTGCATGATCCGAGGCACCGAACAAGAGTGGAAGCTGGAACCAAGGTACACCGCCCTCTAGACCTGTCTTCTGGAATGAAGGAGCTGATGTCGACAGAAGGAGGTCCGCCATAGGTGAGGCAATGAGAGATCCTCAACTAAGGCACGAGAGAAAATAGTAGAATGACGAACAGAATAATACTAATGATGATGATGGAATGGAGGGGACTGAGTAGCGAATGGACTATTTCCCTTGCTAGAGCATAAAGGGCATGAATGACATGGCAGCGACTGACACAATATCATAAGGGATAGGGGACAGTGGTACTGAAGGCCATAATGTGCGACACAAGAGAGAGACCAAGCAATGAAGGAGGGAGGACCATAGCGGGGTATAAAGGGACGCGGGATAGACTCCATGAATGCGATGATGACTCAACTTGGATGCTCTAAACAAGGGCAACTCTAGGGTACTGCCACCCAGTAAAGGTCCCATGGGGGACCATGAAAACATGAGTACAAGATGGTATCTCATGACGAAAATCGACATGAACAAAGACAAGTATGGAGGCAAAGTGGTGCCCCAAGTACAAGTGTTGTAAGTGAGGAAATTCGATTTTGGGGGGAGGTGAAGTGACCCTTCTGGAAAAAGTATGTCTTGGTGAAGTATCAAAGTATGAAAAATGAAAAAGATGCTGGCTATCTAAAAGAAAATAAAACATGCATTTCAGGAGGGAAATGCTAAGGGTAATATTTCTTAAGATAGAGTGCATTGCGAGGATTAGGAAGGGGGTTGCCTTCGAAGTCCTCTAAGAGGTATGCCCCCTTACCGAGATCCTTACTGATGATGTAAGGGCCTAGCCATAATGAGTAGAAATTCCCATGACCAAGAACATCATGGGCCTGGTCATATACTAGAACAAGGTCGCCTTCGTGAAAAGTACGAGGGTGGACTTTTCGGTCATACTAAGCTTTGGTGCATTTCTTAGCCGCTTCAAGGGTTTGCAATGCAACACGATGGTCTTTGGAGGCACGCTCAAGCATGATAAGTCGTTTTTCTAGAGGTTGGGTATCAGGGAGAAGTTCAACGGCCAGATGAAGGGAAGGGATTTCACACTCGATCGGTAAGACTGCCTCCTCTCCAAAAACAAGGTGGAAAGGAGTAAACCCGGTGGCGGTTTTAACAGAAGTTCGATAGGCCCACAAATCAGGGAAGAGCATAAGATGCCAGTTGGTTTTGTGCTTATTCACCGTTCGTTGAAGCATAGTCTTGAGGATTTTGTTGACTGCTTCAACTTGGCCATTACCTTGGGGGTAATAGGAGGAGGAATATTGGTGCTCAAAACCCAATAGTGAGGATAGCTCACGCCATATCTCATCTTCAAAATGTCGGCCATGGTCAGAGACCAGTTGTTTCGGAACCCTGAATCAAGCGATAACGTGGTTAAAGAAAAAGAGGGCTACGGTAGCTGCCGTGTTGTTAAATGTTGGCATAGCCTCGGCCCATTTTGTGAAATAGTCGACCGCCACGATGATATATTTATGGTTATCAGCGGATGGCGGGCGACACTCCATAAAGTCGATGGCCCATTTACAAAAGGGACCAGTTGTGACGACAAGATGGAGGGGAGCTGGGGGAGCTCGCGCCTTAGGGGTGAAATGTTGGCAATTGGAACAGTGTTTGACTGCCTCAATGCAATCACTGAAGAGGGAAGGCCAAAAATACCCAGCGCGCATGACTTTTTGGGCAGTACGAAGACTAGAGAGGTGGCCACCGCAAGCGCCGCTATGGCAGACATTGAGGACTTGTTCAGCTTCAGCGTGTGTGAGACAACGACAAAGGATAGTATCTATACCGCGACGATAGAGGTCGTCACCGATAAGAAGGTAGCGGGGGGCTTGGTGTCGGATACGTCATCGAGCATCACGATCAAGGTGAAGAGCGAACTTTTGGGTTCGCAAGTAAGTGAGGATATCGCCATACCAAGGATCATCCGAAGTAATGGCGAATAAGTGCTCATCAGGAAAATCATCATTAACTGGGGGATTCTTTGTTCCAGTAGGTAATTCAGAAATGAGTTCAACAAGGGCTAAACCTTTCTTACTTTTTGGTGTGACAAATTCGAGGTTGAATTCTTGAAGGATGATGACCCAATGGGCATACTTCCCAGTGAGGATGCGGCGACTCAATAGGAAAGCCATGGGGTTGGAATTAGTCACGACCTTGGTGGAACGCATGAGGATGTAATGACGAAGTTTTTGGACCGAGAACACGATAGCGAGTGCTAGTTTTTCCTCATATGAGTAGGAAACGGGAGGCCCTACGAGGTTTTTACTGACGTAGTAGATCACATGCTTGATGTCGTTTTCATCTTCCTAGATAAGAACTACAGCGACTGAATAGGTCGAAGTGGAGATGTACAGGATGAAGTCCCTATCAAAGTCGGGAGGGCGGATCAAGGGAGCGGATGTGAGAGCATGCTTGAGGGCATCGAAAGACTCATGAGCATAGGTATCCCATACAAATGGGATGTTAGAGCGGAGGAGTCTAAGGAACCCATGTGCGGTGGTGGCATAGTCAAGAACGAACCGACGAAGAAAATTAGCTTTGCCTTGGAGACTTTGTAGCTGGCGTAAGGTACGCGGAATCGGAAGTTCAAGAATGGCTTGAACTTTCAAAGGGTCAAGAGTGATACCGTCCTTAGACACTATGAAGCCTAGGAGACGATCGGCGGGAACGCAGAAGATGCATTTCAACGGGTTAAGGCGGATATTATACTTGCGACATCGGAGAAAAACGGTACGCAGATCGTGGAGGTGCTGCGCCCGATGCTTAGAACGCGCAGTGAGTTCGTCTAAATAAGCAAGGACAATATGAGCTAAGTCATGGAAACAATAAGACATGGCCCATTGAAAAGTGGCGCCGGTGTTTTTAAGGCCGAATGGCATGACTCGGTAAGCGAAAGTTCCCCATGAACTGATGAACGCGGTTTTAAGTTGATCAGCAGGATGGATAACAATTTGGTTGTATCCAGAGAAACCATCCATAAAGGATAGAACCTCATGCCCCACACACTCATCAATGATTTGGTCAATAAATGGTGTGGGGAAGTTGTCTTTGGGACAAGCTTTGTTCAAGTCGCGAAAGTCCGTACAGACACAGATGGTGCCTTGTTTCTTGAGGACGGGAACTGGGTTAGACACCCAAGTGGTGTATTCAATTGGATAAATGAAACCAACCTGCTTGAGCTTATCGATTTCGGTTTTGATAGCATCGCGTCTGGAAGGATTAATGGGTCTCAATTTTTGACGGACTAGGGTGGCATCGGGCCATGTGTCGATATGATGTTCGACGATGGTGGGATCGAGTCCAAGCATTTCGGAGTAGGACCAGGTGAAAATATCGTGGAATTCTTTGAAAAGCTTAGTGTAAGCTTCAATTTCTTCCGGGGTGCATTGGGCGCCCAAGGTGATATATTCTTCGATTCCCGGTTTGACCGAAATGTCAATTTTAATGGTAGGAGAGATATTGGCCATGTTTCCTTCTTCGAAAGCATCAGGTGCAAGGATGGGATTTTCGAACCAATCGACTGCATTAGGAATGAAGTCTTTAGTTTCCACAGCATATTGGTCATGGGACTGCTGTGGGAGGAAGTATGCGCGATGGTGCATATCATCCCACGGAAAGTCAGGGTTGGTCATGGCTTCCATAATGTCTTCATCGGACTAGAAGATGGGCAAACTGGAGGAAGGAGGATCACCCGATGATGTAGTACTGTGTGACTGGTCATCTTGTGGAGAAGGGCTCACATGCGCAACGTCAGTAGATCCAAGGTCTACTGAGGGGGAGCCGAGAGTGTCTGCAGGTAGAAGGTTAGGCGAATCATCTCTCAAGGATGATGATAGGTAAAAAATGGTGGTCGAAGGCTCTGTTGGTTCGACAGCGGGAGGAGGAATGTGAATGGGAGTAGGAAGATCCTCTGGTCCTATCGAAGTAGAACTCGCAATCAAGTGAGAAGGTATCTTGTCATGCGTAGTCTTGAATTGGCGGTACGTGTCTAAGGAGGAACGATACTCATCAAGGCGGGGACAGAGGTGGGTGTAATGGCCATGGAAATCGCACAAAGCACAAGGGTGATTTGTGCACAAGGTTTTGAGTTTCAGGATAGAATCTGGGATAGTGACGTAGACTTCAGGGATATCAGATTCGGGAAACGTCTCGTTGACCAGGGTTTTGAGATGCGGAAATTCAGGGCACGTATGGGTGGCATGACCGACAATATCGCACAAAACGCACTGGATAGCGCGCTTTGGCGGTCGAAGAGGGGTAGGGTTCGTCGGGGCGGCTTGGTCCTGTCTGGTTTTTGTGTGAGCTTTGCCCCCTTTTCCTGATACCACCGCAACCGAAGATGGTGCGGGTTGAGGTGTGTGAGGTACCGTGGTAGCGGGAGAAGTGACAGGGATCGGCTGAACCGGAGTCAAAGCAAGGTAGGGTTTGGGGTGACCAGGTGGGGTAGTGACTGGAGGGTCAAGATACCAGACGGGGATACCTAGGGTTAGGTTGGGGAGAGAGAGGGTAGCCATAACAGGTACCGAGTACACTCCAGGAGGTGGGAGGAATAACGGTATCTGACCGGAGGGGTAATGGCTGGGCGGAACGGCTCTAAGGTGGCTAAGGCTCGGAGGAACCGATCCAGGAGTATAGAGGGGCTCATGGATACCAGCTGTAGGAGAGGGGCCAGAAGGAGGAGGTCCGGCTGGCTGAGATGAATGGCTAGGAGCGGGTTGCGGTGGGCGAGGTTGAGGTTGCTGACTAGCCAAAGCGGGCCGCGTAGGGGCAGCCTGAGACAATTTCATCAAGCAAACATTTGATAAGCTGGGATCATAGATAGGAGGAGGAGGGAGACTAGGGAAAGTTCCAAGAAAAGAGGAGTCTTTGTAGACGCCAAGAGAGACATTGGTCAAGGAATCGATGGTTTTCTTATTGGCTACAGAAGAGATGGTTGTCTCAGGGGAGGTCTGAGACTTTGGCTCATGATAAGTCAACTGGTCGATGGTGACTATCTTTCCATTGTGAGGAAAAGACATCTTGCGAAAAATATCGGAAGGGACAGCAGACATGGCATAGGTGTAGCTTCGCCCCAAGAGAATGTTGTAATCTAGAGGGGCTTCGATGACTTCGACGTCAACGCAAATAGTCTTGCCCGCAAAAGTGATAGGACAATTACGGAAGAGGCCAATGGGCTGGGAGGCCTGGCCATCCCACGCTCGAAGGGTGATCGTGGAAGGGGCCAACTCAGGAGATCCAAGTTGCTTCCAAACCGAAGCGGACATCACACAGGTGGATGCCCCCTCATCAATTATACACCAAGAAACGTTAGCGTTCCAGATTTTGACTGGGATTTGGAAGGCTACGGAAGCAGGAAGGGGAGGATGTTCCGATTGATGGGCGTCGAAAACAATCATTTGGTCATCAGCAGGATCTACAACGCCCATGGCAGATAGTAGAGTCTTCTTTTGGGAAGGGCATGATTGGAGGAGTTCTAATGTGGAAATTGCAGCAGGAGACTGCGCCAAATCATCTACTACGCTATACGAATGAGCAGCTCGACCAGGAGCAGCATTTCGGCATAATGGTCCTTTAGGAATCTTGGTATGAACCTCAACTTTGGGTTGAGGGATATGTAAGGGACCATTGGATGTCGAAAGAGGCTCGGTAGAACCTGAAGAAGGGGACTCGGAGGCAGACTGAACGGGAGGCTTGGGGTACTAGGGAGACCGAGTTTGAAGGTTAAGGTCAACGGTTGGGGATGGATCAAAGTTCATCATGAGGATCTGGTAATCGGAGGAACCAGAAGGGGAAGGTTGAGTGGCGACCTATCCATCAAGTGGTTGGGTAGCCACGAATCCTTGCTGGGGGAAAGGATCGGTAAACACAGTCGGTTGAGTAGTGGCCACATTATGGGGAGCATGAGGGGAGGCATGTTGTCCTCGCAATGTGGCTTGAGACTCCCACATCTACCGCATCTGTGGTAAGAGGGGACAATCGTGAGTGTAATGACTATAAACACCGCAACACGAACAAGGCTTATTTGTGCGAATAAGCCTGTCCGGCTTGGGCTGAGTGCCCTGTTGCTGGTTAGCAGTGTTAGGGTCAGTACCTTGAGGATTAGGTCCACGAGTACCAGGGGCAGATTTATTTTGATTGCCTCTCCACCTTCTTTGAGAGGAAGGGGGATTAGTCGCGCCTTGTTGTGCAAACACTTGCCCTAGAGGGGGCTGTAGGTGCTGTTGCTGGGGTGGAGACGGCAATGGAGGTGGAAGTGCATATGCTGGAGGAGCTGGAGCACCAGGCTGCGGATAAGGATAATGGTTAGGTTGGGAAACATTGAGGTAAGCAGGAGGTTGGGCAACAGGATGAGGCATGCCGTATCTTGGATTCATGCTACTTGGAGGGGGAAAAGTGCTAGAGGTGCTGGCCCCTCCCGGAGGGAGACCATAGCCCATAGGAGGCTGGGCATACGGATGAGAAAGGGCTCCAACGATACCGTCGGCGGAATGAGATGCCCCCGGGGCATTAGCGCCACCAGGCCTGGGGAGGTCAGGAAGGACGGTATAAACATAACCAGACTGAGCATAGATCAGGTCATATTTCAAGGCGATTTGGAGGGCGGCTTCTTCGGTTTGAGGGAAATGAGAGGCGACATCTTTGCCAATGGGAGGTAAGAGAGTGTGAAGGAACCAGTCCATATAAACCCGATCCTCGAAGGTGGGAGCTCGACATAAGCTCCGTCTTCTCCGCCATTCCTGGACATGAGTGGAAAGGCGGGTTGAAGAGGTTTGACGGAAGGAGGTCAAAAGCTCTGTACTAGTGTCGTATCGGAGAGGGAGCTGGAAATAAGATAAAAAGGCTTGGGAAATGGTTGCAAAGGTGGTATGGGAAGAGGTGGCCTGGTCAACATACCATTTAGAAGCTTCACCCATAAGCGTGCGTTGGAACAACCAAAGACGGATGGAATCATCGGTAATGGAATTGGAGGAACACCACATGTGGAAAACTCTGACATGATTGGTTGGATCTTCTCCAGCAAGGCCTTCGAACTTAGGGATGTCGGAGGGGAGCTTGGTTGGCATAGCAGGCCAACCAACATCGTGGCGGATAGGGTCATTGGTCAACTGATTGAGATCGGGGAGGCTGAGGCCTGCCATGTAAGGGAGCAAAGGTGCAGCCGAGGTAGTTCCTGTGGCGGTTCCGCTAGTATTAGTCCCAACATTAGGGGCGGGATTACCGCTAGCGTTAGGCCCTGGACCAGACATAGTGAAGGTGACAGGGGGAGAGCTATAAGTAAAAGGAGAACCCAATGAATCAGAAGAGGAGTCGGAGTGCGGACTTGGAGGAGGACTAACTCGACGACGGCGGGAAGGAGTAGGTCGACCGATCGGAAACTGAGGGTGAAGGCCAAGAAGTCTCCAGGATGTGCGCCTTGGGGGCACAATGGTGACAACACAAACACAACACAAGGGGAAGAAGAACGACCAACAAAGGCAGGAAGGTGCAGAATCAAGTGATTACAATGTCAAAACAAGGGCAGAAAGGTGCAGTGTCAATTGATGTTACAATGTTTTAAGGTCTTTGCCTGGCGTTGGTAACCAGGCTCTTCTTCGCTTAGGGTGAGTGTGTGGCGTGCGTTAATTTTAATTTTTAAACCCTGACGTTTTGAGAGAAAAGAAAAAGTGTGTTGTGTAACTGAAAATAAATTTGCAGAGAACAGTATATAATGCTGAAATAACCGAAAAATAACAGCTAACAATGCATCAATCTAACCCAAAAAGGCGGGTCTCTCAAAACTAGTCTAAAAGAGGGAAAAAATCTAGTCAAAACACACTAAAAAGAGGCCAATAGATCTAGGGTCGAAAGGGACAGGGATCTAAAGGAGAAATCTGCTGAAAAGAGGTGCAGAACACAACCAAGAGGCAGAGGCAAGGTGGCTGGAAAAAGGGGAGGAAATCAGCAAAAAGCAGAAGGGACAAGGAGGAGGCCCTAAAGGTAGATCCAAACAAAACTTCAGGAGGTGATTTGAAAGGGAGAAGAGCTGATTAAAAGGGATCTGAAAAGGAGGTATCAGATCTGAAAAAGGGAAGGCTGAAACTCTGAAAAATCAGACACCTGAAACAGCTAAAAAATCTTCCACTAAAAGTGGAGGGTACTGAAGCCCTAGGGGGCTAGGTTCCCACTTAGATGAGCAAAACAAATCAGAAACAGGTCTAATCGGACTGAGACATAGGCTGGAAAACCCTAACAGAAGCTTCAGAAAAACCCAGAAAAATTGCAGAAAAAGAGCAGAAAAACGGGCAGGTCGCAGGTTCTGACTTGTTTTCTGTGCAGGTCACAGATAATGGGCTGAAAAGTGTGACCTGGAGGCCAGGTCACAGTTTCTGGGCTGAAAAGTGCGACCTAAAGCTCTGGGTGTCCCAGCGGCAGATTTCCGAAAAAGTTGTCGTCTCAGTTGCGGCTGATGTCTGTCACCTGTGCAATAGGGCCAGAAACACGCAGAAGTTATAAATTTTAATGTTTTAGGGTTTTATATGGGAAAAACAACATAAAAATAGGAAAAACAAAAAGTTGACAAGAAACCCTAGGCTCTGAAGTAGCTAGATATGCAGGAATATGAAAAACGACAGCGGTCGTAATTGAAAACCCGTGTGGAGTCGCCAGTTGTTAGTATGAATATTTTGTCGAAGTGTACGAAAAAAGACCACTTTAGCTACGCATAACTTATAGCCCTAAAATCAAATATGGCTGCCAATATCTTCAGATCTGCAGTTACTTGATCAAGGAAAATGCTGCAAAAATCCAGATCTATGCATAAAGAGACATTAAGCAGTAAAAATAAGGTTTTGCTCCATACATCCAATAGACAAGACAAGAACAATATTTTTGAAAGAATTTTTGTATTAAGGGCACCTGGGAGGAAAACAAGAAGGTGTTTCCAATTCTCCTCAATGGGATGGGTTCTTGGAAGTCCTCAGCACTTCAAATCTAGTATTTCTCTCTCTTGTTGGTGTAGAAAACCCAGACAAAGATAGAGCTCAAAGGGAGCTCACACAGCAAATAATGGAAAATATGACAATGATAATGGCTCAAAGTCAGACCAAGAGTATAGATCCAGAGTGATCTAATAGGCAACAAAAGGTGAAGAATGGTAGGATAAAACCTTCCTATTTATAACAAAATATTGGGTCATTCTAGATCTTGGTGCATGATTAAAATAACATTAACCAAATCTAGATCCACCTTTTATGGAATATTTTATTATATTTGTTGGAGGGAAAAAGTATTTGACTTGGTTCAAATCCCTTTATTTGTGTATAATAAATAAATAAATGATTTATTTATCATTTTAAGAAAGTGGTTGAAAGATAATCAAATAAATAATGATTTATTTAATTATTTATGGGTGATTTAGTCATATTTAACAAGGAATACTATTTAAATAAGATTTAACTAATTATTCCTGGGAAATAATAAGATAAATAAAGATTTATCTAATTAATTTCTTTGTTTTGGGTTAAACATGACCAGGAAAATCAAACAAATATAGGTTTGTTTAATATTTCCTTTTGGGGTTTCCTGTTTAGACCCTAAACAACCTAATAAATGTGTTTTATTAAGTTATTTCACATAGTGAAAGCAATTTTACTTAGGGTAAAATTGATCTTACGTGGTGTACTTGGGTCCATCTAATGACAGTAGGTTAGATGACCAAAAAAATGGTGTAACAAGGAGGTTTTAATGATCATCAGAGACAGGAGGAGTGCATTTGAATGCTCCATCCTAAACCATAAATATTACATTAATTCCTGGACAAACTTAGTAACAATCGTTGCTTGTTGAGGCTCCTTTGACATGACAGAAATCACCCACAGAGTGTCCTTGGGAGAAAAAACCACCTGGAGTGGTACTGCTATCTTCTTAGGTGTGAGTTAAGTGGAAGAATGGGCCTTGAGGACATCCCATACTCCTAAATAACTGCTTCTGACAGTTGTAGTAGCTCCTTTGGTGTAATAACTACTTGGCAGGCCTTTGAGCATGGAGATGGGCTATGTCTGTGTCAGTCAAATTCTGCACCAATAACTGCTTTGTTCCTTGTACTTCAACCTGTTTTAGCTTTGTTATGATTTTATTTTGTCTACGCCTGCTATTTCCAAGAATTTCTCTATTCTTCTGTGTATTCCTTCTTCAATGTGCTTTGTCCTTGATAATTCCTTTGACCTTCGATCCTTTGTTTTGGTCCCTTATTGCCTCTAGAGCCATGGAGGATCGTCATCCCGAATCTTTTGTCACCTGTCTGTGACTGTAGGAAAACTTCTAACAGAGTTACTCTTTAAACCTGCAAACACACAAAAACTCGTTATGAAATCCTGCAGGCTTGGTTTAGACTACTTGCAGAGGCTCTGGGGTGGTGGAGGAGCAATGAGGAAAAACATGGATGCAACGTAAAAGTGGGAGGAAAACCCTAGAAGAGCAGCTAACCAAGTGCAAATGGAGGTTTGGGCGCAATGGCAAACAGGAGTCGTTGGATTAGGACAATCAACGCTCAAGATTACTCGGTGAAATATTTCGGGAGCAAGTCAGGTGGAAAATGAATGGGGGCGAGATTAAATCAGGACCGTCCGATCTCAAAGATCGATGGCTGGGATTAAAAATGAAAGGCAACGTTGGCGAGGGCAGTGGTATGCGGAAAACCGGGAATGGTTTTCGCAAAATAAAATGGGGGGAGGTGGTTTTGAGCGAATGGAATGCGATTCCATACACCAGGCGACACGTGGATTCTTAAAACCGCCTATTTTGCAAAATTTTGAAACACTAATCCTCGGACATAAAAATTTGTGATATGGAGTGTCAGCTATCAAATGATGGGTGGTAGATCCGACAGTGCGGAATGAATGCAATATCAGGTGAGATGTGTGGGCGGAAGGTGTGGTGGGACCCTTGGTGATGTTGGCCCTTTGTCGTGTAGCGGGTGTGTGGTCAAGAGTGTTTGGATGGTCGGGATAGATCCTGGCTGTTGGATCTATAGAATGGATGGTGGGGATAAATCAGGGGGATATATGGCAATAGGCGGATGGATGGCAGGATGGGAGGGGGGGCGTTGATCACTGTTAGATCTACGAGATCAACGGAGGAGGTTTCATCGGGGGTAAAATGATGGGTGAAAGATTTATAAAGAAAAAGGTGCATTCGCGGAGAAATATGAGGAGAGGAGGGTTTAGGGATAAGCGCTCGGGTGTGGTCCCATGGAGGAAAAGAACCAGTGCTAGCGGGTGACTTAAGCCCTTGGGGGCTTAATATCCTTATAGAGTGGAAGACTGTTTTTAGGCCAAAAATAAGGATTTTCAAGGCCAAAACGGAGTTCCGATGGATGAAAATGGAGGGATTTGAACCAAATAAAAGGGAGACATAAGGTTTAAAATGGGTTTTGATGCTTTTGGAGGTTAATATGGAGGAACAGGAAGAGTCATAGGGGGGAGAATGAATGATATGGAGGAAATAATGAAAATGAAATGGAGAGGTGAAAATGAAAGAGTGGAGTCTTGGAAGCAGTTTTCATTAGTAAACAACAGATTTTGGAGACCTTTTTTGTGGGAAACAACAGTGAAGATTAATTCAAAGGACAAAGAATCATCATAAGACTTCAAAGATGATGGATTTTCAAAGGAAATATATCTCTTGAAGGCTTGAACACAAATTTAGCCACCACTAGGTATATCAGAATTTATAGGTGGCTAACAGTTGCCATCAAGTCCAAAGGGGGAGATTGTTGGAAATATGATGAAATATGTTGTCCTTGATGGCAACCTACTTGATGAAGTTTTCCTTAATGGAATCCTACTTGATGAGTTGCCTATGATAAGAAACCTATGTGTTAAAGATGTAAAAATGATGTTTCTACAGGTCAGTTCAGATGTGACAGAGAAAGGAATTCCATTAAGTGCTAGAGAAATGAAACACAAAATATTTCTCAATGTATACGCAGGTTTGATGAAGGAAATATGCGTATGGATGCAATGTATACGCTAATTTTATGAAGGAAACCCGCGTATGCATTCAGAATTAGTATATACGCAGTTTTTAGGAAGCGAAGTTGGGTATACACGCGGATAATAACAATCCAAGTTGCATATGCCTTTTGCACTCTAAAATTATGATACCAAGGGTCATTAACATAGCATTAGCCCATAGTATTGAGCGTTGTATTGATTCTCTCCAAGAATACCATCAGCAGTTGTGTGGTTTTGACTCATGGTATTGGTAAAGGCCAAATATATATAAGGAGAAGAAGATCATAGTGCAAATGTGTGCAGGTGTAAGGGCTATCACTAATATTTCTCTCTGAAGTATATTTGCATAGGATGAACTTTGTTTTATTGATAAATCTGAATTTATGATGCACCGTTGGATAGAATGATGGATCAAGATCTCTAGATCTGAAATGAGTATATTCTTGCATGATCCATTGAAGAGATGATTAGATCTGAGACCTGGTGCATGTTTGTTGAAGTGAAGTGAAGAAATATGGGTAAGTTCTATAGATCTGAAACATTCTGTTGAATTAATATTTACAGATCTATACGCTAATTCGTCTCAATAAAAGCACGTATATACGCGGGTTTGCTTCAGAAAAGGCACATATGGAAATTAGGGTTTTATGAAGCTTATTGCAAAGGTTTTCTGTTACTGCTGCTATTATTTATGATGTCTGTCAATGAATTCTTCATGAAGATCTAGGTTGCTTGAATACTGTACATGCTGCTAAGTTGAATATGTCCAAATCTTATCAATAAGTGAGTAAACATGGTTAATAATGATTGACTGTTTAAAGATTCTATATTTCTAAAAAGATTTTTGACTGAAAGCCTCAGATTTGGATCTGAGACAGATCATATTTTGAAAAACAGTATTCACAGATCTATACGCAGGTTGGTGTGACGGAAAGCGCATATACATGCGGGTTCAGTAAAGTGAAGTAGTGTATGCATTTTATGATGATTAATGTTTAGGGTTGAGTTTGATTCTGGTTACAGTGTTCTCACTGTACTGATTGAAGTTTGGGTTAAGTTTATTATTGATGATCCTTATGATGAGTTGAGTTGAAGCTATGGGATCCAGTATGAAAATTGATGAAACGTGGTCTAGAGTGATTCTGAGGGAAGTAGAAGCTTCCTGCCAGTAGAAGCTGGTGTTCTGATTAGCGGGTTGAAGTTCCCTTCTAGTAGTGACTAGTAAACGAGATTAGGGGGTTGTAGCTCCCTTCCAGTAGCAGCTGGAAAAAGAGAGAAGGTTACAGCCTTCTGCAATTAGATACCTACGTACTGATATGAGTTTTCATCAGTACAAAAATTGTAAACCGTTTTCCATATAATAAATATTGAAGACAAATACAGCAGCAACTGTGGTTTTCACCCAAATTGGGTTTCCACCTTAAATCTTGGTGTTCATGTGTGTGTAGGTTTTACCGCTGAACAGAAATTATCTACACACGAATCTTATAATAGAAAATAAACAATAGCGAGAGCATAAAGCATAAAACAGATAAACACAGAGATTTTCCCCTGGATCCCAAATCGAGACGATCAGCTTGATTTTTCATTATATTTCTTTTAGTGTTACAACACATATATATACATGCCAAAGCATACATAAACCCCAATCCATTAACCCTGGATTAGAACATAACCGTAGTTCCCTTGACCAGATCTACAAAATACCAAGGGCCGAAAGCCATCGTACCCCAAAACCATGTGCAAACTCATGCACAAAACATGGGTGGGTCCTGCTATGAGTGGGTCTGCACACCAAAACAATTTTCACCGGGGCGTTGCCCCAAACCCCAACAGTGGGGGCTGCCTCCCCCCTTGTGACCACCCTATTGCGCCCAGCGCAACGTACAACGCGTGGGGCTAGTTGTGGAAAGAATATAACACATACCCAACATTCTCCCACTTGTTGTTTTCTTTCCACAGGGGGCCACAGGAGAGCTTAGTCATTGGGCCAATTCTTCAACACCCATTGTTTCTCTACACCAAGAGAACTTCTGAGTGCTCACAGACTTCGTCAATGCATCTGCAACATTCTTCAAAGTGTCCACCTTTACCAGCAACACTCTTTTAGCCTCAACCATATCTCTAACAAAGTGATATTGAACATCAATGTGCTTTGTCTTTGAATGATAAGCAGGGTTCTTAGCCAAGAAAATTGCACTTTGGCTATCACGGTCTATCCTTATAGCTTGTTGTACCAACCCCATACTTGAACACAATCTCTGCAACCAAACTGCTTCCTTGCTTGCATGAGTGGCTACTATGTATTCTGCCTCTGTAGTTGAAAGAGCCACTACAGACTGTCTTTTACTCATCCAACTGATTGCGCCTCCAAATAGGTTAAACACATACCCACTTGTAGATCTTCTTTGGTCCAGATCTCCAGCCCAGTCTGCATCAAAAAAACCACGAATGTCCAACATTCTTTCCAACCCTGGTCTTCCTTGGTAGCACAAGCCATAATCACTAGTGCCACGTAAATATCTGAAAACCCGCTTCACTACTGTCCAATGCTCCTTTCCTGGGTTTGACATAAACCTGCTCAATACTCCCACTGCATGTACAATGTATGGTCTAGTACAGACCATTGCATACATCAGACTACCCACTGCACTTGCATATGGAACACGGGACAGATCCTCCTCTTCTTCTTGTGTCTTGGGACACTGTTCAGCAGACAGCTTTACACCTACAGGAATAGGAACATTCACCGGTTTACTATCCTGCATATTGAACCTCTGCAATATAGTCTCAACATACTTCCTCTGGTTTAACCAGAGCTTCCTCTTTGCTCGATCTCTTTTAATTTCCATGCCCAAAATATAGTTTTCGGCACCAAGATCCTTCATGTCGAATTTGGAGAACAATTGGGTCTTCAAATCTTGGATAATTTCTTTGTCATTTCCAATCAACAACATATCATCCACATACAAGACCAAATAAATAACACGGTCACCAATTAATTTAAAATAAACGCAGTGATCCTCCTTGCTTCTGGTGAAGCCAAGTCCCCGTATATAGGTATCAAATTTCTGATAGCACATCCTTGGTGACTATTTTAACCCATACAAAGACTTCTTCAATATGCATACCAGTTCTTTCTTACCCTTCACCATAAAGCCTTCAGGTTGCTTCATGTAGATCTCCTCTTCTAAATCCCCGTGAAGAAATTTTGTCTTCACATCCATCTGTTCTATCTCAAAATAAAATGCAGCAACAACAGATAAAAGTAATCTAATAGAAGTAACTTTGGCAACAGGAGAAAAAATATCACCAAAATCAATTCCCGGCACTTGGGAATAACCTTTTGCAACCAACCGAGCTTTGTATTTCTCCACCTTGCCTTTTACATTCATCTTCTTCTTAAACACCCATTTTCTCCCAATGGGCTTCCTTCCAGCCGGCAACTCCACCAAATCCCATGCCTCATTTTTGTGCAAGGATGCCATTTCATCAACCATGGCCTCCTTCCAGAGTTTTCCATCCTCGGAATCTACTGCCTCCCTGAAAGTTCTGGGATCATCATCAGTTATAGTTAAGGCAAAACCTGAATAGAAAGCAGATGGACTATACCTTTCTAATTGCCTTCTTTCCCGAACTGATCTTCTCAAAGCTGGAGTTTGTGGCTCTTCCTCTTCTGAATCTTTGTCTGATGTAGAGTTTGATTCATCCTCCTCTAGCTCAAAATCTATCTTCTCAGGTTCCTTTGGTAGGACTTCATGTGTAACAACATCTTTCACTTCTCTAAACACCACATCTCGGCTGTACACAACCTTCCTTGTTTCTGGTTTCCAAAGCTTGTAACCCTTTAAACCATCCTTATACCCAATATAGATGCACCTTTCAGATTTATTATCCAACTTGGTCCTTTTCTCCTTTGGAACATTTACATATGCATCACATCCAAATACCCTTAGATGTGAAAGAGAGGGTTTCTTACAAGTCCATACCTCATGTGGAGTCTTACCCTCCAACGCTGATGAAGGTGATCTATTAACTAAGTAACATGCAGTCTCCAATGACTCTGCCCAGAATTCTTGTCCTAACCCGGTACCACTGAGCAAGCTTCTTTCCTTTTCCATTAGTGTTCTGTTCATTCTTTCTGCAACTCCATTTTGTTGAGGTGTGTATGGAGTAGTCTTTTTCTGTGCTATACCACACTTCTTACAGAACTCTTCAAATTCCTTCTTGCAGAACTCCCCACCATTATCTGTCCTCAGCGCCTTTATCTTCTTCTCTGTCTGGTTTTCCACCAGAGCCTTAAATTCTTTAAATCTGTCAAAGACTTCAGATTTCTTCTTCAAGAAATATGTCCATGTATTCCTTCAGAAGTCATCTATGAATGAAACATAATACACAGAATTTCCCAGTGATGGAACTGACACAGGTCCAAACACATCACTGTGCACAAGTTCTAATATCTTGTTCGCCCTCTTAGCACCAGAAGGAAAAGTCACCCGATTCTGCTTCCCATATACACAATGTTCACAGAAATCTAAATCTAGAGAAAAATTAGACATACCTTCTACCATACCATTTCTATGTAGTATCTGAAGGCCCTTCTCTCCAATATGTCCAAGCCTTTGATGCCATAACATGGTCTTTTCTCCAGAGACCGCTAGGCTATCCACTCCACTTTCGGGAACCACATAACTGTTACACCCATCAATAACAGTGATGCCGTGAAGTTTTTACAGAGTTCCAATCTGAACTCCCCGCACTAATACCTTTGCTCCCCAAACCATCTTACAGGTATCTTTCTCGAACATTGTTTTTACACCTGCATCATCCATCTTGCTAACAAAAATCAGATTTATGGCCAATGCAGGAATGTGCAGAACACCAGGAAGTGTTCTAATCCTTCCACCTTGCAGCTTCAGCTTGAATTTTCCACGTTCGATGATTCTGGCCTTCCTATCATCCCATAGGAACACATCACTGCCATCATATTTCCCATACTCGTAGAACACCCTCCCTATCGGGAGTGAAGTGAAAGGATTCACAGTCCAATCAACCATGACTCATGATCTACATGTGTATTTGAAGAAGAAGCCAAATAAAAATCCCCACCTTCATACGAGGTGGTTTTTCCTACGCAAAAGGAGCATCATCGGATCACTTTCCTTTCTCGGGAGATTTAGATCTGCTCCTTTTCGTGCCTTCCTTTCCTCAGTCCGGCCTTATAACACACACAAAATTCCGGGAGATTTAGATCTCCCTCTGGGTTACGATCTCCCACTCGAAACCTTATTCTTGTTTCTGTTCTGGGACCTTCCTCGTACAGATAAGGCATCTCCATTATGACCCTCCATATTTCTCTGTCTCATTTCCTCCGACAGTAAGGCTGAGACAATGTCTTCAAAATTCAAGGTAGTTGTATTGCTACCTATTGCAATAACCAGACTGTCCCACGAGTCTGGTAGAGAGCACAACAAATTGATGCACTTATCTTCATTTGAGATTTTAATATCAACAGATGACAGCTGACTTACCACAGTATTGAAGGCGTTCAGATGCTCTGTCACCGAGTCTCCATCCTTCATCCTCAGGTTATACAGATTTTTCTGCAGGAAAAACTTATTCACCAGAGACTTAGATTGGTACAAAGTCCCGAGTTTTTCCCACAAATTCTTCGTTGTAGCTTCCCCAGATACATTCAACAATACTGAATCTGAGACACACAACTGTATTGTGCTCTTAGCCTTCCGATCCAGTTTCTTCTAGTCTTCATCTAACATTATCATTGGTTTAGTACCTAGATCTACCGCGATCCACTGATATTTGTCCACCAGCAGATCCTCCATCTTGAGCTTCCACAACTCAAAACTCTGACCATTAAATTTCTCGATCTCTATCTTTTCACCACTCGCCATCTTCTTTCACCGCAAGAATCGATCCCGCAGATCTCCCACTGAACAGGGTCTACCTCAGGCCCGAGCAAAAAACCCTCAGCGACGAGGCGTCCCCCTTGAAGCCGAAACAACTTACGTGCAAATGTAGGTTTTGCCTGAACAGAAATTATCTGCAAACGAATCTTAAAAACAAAAAAAAAACAATAGCAAGAGCATAAAACATAAAACAGATATAAACAAAGATTTTCCCCTGGATCCCAAATCGGGACAACCGGCTTGATTTTTCATTATTTTCCTTTTAGTGTTACAACACATGTATATACATGTCGAAGCATACATAAACCCCAACCCATTAGCCCTGGATTAGAACATAACTGTAGTTCCCTTGAACGGATCTACAAAATACCAGGGGCTGAAAACCATCGTACCCCAAAACCATGTGCAAACTCATGCACAAAACATGGGTGGGTCCTGCTATGAGTGGGTCCGCACACCAAAACAATTTTCACCTGGGTGCTGCCCCGGACCCCAACAGTGGGGGCTGCCTCCCCCCTTGTGACCCCCCTGGTGCGTCCGGCGCAACGTACAGCACGTGGGGCTAGTCGTGGAAAGAATATAACACATACCCAACAGTGTGATTCTCTTGTGTGATGTTTTATTCTACTATTACTACACATATTTTCTAATTATCTAACAGATACATGACTGAAAAATTGAGTTAAAAGATTGCTTCTAAAAAGTGTTTCTAAAAAATAAAATTATATCAGTATACGCTAGTTTCTTTTGGTATATGCGCGTGTATACGCGATTTGGGTTCATAAAATCCACGTATGGAATTCAGTAAAGAAAAAGATAAAATATTTCAGAAAGCTCTAAATACCAATTCACCTCCCCCCCCCCCCCCCCTCATTATTTTTCCCAACAATTGGTATCTGGAAACCATGATCCTTTTGAAGAAGCAATCGCTAGAAGGAAAATCATCTAAGATGAGAAATCAATATGGGATAGCATCTATCAGGCCTCCTCTCTTCAACGGAAACAATTTAATATTTTGGAAGACAAGGAAAAGATCCTATCTGCAATCTCTTGGAGCAGATGTATGGGCTATAGTTGAAGGAGGTTATCAATATATAGCATCAGTTCCAACAGATGCAGCAGAAAGAAAGAAATATGAAACCAATGCAAAGGCGGTCAATGCATTATTCAGAAGTCTAACTGAATCAGAATTTGTTAAATTCATGCAGTTGAATACAGTAAAGGAGATATGGGACAAAATAATTCTAAGATATGAAGGTGATACCAAGGTAAAAAGTGCTAAACTCCAAACTCTCAGGATTCAATATGAAAATCTCAGGATGCATAATGAGGAAAGCATTGCCAGTTTCTTTTTACATCTAGATGATATTGTAAATCATATGAGAAATCTAGGTGAAACCATAACTGACACTACTCTGGTAGAAAAGGTTTTAATATCTCTAACTCCCAAATTTGAATCAAAAGTGTATGCTATTGAAGAGAAGTAGGATCTACAAACTCTTACTATTGTTCAACTTCATGGTATTTTGACTGCTTTTGAAATGAGAAAAGGAGGTCCATCTTAAGTCAAATAAGTTTTCTTCAGAGCTGCTGCAAAAGGAAAGAAGTAGAAGAATAAGAAGGATCAGGGTATGGTTTAGAAGAAGATGAGATAAATTTTTTAAAGAAGCTACAACTTGGCACTGGAAGATTCAAAGGTAAGCTTTCTTTTAAATGTTTTTCTTGTGGAAGAGTCGGTCATTATGCTGCTAAGTGTCCTCATAAATAAAGACATGAAAAAGGAAAGGAAGTGAAAAAAGTAAATAAGAATCAGTTTATCAATAGAAAAATTGATTATACTCATGAAGATAGTGATGGGCTGTCAAATAGTGAAGAAGGAGAATCTGATCAAAATATTAGACTACTCATGGCTTTTGAAAAGGATTATAGTGAGGCTAAAGATACCTTTATGGATGCACTAGAAGAAAATGATTTTCTTGAAGAAATTAATCAGCTCAAATTTTTTTTGGAAGAAAACAAAATTTCCATAGATACTCTAAAGAATCAGCTTATAGAAAAGGAGAAGCACAATGAGAAATTAGAATGTGAAATAGTAAGTCTAAGAAAGGAAATTAAGAAAGAGAAAACTTTAAATCTTAGATTCGCTAAATGAACTGAAACCTTAGATGAAATTATCAAGGTTCAACGCTCTCCTTTTGTAAAGACGGGTATTGGATATATCGGAGAATCCTCTCAGTCTTCAATACCAAGCTATCTAAATATAGCTAAATCCAATCTACAAAATTCTGTCACTCAGAAAAAGAACAAAGAAACTTCACAGGTAAAGCATGACCACTTCAATACAAAGAAAAATAACAGAAATATCAATCAGAGAAATACCAATCTACAAGTAAACACAAATAGAAGTTTTTATGATCGCATAAATTTCTTCTTTAATGGGCAATTTTTCTCATGTCATAATTTTGGTCATAAAGTTGTTCAATGTGTTGCATAATAAACCATCATGACCAGAGAAGCAAGAAAGCAAAGAAATGAGACTGGAATAAAGAAGAATACTTATAACAACTTTTCTCCTCTTCAAAATGAAATTGAATGTGCTTATTGCAATAACTTTGGTCATGGAGAATCTGAATGCAGGAGAAAACTTCAACCAAGAGAGCATATACCTTCAAATTCCAAGGTATGGAGAAAGAAGGACTTACAGGTTGAGAACTGTGGCATAGCCCTATTTGCAGAAGGGGAATAAAATCAATGGTACATTGATAGCGGATGCTCAAAACACATGACAGGTGATAGAAATAAACTCCTTGCATACAATTCTCTAGAAAGAGAAAAGAATGTTACCTTTGGAAATGATACTCCTGTTGTCATTAAAGGAAAAGTTTCTATTTTTCTAAAAGAAAAGGTAAAATCTAACAATGTTATGTATTTGTATGGATTAAAACATAACCTGTTAAGTCTGATTCAAATGTGTGATCAAGGAAATGAATTTTTTTTTAGTTCAAAAGAATGTGTGGTACGTGAACTTGACACAGGAAAAACAGTAATAAAAGGAACTAGAACACCAAGCAATATGTATGTATTGAAAGGTTGCAAAGAACAATGTTACTTGGGTAAATATTCAGAAAATTGGTTATGCCACAGAATATTGGGGCACTTAAGCTTCTCTCAAATCAGCAAATCTAGCAAACTCAAAGTTTCTCATGATCTTCCCAGCATCACTCTGCCTAAAAATACCATATGCAAATCTTGCCAATTCGGTAAGCAAACCAGAGTGCAATTAAATGCCAAAGAAGTATCAGCAAGTAAGCCTCTTGAACTCATACATATTTAATTATGTGGACCTATGAGGAAAAATTCACCCCATGGAGAACAATACTATATTCTATTTATTGATGACTTCTCTAGAATATGTTGGATTGGGTTAATAAAACACAAAAATGAAACATTTGAAAATTTTCAGATCTTCAAAGCCCTGGTTGAAAATGAATTAGATCTAAAAATCAAATGTCTTAGATCTGACCATGGAGGGGAATATATATCAGATGAATTCTTTGATTTATGTGAACAACATGGCATAAAAAGGCAGTTTTTTGTAGCCGGAACCCCACAACAAAATGTCGTGGCAGAAAGAATGAATAGAAAATTTCAACAAATGGCTCATGTTATGCTTGATGATTCTGGAACACCTGATACCTGATAAAACTCCTTATGAGCTCTGGTATGGTAATCTTCCAACTGTAAAGTATTTTAGAGTTTTTGGAAGCAAATGTTTTATCAAGACCAATGATGAAAAACTTGGTAAGTTTGAACCGAGAGAAGATGAAGGAATATTTCTTGGCTATTCTTCTAGAATTAAAGCATATAAATGTTACAATAAAAGAATTCAGAAGATTGTTGAAAGCATTGATGTTGTAATTGATGAGTCTCTCTCAGCTCCTAAAAAGGAAATACCAACAACAAATGAAGATGATGATGATGTGTATCCTCCTACATCAAATAGAAACAACATGAAAGGGGAACCCTATGAAGCAAAAGAAGATGATCTATCTGAAAAAGCTCCATCTAGGTATGTTCAAAAGAATCATCCAGAATCTCAAATTTTGGGAGAAAATGGATCAGGTGTCCAAACAAGAAGAACACTTGTAGGATCTCCTAGCTATGTGGCATTTTTATCCACTATTGAACCTCAGAATTTCAGTCAAGCTAGAAAATATGAATGTTGGATTCAAGCCATGAATGAAGAACTTGATCAGATTGAAAAGAATCACACTTGGGAATTAGTTCCAAGACCTCATGATAAAAATGTTATTGGAACAAAATGGATATTCAAAAACAAGTTAAATGAAAATGGAGATTTTATTAGAAACAAAGCTAGACTTGTTTGTAAAGGGTATGCTCAACAAGAAGGTATAGACTTTGAAGAAACATTTTCTCCTGTAGCTAGACTTGAAGCCATAAGAATGTTTCTTGCCTTTTCAAGCTTTCAAAAATTCAAAGTTTATCAAATGGATGTTAAGTCTGTTTTCCTCAATCGTGATCTAGAAAAAGAATTTTATATAGAACAACCAGAAGGATTCATTTTGGGAAATTATGAAAAACTTGTTTGCAAACTTAAAAATGCTTTATATGGTCTCAAACAAGCTCCTAGGGCATGGTACTATC
This sequence comes from Pinus albicaulis, assembly GCA_034641835.2. Lineage (NCBI taxonomy): Eukaryota > Viridiplantae > Streptophyta > Pinopsida > Pinales > Pinaceae > Pinus > Pinus albicaulis. Next base: position 1,601,300,843 of record CM076581.1, read on the forward strand.
GTCTTGACAAATATCTTCATCAACAAGGTTTTTCAAAGGGATCTCCTGATAGCAACTTATACACAAAAATTGAAAATGATAAACTATTGATTGTAGTTGTATATGTTGATGACATCATTTTTGGAAGTAATGAAGAGTCCATGAGTCAGAAATTTGCTTCTGTTATGCAGCAAGAATTTGAAATGTCTTTACTTGGGGAACTAAAAATTTTTCTTGGTTTACAAGTGCAACAAGCAACAGATGGAATATTTTTATCACAGGCAAAATATCTTAAGAAAATTCTAAAGTATTATGGGATGGAAGACTGCAAACCTATAAGTACACCAATGGTAACTGGGTGTAACCTCAGTTCTCATGATGATTCTCCCACGGTGAATCAACTAGAATACAGATCCATGATTGGAATTCTGCTTTATCTAACCGGGACAAGACCTGACATTATGCATGTAGTTGGGATTGTTGGAAAATTCCAAGCTAATCCAAAAGAGTCAAACCTTCAGGCTGTAAAAATAATATTCAAATATCTACAAGGGACTCAAGACTTTGGTCTATGGTATCCAGAGAATGTTGATCTCACTCTTCATACTTGCACAGATGCAGATTGGGTTGAAAATGTTGATAATAAAAAAAGCACTAGGGGCCTTGATTAGTATCTTGGTTCAGTAAGAAACAAAGTTCTATTTCCTTATCTACAACAAAAGTATAATATGTGGCTACCGCATCATGTTGCACACAACTACTTTGGATGATGCGGACGTTACAAAACATTCAAATTAAATGTTCACCTCCCATCTCCATTTTATGTGATAATACAAGTGCCATTAGTATCTCAAAGAATCTTGTTATGCATTCCAAGACCAAGTACATTCCCATCAAGTATCACTTCCTACGTGAACAAGTGCTTGAACAAAAGGTTAAATTGGAGTATGTTCCCTCCAAAGTACAAGTTGCTGATAATTTACTAAACCTCTTCCCAGGGAAGCATTCGAATATCTTAGGCAGAAGCTAGGAGTTGTCTCTGCCTCTCTTATCAAATCTGCTTAATTTCAGAAGATTAAATTCGATACTCAGGCTCCATAAAGGAGAATCTCTTATATACGCGAGTTTCTGTGCAAAAAACACATATGGGTTTTGCTGATAGATATTCTTTGGGTCAGCATTCAGACCAGATGTGGTGTTGTTGGGTAATCTCTATTTTGATCCAGTCTTCATCTTTCTATATCATTCTCTGATATTTATCTCCTTGATATAGATGTTGTGATGAATTGGTTATTGAAAGTGTTCAGGATGCACAAGCTTAGGGGGAGCAACTGCCTTGTTGAAGAGGATGCATTGTTGGCATTCTGATTTGGTTTCTAATTTATGATTTCTCTCTTGAGATATTTTGGTCCTAGTTATGAAAATCCATTTCTGTAATTTGATGCAAAAGGAAATGTTGATACTGATGATGTAAATTGTTATATTTAGTCATGTAAGGAATTTGTCAAATTGTAAACCCACTTGGTTGGGTAGTTGAGTCAAAATTTGTAAACCCACTTGGTTGGGTAGCTCAGTCAAATATGTAATTCCACTTGGTTGTATCATTGATATAAGTATGAGTCCTTGGTGATAGGAAATTTCATACTTGGTTGAGTTATGGAGTCATGTAATTTATTGAAAAATCTTTCTGAAGATTCAGCATGAACTCAGGGGGAGCATGGTCAATACAGTGCACATCAGTTCTGCAGAGCTCTTCTTTCTACAGGGAAAGAGAAACCTTGTTTCGGTATTGATCCGCCCTTTGCCCTTGATGTCAAAGGGGAGAGTATTTTTGTGTTTGAATAATGGTTATGATTAATGTATTTATCTGTTGTGGTGATCAAACACCATCATGGTTGCCATCAATTCTAAAGGAGGAGATTGTTGGAAATATGATGAAATATGTTGTCCTTGATGGCAACCTACTTGATGAAGTTGTCCTTGATGGAAACCTACTTGATGAGTTGCCTAGGATAAGAAACCTATGTGTTAAATATGTAAAAATGATGTTTCTACAGGTCAGTTCAGATGTGATAGAGAAAGGAATTCCATTAAGTGCTAGAGAAATGAAACATGAAATATTTCTCAATGTATACGTAGGTTTGATGAAGGAAACCCGCATATGGATGCAATGTATAATCTACTTTTATGAAGGCAACCCACGTATACATTCAGAATTAGTATATATGCAGTTTTTATGAAGCGAAGTCGTGTATACACGCGGATAAGAATGATCCAAGTCACGTATGCCTTTTGCGCTCTAAAATTATAATACCAAGGGTCATTACCATGGTATTAGCCCACAATATTGAGCATTGTATTGATTCCGTCCAAGAATACCATCAACAGTTGTGGGGTTTTGACTCATGGTATTGGTAAAGGCTAAGTCTATATAAGGAGAAGAAGATCATAGTGCAAAGGTGTGCAGGTGTAAGGGCTATCACTAATATTTCTCTCTGAAGTATATCTGCATAGGATGAACTCTGTTTTATTGATAAATCTGAATTTATGATGCACCCTTGGATATATTGATGGATCAAGATCTCTAGATCTAAAATGACTATATTCTTGCATGATCCATTGAAGAGATGATTAGATCTAAGACCTCGTGCATCTTTGTTGAAGTGGAGTGAAGAAATCTGGGTAAGTTATATAGATCTGAAAACATTCTGCTGAATTAATATTTACAGATCTATACGCTAGTTCGTCTCAATAAAAGCACGTATATACGCAAGTTTTCCTCAAAAAAGGTGCGTATGGAAGTCAGGGTTTTCTGAAGCTTATTGCAAAGGTTTTCTGTTATTTCTTCTATTATTTATGCTGTCTGTCAATGAAGTCTTCATGAATATCTAGATTGCTTGAATATTGTACATGTTGCTAAGTTGAATATGTCCAAATCTAATCAATAAGTGAGTAAACATGGTTAATGATGACTGACTGTTTAAAGGTTCTGTATTTCTAAAAATATGTCTGACTGAAAGCCTCAGATCTGGATCTCAGATAGATCATATTCTGAAAAATAGTATTCACATATCTATATGCAGGTTGGTGTGATGGAAAGTGCGTATACATGCGGGTTCAATAAAGCTAAGTAGCGTATGCATTTTATGATTACTAATGTTTAGGGTTGAATTTGATTCTGCATACTTATTCTAAAGTTTGGGTTATTTCTGTGTTCTGGTTACAGTGTTCTCACTGTAATGAATGAATTTTGGTTAAGTTGATTATCTTTATGATGAATTGAGTTGAAGCTATGGGATCCAGTATGAAAATTGATGAAACGTGGTCTGCAATGATTCTGAGGGAAGTAGAAGCTTCCTACCAGTAGAAGCTAGTGTTCTAATCAGGGGATTGAAGCTCCCTTCCAGCAGTGACTGGTAAACAAGATTAGGGGGTCGTATCTCCCTTCCAGTAGCAGCTGGAAAACGAGAGAAGGTTGCAGCCTTCTGCAGGTAGATACCTGCGTATTGATATGAGTCTGCATCAGTACAAAAATTGTAAAAAAATTTCCATATAATAAATATTGAAGACAGAGATGGCAGCAACGGTGGTTTTCTCCTGAATTTGGTTTCCACCTTAAATATTGGTGTTCATGTGTGTTTCTCTTGTCTGATGTTTTATTCTACTGTTACTGCACATATTTTCTAATTATCTAACAAATGCATGACTGAAAAACTAGAGTTAAAAGATTGTTTCTGAAAAGTGTTTCTAAACAATAAAATTATATCAGTATATGCTAGTTTCTTTTGGTATATGCGTGTGTATACGTGAGTTGGGTTCATAAAATCCGGGTATGGAATTCAATAAAGAAAAAGGAAAAATATTTCAGTAAGCTCTAAATACTGATTCACCCCTCCCCCCCTCTCAGTATTTTTCCCAAAATGACGATCATGTAGACCAATTTAATGACTTTATATACACAGAGGAGGTTGACCATGAGGATGTCAAGATGAGATTTTTTGATCTAAGCTTTACTGGTGAAGTTAGGAAGTGTTTCAAAGCCCTTGCTACAGGAAGCATTCATAATTGAAATGAACTTGAAGATAGCTTTTTGAGTAAATGGGGAAATAGAACCAACACTGTACAAGCCCTCAATGATTTGACTAATGAAGCAGATGATGAAAAGAAGGGAGAAAAATAGCAATCTGTAATTCAACAGATAGAAAATCAGCAAACATAGGATCAACAAATCAGTGAGGAAAAGGAGGAAGGTTGGTGGTTTTTTCATTTTGATGGATCAGCATGAAGGGAGGGGGCAGGAGCAGGAACTTGGATCACAAGTCCAAATGATGAAAGTAAGTTATTTTCTTACAAACTGAATTTTGATTATACAAATAACATGGCTATTGGGCCAAAATTGTAATCTACGGATAAATTATGCTTCCCTAGACAAGTGTTAGTCTAGAAAAATAGGTGAAATACCATACTACCATTTCTCATATCTCAGAACAGATACACAGAGATGATTGGAGGCTTACTTGTTTTAGTCGCTTCCAAATGGCTCCTTTTTGTTGCTTCCACTACAGCTTCAAATTCAAGCAATTTGTGAGTTGAATGCTTCCTGCAAGAAAGAACAGTAAAAGATGCAATAATATAGATATCTATTCAAGCTAGTTAGCTAAATCAGTTAAGCATAAACTACATTCATCAACAAAATTATCACAGGCAGAACCATTTTGTGATATTACCTCATCCTTGATCCAGAACATTATTACTCTCAAGCAAGAAATTGATGATGCCGATGAAAAGATTTCTGAATTTCTTACTTGGCAAGATACAGAAAAAGGAAGAGAAGCTAATCTTCCTAGGATAGAAGAAAGACATAAAGAAATCTTGTTTACAGAATGGGAACATCAAATAATGAAAGCCGAGAGAGCAATATCAAGAGCTAGAAGCATGATGAGTAATATAACGCAATTTATCAATGACAGCTTGTATTCAATTAAACTTATTTCATATTGTGTTCCTGGTAGTTTGCCTAAAGTGAAAGAAACCGAAAACAGATGGAAAGAAGAAATGATGAATAAAAGTCAACAGATCAATAAACTTCAAGCAATATCTTGGGACAATATGTGGACTTATTTAATTAAGCCAAACAATCAACAAATGGCTATTAAATTCCTTTCAAATGTTGTTGATTGTTTAATTCCAGAATTTTCCGATGCCACATACGCTGGACAGTTACATTCCGAGATGAGTCATCCACCGAGGCTCCAAGATATGCTGAAAATTTGCAACTTGGCTACATCAAGCGAGAAAGAAAAGCAATGAATCAGTTTCATTCTAAGATAGTATTTCTGTTTTTAATTTGATAGATTGTAGCAGTAGTAGTAGGATTCTGTTTTTATGTAATTTCTTATTTAAATCCCTCTCATGCATTTAGAGAAGGGATCCGGAATTGTAATATTTTTGGACTTGGAGCTTACATTTCTGTACTCCATTGCCTCTTATATTTTATAAAGGATCACATCTGGTGATTTTGTGCTGAAATTATCTTTGAAGTGTTGCATTTATGTACCTTTGGATTTGATTTTACATCAGAGTTACTGGATTAGAGTATCAGATTTCATTTGAAAGTCTTCAAGATGAATGAGGTATTTCTATCTGTTCATTGTTGATTTCCTTTGTCATATGATATTCACTTTAAAAGTTGCTATCATTTATATATATTTGGTTTTCATAACGTTTCTTTTTATATATCATTTATGAGTATAATTGAAATGTTATCTTTCATAAGCATATATAGATGGTATACAATGATGAATGCAATATGTTAATATAACTCTGTTTAATTTCTTAAACAGAGTTATCTTTATTCGTTTCTGCACATTTCAATTTAAATAATAATACATTTTCATGGTTATTGTTAAATTGGAACAATCTTAAATTGTATTCACATATAATTACCCGGGTTAGTGTTAGAATTTCTTTATCAGCATTTAATTTAATTAGATAGTTTTATTTCAGTCAATTTAGTCCCATTTCCACTCATCCAAATCAACCCATCACCAACCCATTTAGTTATAAGGAAACTGGTCCTTTAAATCCAATCGGAGCCACCATACCAAACGGAAAAGGAGATGTCCTAAGGTCCCGACCGGGTGGTTTTCCCCAATGTTTGAAGCAAAGATTTTCTAGGCTTCAACATTTTTGGCACTAGAAAGAGGGCATGAGCTATGAATGGCAAGTAAATCTTTATCCACAGGCCATTCTGAGAGCAAAACACCCTCATCAACTTCTTCAATTTCTTCTGAAATTCAAAATCCTAGAGAAGAAATTGCGAAGAATATTCATACACCCACTACCAAAATTTCAAAACATTCAGACAAGCAACCTCCTGAGTCTCCTGAAGTTCAAGATTTAATTCATAAATTGAAAGGATTCTCATTATCTCTTGAAGAGTCTGAAATATCTGAAGGTAGTGTAAGCTCAAAATTTGTTCCTTCAAAACCTCTTACTAGGCTGCAAAGTGAAAAACTTGGTATTCCTCCGAAAGAATTTCCTTTACCTAGTAAGGGCAAAACAAAAAGAATTCAATCGGAATCAGAAAGTGATACAAGTTCATCATCTCATATTCAATCACCTGTTTTTGAAACCACAACTCAACAAAGTGCAGTTGTTTCCACATCATCTGCTCAATCATCTTCCCCTCAATCATCATTAATCTCAACATCATCTATTCCAACAACTTCTATTCAAACACCACCAGTTTCTACTACTCCTCCAATAGTTGTTCCAATAATTGCTAAACCATGGGCTACTCCAGGGGTAGTCAACATGGCTGCACCTTTACATGATTTACCAGACAATCCTGGAAAATGGCTTCCAAAGTTCAGTCCAGATCTTAACATTCAAGCTGAAGAACATATCAATAACTTTATGATGGCTGCAAAATTGAATGGAGTCACACATGAAGATGTTGTAGTCAGACTATTCCCTTATACTCTTCAAGGAGCAGCAGGATCATGGTACTTTTCATTACCTTCGGGATCCATAACAAGTTGGGTCATTTTTGCAGATCATTTTTTAACTAAATTTGGAGATGACAGATCAATAGCTACTTTAATCAACGATCTCTCAAATTTGAAAGTAGAACCCAAGGAACCCATTAAAGAATTCAATGCTAGATTCAACAAACTCTTGAACAAAATTCACACAGATTCAAGACCTAGTGAACAAGTCAGAAGTGAATGGTACATAACTGCCTTGCCCTCAAACATAGCAATTTTTGTAGATAGAGCTGCAAAACCTACATTAGCCGAGAATATGAAAGAGGCTATTGCAGTAGAAAAACGAATTATTTCTCTAGAAAAGAAAAATGCTATTGAGGAAAGGAAATCAAAGAAAGTCAGCTTCAAAGATGATTCAAAGAAAAAGGCCAAAGATCCATACGACATGGAAGGTTTACAGAAAGTTCTTAAAACCATGTCAAATGAAATGGTTGAAATTAAAAAACAAGTAGCTGAAACTTCTACTAAAAAACCATTCCGAAATTTTAAAAGAAACCAAGTTGAATCTAGACCTCCTAATGCAATCTCTAATGCAGAATCAGAGGAAGAAGAAGAAGAAGAAGATACATCTTTAGTATCAGATGAGGAAGATGAGAATGAAGAAATAGCTGAATTACATGGAATGTGGGATTTTATCCTCCCTAATTCTGATAGTGAGGTAGAACAAGAAGCTATGCCTGTAAGTACTAGGAGTAAATCTACAGCAGAGCCCATACAAACAGCTCCTAAAAAGAAAATCACAACTCCAAATACCAAAGACAAATCCCCTGCAAAGAAAGTTTCTCCATTACCTACCCAAAATCAACCATCATCCTCTAATCCTCCTTCATCAACAACAAAGACTTTAGTGGTGTCAGATCCTATGGAGTACAACATTGTCGAAGACATGAAAAAGATCAAAGCCAACATTTCCTTACATGAACTCAGCAAACTAAAACACCAGCAGAAGTTGCTATTGAAAGAATTAAACGCTACACCAATTGCTCCTTTACCAAGTGTTGTAGTTGCAAAAGTAGCTAGAGGAGCTGGTAAGCCACCAGATAAGGTAGATGCTACTGATACAGTGCTCATTGGAGAAAAGTCAAATTCTCAAACTCCTCATTTTCTTCTGACTTATGAAATGTACAATAAGAATCTGCATAATTGTTTGATTGATTCTGGAGCTTCCTCTAATATAATGCCTACTTCTTTTTGTGCCAAATTGAATATCGAACCACAGAAATCGGCAGTTCATATTGTTCAATTGGATCGCTCTAAAGTTCAATTTGTAGGAGAAATCAATTCAGTTACTATCAGATTAGCTTCTGATCCTAGAATTGTCCAAAGAATTGATATTTTGATTGCTGATATTCCAGAATTCTATGGATTAATCCTAAGCAGGGACTGGTCTGCGAAACTTAATGGTTATATCTCGACTGATTATTCACATATGTGGCTTCCCTACAAAGGGAAACCAAATCAAATCAAAATCGAACGAGAAAAACATATGACCCACACTGTCACTGAATTCGAACAACCTAATGAGCCTGTGGCATTCAACAACAATATTCTTGGAGGTTATTCTGCTGAATCATTTCTTGGAAACTTCAAAGCACCTCAATCACCTTTTTCTGTAAATACTTTTGTTTCTCAAATAGAAATTTTTTCACAATCTGATTCTTCCAGAATTGTAAATATTTCTGATGTAATTGTAGATAAGCCAATAGATAAATCTTTATTTTGGTCGTTATATTTTGATGGATCAAAGTCTAGTGATGGAGCTAGAGCTGGATGCATCTTAATTGATCCAGATGGAGAGAAAACCATGATGTCATGTAGGTTAGAATTTGAGTGTACTAACAATATCGCAGAATATGAAGCCTTGGTTCAAGGACTTTATAAAGCTATAGGGTTAGATGTTAAATACTTGAAAGTCTTTGGTGATTCCGAAATTGTCATAAAACAAGTTAGGAATACTATTCATTACCTTTCAGGACATCTTAAACACTATCAAAACCTAGTACAAGATCTTACCACTCATTTTTTAGCATTCAATATTTCTCCCATTCCTAGGAATCAAAATACATCAGCTGACTTGTTAGCTAATGTTGCATCTAAACTCCTTCCTGCTGAAGATTGTAGTCCTGATAGGTTTTCCGTAGAATTTATTTTTCGCCCATCTGTCCCCGATAATGTCACAAATTGGAGAGTTTTCTATCATGATCAAGATATTTTAAATTTCATGACTTCAGAGAAATCATATGATGAGCAAATTATTGATGAAAATGATCATGATTTACAAATTGCTTCAAAAGTTAATGAAAATCCCATTCCGAAATCTGTTGTTAAATTGGAGGACTTATATGATATTAAAGACATATTCAAGAAAGTCACTAATGCCAAACTTCAAAGTTCCACTTTGAAGTTTGAATTAGTAAATCTTGGTTCTAATTCCAAACCTCAAAATGTTAATTTAGGACTCAATTTAACACTAGAGGAAAGTAATGCTTTCATTAAACTCTTGAACAAATATAAAAACATTTTTGCTTGGAATTATGATGATTTAAAAACGTATGATACTTCGGTTATTCAACACACAATTCCAATGCTTCCTGATACTAAACCTGTTCAACAAAAGCTAAGGAAGGTTCATCCAAATCTCGAAGGACAAATCAAATCAAAACTTAATAAAATTTTAAAATCCAAAATCATTTTTCCTGTCAGGCACTCCAATTGGGTTTCCAATATGGTACCTGTAAGGAAGAAGAATGGTGATATAAGAATCTGTATTGATTTCAGAAATTTAAACAAGGCATGTTTAAAAGACAATTTCTCATTGCCAACCATGGAACAGATACTTCAAAAGGTAGTTGGTTCTGAACTTATGTCCTTTCTTGATGGATTTTCAGGCTATAATCAAGTCTTAGTTCATCCAGATGACAGATTGAAAACAACTTTCAGAACAAAATGGGGAACTTATGCTTATCAAAAAATGCCTTTTGGTTTAATAAATGCAGGAGCAACTTTCCAAAGAGCTATGGACATAGCGTTTAAAGGTCTGATCAATAAGTCAGTTGTTGTTTATCTTGATGATATAACAGTATTTTCAAAAAAGAAAGCCAATCATCTACATGATTTAAAGCAAATATTTGAAAGATGTAGAAGGTTTGGTATTTCCTTAAATCCAAAGAAATCTTTCTTTGCTTTGGATGAAGGAAAACTCTTAGGATTTGTTGTGTCAAAAGATGGTTTATACATTGATCCAGATAGAGTAAAAGAAATCTCTGATATTTCTTTACCTCATAACAAAAAATACATGCAATCATTTCTTGGACAGATCAATTTTGTAAAAAGATTCATTCCTGATTTTTCTTTAATTGTTTTACCTATGCAAAATATGATCAAGAAGAATTCAGTATTCAAATGGGGGCATAAAGAGAAAGAAGCCTTTAAGGCGATCAAACAAGCGATCATTAATGCACCAGCATTGAGTACCCCAGATTTTTCTAAAGATTTTATTTTGTATACGTTAGCCACCGAGACATCCTATGCAGCTGTTTTAACACAGCTCAATGATCAGAAAATTGAAGCACCAATTTCTTTCTTTAGCTCAAATCTGCAAGGAGCTGAGCTGAATTATTCCGATGTTGAAAAACAAGCTTTTTCCATGTTCAAATCAATCAAACATTTCAGACCTTTTCTCTTGAAAACTCATACAAAAATCATTGTCCCATTCTCTGCAGTGAGGCAATTATTAATCTAGAGAGAAGTAGGAGAAAAACGAGCTAACTGGGTAACAACTTTACAATAATATGATGTTGATATTAAACCAGCTAAGATTGTTAGAGGACAAGGTTTTTGCAGACTATTGGCAGGAGCTCATAACATACCAGAAAATCAAGATTCAAATCAAGATATTCAAGTAAGTCAGATAAGTGTTACAGATTATGAATCTCAGTATGCTGATCTCATCTATTACTTGAAAAATGGGTATGCTCCTTCTAATCTCAGCTATAAGAGAAAACATGCTTTAAGGTTAAAGGCTATTAGATATGAGATCATTGATAATGTGTTATTCAGGAAAAATTAAGATTCAATCTTATTAAGATGTCTTGAAAAGACTGAAACAGAAAAGGTTTTGCAGGAATTGCATGATGGACCAGCAGGAGGTCATTTTGGAGGTGATACCACAGCTCACAAAATAATTCGTGCTAGTTATTACTGGCCTACCCTTTTTAAAGATACACATGACTACGTAAGGAAGTGTATAGTTTGCCAAACTGCAAGTGGAAGACAAAGCAAACCAGCTTTTCCTTTACAACCAGTGACTATTGAGCAACCATTCGAACAATGGGGGCTTGACATTATTGGTAAGATAGTACCTCATTCTTCCAAACAGCACAAGTACATCCTTACTGCAACTGATTACTTTACAAAATGGGTAGAAGCAATCCCTTTGAAGGTAGCCAATTCTGATGCAATTATTGATTTCATAGATCAATTCATCATAACCAGGTTTGGTGTACCTCAAGCTCTTGTCTTTGATGATGCATCTTATTTTTCCGGAAATAGTTTGATAGAATTTGCAGTCAAAAGAGGTTTTAAACTGAAATATTCAGCAAATTATTATCCACAAGGTAATGGTTTAGCTGAATCCACTAACAAAAATCTCATCAAAATCATTAAAAGGACTATTGATCAAAATCAAAAGAATTGGCACAAGTCTTTAATCTTTGCATTATGGGCTGATCGTATCACTGAAAAAGCTTCAATAGGAACTTCACCTTTCAATTTAGTTTATGGAAAAGAAGTTGTGATACCATCAAATTTAACTCTTCGATCATTAGCCCTAGTGCAATTTATTGAAGAAAATCCTTCTTCATCCATTCAATTGAGATATGATCAAATCCTTAATTTAGAAGAAGATAGAGATAAAGCTAAAATTATTCATGAAAAACATCAACAGCTTGTAAAATCTTCTTTTGATGCAAGTTCTACCGGCTCAAAAATTTTGTCAATTGGTGATCTTGTTCTGAAATGGGATAAAGCACATGAAGAAAAAGGTAAGAATACCAAGTTTCATAAAATGTGGCTTGGACCATTTCAGATCGTTGAAGAGATAGGCTCAAATACATTCATACTCCAAGATCTAACAGGTAAGAGAGAATCTCTTCCTGTAAATGGGCTTATCTTGAAGAAATTCTTTTCATGAGGCAACCCCTTCTTAAACTGTACATATTCCTTTCTGCAAAGTTTTTAATTGTTTTTAAAAATAAAGGTTGTTAATGAGTCTCTAATTGACTGTTTACTTGTTAGAAAAATTCGTAGGAAGAATATTGTAAATATTTATTTTATGTAAATAAGAATTTTTAAGGAAATGATCATAGTCTTTTGATAGTTTTAAATAAGATGTTAAACTTTGAAAGATTATTCCAATTATTTGCATGATCTTTTGAAAACTTGAGGGAAATGTAAATCATTATAAGTTTATTAAGCAGAGAAAGGTTATCTATAAAAGTAAAGATTATTCAAGTCTTGGTACTCAAAAAACTCTGAAAATTGTCATCCATTGATTTTTAAGGATAAAACTATTTCACCCCATCCATTTAGGTTGTGATTTTTTAGAATGTAATTCTAAGAAATTATGTAAAAAAAAATTTAAGAGATAAGAGGTCTCATCATGAGCCGACTTACCATATTCATAAGAAGTAATGAAACTGACATTACCAATACTGCACATCAAAACATGGTAATGGCTTATAAATATAAGACAAGGGGTCTCATCACGAGCCAGCTTGTTCAGTTTAATTACAACTAGTGAATGGCATTGTTATTAACTGGCTACCAAACCAGAACAATGGCTCTTAAAAATAAAAAATAAAAAATAAATAAAAGACAAAAAACATGAGATAATATGTCTTATGAATTTATCTTTTAAAAAGTCATAATCTTAGTTGGATGGGACAATGAATAGTTAATGGTTAAAAGGTAACCATGTCGAAACTATGAACGTTTGCGGGCAGCAGAGGCAATACCTATGACAATAGAGTATATTATAAAACCAAACTTGGAGAAATCCACTTACTTCATTATTAATACCAATCAAAGCTTGAAATAACCCAAAAATGTTTTTATTCTCAAGAAACTAGAAAGAAATTGTAAATAATTTTTATTCTTTTTCATAAGTTAGATTTTATTTTTAATTATCCTAAGATAGTTTTCATTATCTTTAAAAATATTTACTTACTAAAAATATAGTATTCATTTTATTTTTTCAGAGATAACTAGTTCTTTCAGTGAATCGCCAATTGTTGTACTATACAACAACCCTCCCTTTTCCTTAATTTTAGAATAAAATTCATTTAGAAATAGGGTCCCTTTTTGCTTTTTATAGAAATAAAAGACTTAGAAATAAAGATTCATTGTTTTGAAAAAGCTCATCTTTGTTTGTATACAAACCAAATACAACATTCAAAACTTCCGACCCGATCAAATATAAAAGACCTTATCATAAAAAACAATTCAAGTGTAAAAGTCCAATGAATAATAATCGCAATCGAAGATCGGAGAAAACTCTTAGAGGAAAATTTAACATAGAAACCCAAATCCTCCGATGCGATTAGTTCGATCACAAAACTTCAATCGCAAAGGGTTTAAGTTATCTATTTACATACCTCCGATGCGATGCGACCAATCGCAATCGCATGATCGGAACATTTTTTAATAAGTTCTTTGCGGTCAATTTCAAATTCTCCGATGCGACGCACGTTATTATAAAAAACACTTTTCAAAAGGAAAACAAACATTTGTTCATTTAAATGAGAAAAACTTTTATATGGTAGACCCCACCATCGGAAATCGGAGAAAGCCATTAACAATTCTTTTCAATTGAAACTCCCCGATTGCGATCTAAAACCATCTAATCGGAAATCGAAAAAGTTTGCAATCGCAATCGGCAAATCGAGAAATCTGTATTATGATATTTATGTACCATTTGAAAACTTTCGATGCAATTGATACATGATATTTATTACGTTCGAAGAATTCAAGATAGGTAAATATTATAATATTTCACAAAGCGTCAAATCTCCAATTGTACGTTGGTATTAAATAGCAAATCAAATGAATATTGGTTGATGATTCGGTTTTAAATACATGAGTGTGACCCAAAAAGAACATTTAAGTGTTATACGAGACCAATAAATAATGAATCATGAGTTCATAATCGTTCCGTTCAAGTTGCTTGTTTGTCACGACTGAAAGTTTATTGTCTTGCAGAATCAAGGAACACTGAACCCTTTCGTTCATAGACAAAGGGAAATAGTATCAAACACAAAAATGTCGAAGAGAGCGAGGAGATCCAAGACTGTTGTTCCCGTTAAGTTTGTTGAAACTCCTACAGTCTCAAAAGAAAAGCCAATAAAACTGAGATTAGTTACAGATACATCATGCCAAGGGCTCGGAAGAATGACGTGGAAAGGAGTTTATAATCTATTGGAGAAAGAAAACCCCAAAGTCACAGTAGAAAAGGCGTCAGTCCCAGATGAAGATAGCTCAGATTTCGACTCTGAGATTACTGAAAAATCACTTGCAAATTCATTTCTACATCGAATTGCAGCCAGAGCAAGCATCATGCCTTATTATGATGTAATTCGATGGGTCATCGATAGTGTGAAAATAAAGGACAGAATGTTTGTTTCAGCTTCTGGAGTGTCTTTTGGGTCGTTTAAAGCAGAAGACATTAAGGCAATGTATCATCTTCCTGATCCGCAGAAAGTTTATAACAAAGAATTTATCAAAGAGTTTGCTGATAATAATAAAGTTCAATCTGATCCTATCAAAGATTGGAGGAAAAATCCTGAGAAGCACAGAAATGAAGCATCCGGTATGTATTCAGTAGATTCCCTCTTACCTCCATATTGCTATATCGCTGCCATGGTGTGTAGATTATTTGGTAATGACAATTCTGCTAGGTTTTCTATTCAAATGATCCCATTAATCTTAGCTATTGTCAATTCTGACATTATGGACTGGGCTGTTATTCTCTCTGATAGAATGGCTAATAGAATACTCAAGTACAAACAAGATAAAACCGCTGGAAATTCCACTCCTTTTTTCTTTTGTGCTTATATTCTAGACGCCCTTTGTTTTAATTCCGAGTTTCCCTTGTTAGGATGGAAATGGACTCCCAAAAATCCTACCCCAATTCATATATATCATAAACTTCTTTGGAAAGTTCATTTCCAAGATAATGTGTATAGAATATGCCATGGTTTCCTTATCCCTGTCTTTCAAACCATTTTCAATCGCTTCCCTCCTAGATTCTCCGACAAAGCTAAAGCTGAATTATCCTCAATAGGAGATTGGTTTGGAGAAGAGAAATTCACATACATCAGGATTTTTGGGAGTATTGTGGAACCCCATGTTCTCCCTCTTTTTGTTCCAGACAAACTTCTCGCCCAGGAAATCTCCTATCAATTAACAGTTGAAGGAATATCCAGAGCTCTAAACAATAGTAAGAAAAGAATGTGGCCTCCATTCCCATTCAATTATGGTCATTTCACTTTGAATGACTTCAAACATGCAGAGAAGTAAGTCGCCAAAATAAAGAGTTTTAAATTTGGGACCATTCCGGGGAGACAGTATGATCCACGACAAATAGCTTTTAATGTTACTGCTTCAGTTTCGATTGCTCGATTTGAGCATGAACTAGATGAGTTTGATGATTTGTTTGTTTCATTGAATGATTTTCCTCAAGTTTATGATTTAGCCAAGTCTAAATTCCAGAAGGAAGAAATGAATAAATTTTTGTTATTTAGAAGTCAAATATTGTTGAAAGTTCCTCTAGACCAACTGAGAATTCCAATACAAGGGTCAGAAACAGAGGGTACATCTGAAAAAACACCAGGAGAAACATCTGCCGGTAAAGTCACTACACAATCGGCTACTAACCAGCCTACTGTACATACTGAAAAGGTGAGCACTGATGGCAAACCTGATGTTCAGAAAGGAAATACTGATGGCAAATCCGAAGGAAATACTGATCAGCAGTCCACAGCTCAAACGAAGGAAAGATGCGCAAGTACTGATACTAATGTGCATAATCAAAAAGGAGAATCAGATAGCAAAACCATTGAGCAGGGAACAAATACAGAGAAAACAGATACACAATTGGAAGGAAAAGAAAATACTAAGAAAATTATAGACTCTGCTGATCTTAATGTTTCTTCTCAATTGTTGAAACAATATGATCAATTTGCTTAGCAATTAGGACTATAGGATAAAGATAAAGGGCAAGAAGATCAGGACGTCGAAATCATTCCTGAACATCCTACAGGGCAGATTGTATTGAAGATTGAGGAGATCCCTCCTTTGGATGTATTTTATAGCCCTAAACATAAGGCTGTTGTTAGAAAACAGAGAAAAAGAAGGAAGATGGATCAGGACATGTTTTCCACTCCACAAGAGGAGTTCATGAATATTGTTTACAAGAATACTGAAGTGAATCCATCTGAGGATCTCACTAAGTTGTCCCAATATGCAGGAGCATATAGTGCTGCAACAATAGATAAAGCTGCAGAAGTTTCTTAGTTAATGACTCAAAAAGATCTCCATATAGCTTTACTTGAAGAACAAGCTAATGAAAGTCAGCAAAATATTGCTCAATTGGAACAACGATTACAGGATCAAGAACTCAGATCTAAAGAGTTAGAAGAACAACTTGCCACAGAAAAGAAGAAAGTTGATGAGCAAGTTTTAGGCAAACAACAACAATTGAATCAAGAAATTTCCAAGTTACAAGATTTATTGCAAAATGAGAAGAATGCGAATATTGTACAAGAAAAGGAATTTCAAGCAGCTTTAGATAGGTTCAAAGATTTCCCTAAATTAAGTGAATTCAAATCGGAAGCTCTTGAAGTTAATAAACTGTTGTCTCAGCAATTGAATGAATTTTGTGCAAAATTATCACAGGCAGAACCGTTTTGTGATATTACCTCATCCTTGATCCAGAACATTATTACTCTCAGGCAAGAAATTGATGATGCTGATGAAAAGATTCCTGAATTTCTTACTTGGCAAGATACAGAAAAAGGAAGAGAAGCTAATCTTCCTAGGATAGAAGAAAGACATAAAGAAATCTTGTTTACAGAATGGGAACATCAGATAATGAAAGCCGAGAGAGCAATATCAAGAGCTAGAAGCATGATGAGTAATATAACGCAATTTATCAATGACAGCTTGTATTCAATTAATCTTATTTCAGATTGTGTTCCTAGCAATTTGCCTAAAGTGAAAGAAACCGAAAACAGATGGAAAGAAGAAATGATGAATAAAAGTCAACAGATCAACAAACTTCAAGCAATATCTTGGGACAATATGTGGACTTAGTTAATTAAGCCAAACAATCAACAAATGGCTATTAAATTCCTTTCAAATGTTGTTGATTGTTTAATTCCAGAATTTTCCGATGCCACATATGATGGACAGTTACATTCCGAGATGAGTCATCCACCAAGGCTCCAAGATATGCTGAAAATTTGCAACTTGGCTGCATCAAGCGAGAAAGAAAAGCAATGAATCAGTTTCATTTTAAAGATAGTATTTCTGTTTTTAATTTGATAGATTGTAGCAGTAGTAGTAGGATTATGTTTTTATGTAATTTCTTATTTAAATCCCTCTCATGCATTTAGAGAAGGGATCCGGAATTGTAATATTTTTGACTTGGAGCTTACATTTCTGTACTCCATTGCCTCTTATATTTTATAAAGGATCACATCTGGTGATTTTGTGCTGAAATTATCTTTGAAGTGTTTCATTTCTGTACCTTTGGATTTGATTTTACATCGGATCTTGGATTAAGTGTCGATTTCCAGGCCTAGTCTTCAAGATGAATAGAGTATTTCTGTCTGTTCATTGTTGATTTCCTTTGTCATATGATATTCGCTTTAAAAAGTTTTATCATTTATATATATTTGGTTTTCTTGGTTTCTTTTTATATATCATTTATGAGTATAATTGAAATGTTATCTTTCTATAACATATATAGATGGTATACAATGATGAATGCAATATGTTAATATAACTGCAGTTTAATTTCTTAAACGAGTTTATAACATCGTTTACTTGCACATTTCAATTTAAATAATAATACATTTCATGGTTATTGTTAAATTGGAACAATCTTAAGTTGTATTCATATAATTACGGGTTAGTGTTAGAATTTCTTTACTTGACATTTTAGTTTAATTAGATAGCTTTTATTTCGGTCAATTTAGTCCCATTTCCACTCATCCAAATCAACCCATCACCAACCCATTTAGTTATAAGAGAAATTTGGTCCTTTAAATCCAGTCGGAGCCACCATACCAAACGGAAAAGGAGCTATCCTAAGGTCCCGACCGGGTGGTTTTCCCCAATGTTTGAAGCAGAGATTTTCTAGGCTTCAACAGGTCCGAATGGAAGGGAACCCCCTTTTTCAATAATCGAGTAAATCCTTTAGCCATTTTGACGTAGCTTGGAATAAACCTTCTTAGGAAGTTGGCCTTTCCCTGAAGTTTCTATATCTGAAGTAAGTTTGACGGTGTAGGAAAATAAAGAATGGCCTGAACCTTCAGTGGGTCTATTCGAATTCCTTCTTTTGAAACTACGAATCTAAGCAATTGACCAGAACCAACACAAAAGACACATTTATGTGGATTACGGCGTATCTTGTAGTGTCAGCAACGTAAGAAAATGGCTCTCAAATGCATCGGGTGATCATTCCGTTTTCATGAATGCACTAGTAAGTCATCTAAATATGGTTGAACAATGTGCTTGATGTCATCGAAAGCATAATCCATTTCTCTCTGAAAATTTGCTTCAGCGTTCTTTAAACCAAATGGGAGTTTCCTATATGCAAATGTGCCCCAGGGACAGATGAATGTTGTCTTATGTTGGTCATCTGAGCAGATATTGATTTGATTGTAGCCGGAAAATCCATCCATGAACGAAAAAATCTCGCATCCAACACATTTGTCAATAATCTGGTCGATAAAGGGAGTAGGATATTTGTCTTTTGGACAAGCATGATTAACATCCCAATAATCGATGCACACTCTAATTGATCCTTGTTTTTTCATAACAGGAATGATATTGGAAACCCACTCAGTAAACGGAACAGGGTAAATGAAACCAGCACGCAAATTTTTTTCAACTTCTGTTTTGATGGCAGCGGATTTCTTCGAATGAACAGGACGAAGCCGTTGACGCACCGGTTTGACATCAGGATACATATTAATAGTGTGTTCAACTATACTAATATCTATGCCTAGCATTTCCTCGTAATACCAAGCGAATACGTCACGAAATTCACGAAAAAGAGAGCAATATGAATCAAGTTCTGATGGAGAACAAGATAAACTGACATGAATATTTTCTACAATGCCAGGTTTAGTCGAAATATTGATAGAAATCATTTCTTCAATATTAGATAAATTTCACTCAGATTCAATTGCATTAATCGGAAAAGAATTCGAAAAGAAAGTTTGCATGGATGGGTGATATAGTTCACTAAGATTATTTTCTTCATAATCTGGAAGATGGGAACGATGATGATAATCTTCCCATGGTTCTCCTTCTGCCATCATAGCTTCCAAAATATTTTCATCTATCAAAAATTTTGAGGAAAATGGATCAGATGGAGTTCCAAAATCTAATGAACGATCAACCCAAACACTCGGTGACGCTGATTTTGGATTTGTCGCCCAAGCCAAATAGATTGATTGCTATTGTAGCTCAAGAGGGATGAGCGGTAAAACATCATCCAACGTAGAAATATCAGAATCACCCATACTCTTCCTTAAGCCAGATAGAGTGGAAGAGATCATGTAGCAGGTCTCTATGCTTGCAATTGATGTCGACGTCACGGGTAGCGGTAATGCAAAGGTTCCCATAAGAGTGGATTCCTTTAAGAGTCATACACCAATGTTCTGGATTTCTAGTTGGGGTAAGTGAATATACTGAACGCTTCCAGTTACCTACGAAGCAGAGGCAAAAAAGGATAATTTATTAATGACTGTGATTGTACCTTTATGTGGAAAGGCAATCATTCTAAAATATGTAGAAACAATGGTAGTCATTGCATATACCCATGGTATTCTGAGTAAAATATTATAGTCAAGGGGTCCGTCAACAACCTCAACATCAATACTTACTGTTTTTCCCCCTAATTGAACTTGCAGGTTATTGATAATACCACAAGGTTTATATGTTCTTCCATCAAAAGCCTTCAACGTCGTTGATGATTGTGATAATCGCGGCGAGCCAAGTGACTTCCAACAGTTTAGAGACATAATGCACATAGATGATCCCTCATCAATAATAGTGCGATGAACAAGGTGATTGAGAACATTTACTTGGATGGAGAATGCCAATTCTGCTGGTAATTGTGACAGATAGCCCATATGATTAAAGACGACAAGATTAGAATCAATCGGATCAATTCCACCAATGGCCGACAATAAAGCCTACTTCTGGGAGGGACAATTTTGTAATACCTCAAGAGCAGACATATATGAAGGGGATTGAGCCAAATCTTCAACTATATTATAAGTTTTTGCAGCTCTCGCTCGAGGATTATATGTTGATTTATGAATTACTCCCTTCGGTGGCTTAATCATCAATTCAAGAATAACAAGAAGTGGTACTGATTCATTAGATGGATTCGTTGTCGAGGTAGTAGATTGATCAGTGGCCAGACTACCATAGTCTTTATTCCACGTCGACGCCAAAATATCTTGTGAAGGTTTTGTGGTGGATAACATTAACACTTGGGAACTAGGAGTTGGATCCGTAGCAACCAAATTTGTGTCTGGATTTGGAAATGGGTCTGTCAAAACAGCTGATGCATGAGAATTCTTGATGATTTTTGAGACTTTAGCACTGTGAGGACAATCCTGAACAAAATGTTCCTCGTTACAGATTATGCATGGATAACGAGGTTTCCATGGTCTTGACGGTTGATCAGAGGATCGTTCCTGTGGGTTAGAAGTTTGCTTTTTCTTTGATTTCCCCTTTTTCTTACTTCCTTGTTGCTTATCACTTTTGCCTTTGTCAAATGACACAGCATTAATTTCGGAAGTAGGAGTAGGATCAAATGTAGTAGCGTGGTGTGTGTTTGCAGTGCCTATCAAGCCATCTCCGGCATGAGAGTCCTTTATTTGAGGAGGAACATTGAAAGTAGATCGCGGCGTATTTGGTATTTTTTCATAGAGCGTGCCAGACTAAGTATAAATCAAGTCTAAATATTGGGCACGAGCAATAACTTGCTCTTCTATGACAACGCCACCTTTAGCCACATCTTCAGTTATAGATGGTAACAGGGACTTAATGAACCATTCAGCAAGGAGCTAATTAGGAACAAATGTCTTAACCATTCGTCGATGGCAACGCCACTCATGAATATGATCAGAAATGTGAGTAGCATTAGTCTGTTTGAAATTGTTCAAGAGTTCTGTTCCAGTTTCGTATCTGATCGGTAACTGGAAATGGGTCAAAAAGACAGTAGCTAAGGTAGTGAAATTGTCGAAAGAAGCTCTAGGTAATTCAATGTACCATTTAGATGTCGGACCTGTGAGCGTTCGCTGGAAAAGATGTAATCAAACAGAATCATCATTTAGGGAATTTTATGAACACCATAAATGGTAATTCATAACATGAGTTGATGGATCTTCTTCAGGGTTTCCATTGAATTTAGGAATGTCGGACGGTAATTTATGAGGTATCACCATCCACCAAGGAGCATAATTGATAGGATCATTGGTTAACCAGTTTAAATATGGTAATTCCAAGGTTGCAACAAAGGGCAACTGTCTATTAAGGTCAGGTTGAGAATATCCAAGGTAAGATTGAATTGCTTGGGCAACAGGTCTTTGAGCACCAGCATATGGGATTTGATGTTGGTAACCTAGATAGGGGTTGTTTTGCATAGAAAATGCTTGAGAGTTCTGTTGACCAATGTTGAAATTTGGTTACCGGAGGACAGGTGGTTCCCTAGGGCTTTGATCTTTGGCCTAGGGAAAAGTGTCCAAAAGAATTTAATTTTTCTCCTAAAGTGACTTTATAATTTTTATAAAGTCAAATATAATTTAAAAGTGACTTTCAGTGATAAAGTTACTAAGGTCTAATTTAAAAGTGACTTTAAGTGATAAAGTTACTAAAGTCTAATTTAAAAGTGACTTTAAGTGATAAAGTTACTAAAGTCTAATTTTAAAGTGACTTTAATAAAGTCAATGTAAAATTAGAAAGGAAAAGTGACTTTGGAAATAAATGACTAAGTGGGTCTTTATTAAAGTGGGGTGAATTAAAAAAATAGAAAGTGAGATTTAAATGAACATTTAATCTCAGCCCTAGATCTAAATCTATTTCAGCCATTGGATTTAGGGATTCCCCAAAAGTCACTTAAGGTTAGGTTAAAGGAGGAAAAGGAGGAAAAGGTCATTCATTCTTTCATGAGCAGATTGAGAGAGGAAGAGAAGGAGAGCAAGGGAGATTTCTGAGCAGAGAGGAGAAAGAGAGCAGCTGATAGAAACTTCAGCAAAGTCCGTACAGCAGCAAGGAGGCACGGGTTCCAAGGCAGAAATCCGTACAGCAAGTGTTGGGCACATTTTTCGAGGGAGAGGCACAGTTTTCAAGGAGAACAGTACAGCAGCTTCAGCATTTAATTCTGGGCACGAATATCAAGGAGAGAGACTGCTGCTTGGTGGTACAGATTTCTGGAAATCCGTACAGCAGCCGTACAGTCAGTTTCAGCACAGATTTCGAGGCAAAGGAGCACAGATTTTGAGGAGAAGAAGTTGTTGGGTTTTCCGTACAGTCCGTACAGCAGTACGGCCGTACAGCTGGGCACAAAAATCGAGAAGCTCATTTCAGCATTTAATGCTGTCATAAAAGCTGTAAAATTTCTGTTTTGGGTTTTTACTGTTTTGCACGTTTTCCAAGGTGGAGTGAATGCACAGAAATCGAGATAAGTACTGTTGTTTAGTTGCTGAAATTTTTGCTGTAATTTCTGCCTCACTGTAAAAAGCATTTTCAGAAATAAGAAGGAGCTCTCAAACTAGTTTTCCCCAAGAGTTGTAGGGGGTTTTTCCAGGGTCATGTTGACCAAAAATCTCAGTGTTCAAATGTGTTGAATGATTGTTTCAGCTTGCTGTGTGTTTTGTTTTATTTCTGCAGTTTCAGCATTCTGTAAAAGTTTTCCAGAATTTGTGTTTCAGCAAAGTAATTTCTGTTTCAGCAAAGTAATTTCTGTTTCAGCAAATAAAAATTATTTTTCTGATTGTTGAATGTAAGGATATGGGAAAGGGCATTTAACTAAAAGGAGAAATAAGTGATACTGAAACCGGGGTTGGAAAACAGAAAATTTCTACAACCAAAATCTGGATATGATACTTGTTGAAATAAAGTTTGATGGATTTGTGCCAGTGGTTGCCAAGGGGTCTGTCCACCAATGTTATAACCCAAATTAGTGTAAGTTGGATTCGGTTGATATGTATAACTAGGTTGCGTTTGTGACATCCCATAAAATGGTACACTAGCTTGTGAATAAATGATCCCTGATACAAGTTTTGGTAAATTAACCAAAGGATTTTGAGTCTGTGGACCTAAAATTTGATGATGTTGAGTTGAAGAGATCACCTGATAAGGTTGATGTACAAGATTTTGATTCTGTAATAGGGGTATAGAAGTATTAACAAGTGGTAATGAAGTGGGTGTAACAGGTTGAATTGATTGATACGATTGGACAACCGTTTGTGGTTGGATAGGCAAAGTGGGTTGCCATTGACAAACATTCATGTCAACATTAGTTTGACCAAAATGTGACTGAGTATTGTCGTATTGGGTGACCATAGGTTTCCCCCCAGCATAAGGAGGATAATAAGACGAAAAATATTGTTCCCCGAATGTTGGGAATCCAGTTGATATGGTACTTAAAGGTATTGACCCATAAGGACCAACTTGATATTGCCCTGATGATGGATGTAATGATTCAAGTCGTTCAGTACTAACTATAGGAATACCAATTAAAACACTAGATGATGACATTGGTAAAGACCATGGTCTTGAAGATTGACCAGAGAAAGTGCCAGACAATGATTTGTAGCCTGTTGGGACTGAAGGGCCACCATGCAAATATGACTCTGGTGAAGTTTTGAACATTGACGGAGTAGCGAGGGTAGGAGCTGACGTAATTGGAACAACAGAACCAAACGAAGATGTTGGTTTAGACATGGTTGTATGACCAAATGTATACTCTCTGAAATCAATGGGAGATTGAATGGAAATGGGATCAACAAAAGCAAATGGAAATGACTGAGGAAAAGACTGGTACAGGTAAAGGTCTCCTCCAAAGTAGGTTTGAATTAAAGGTGTATCAGGTTGTGGGATTTCTTCAATCGTGATTAAACCAGGAGGAAGAACTTCATCATCATGCCCAAAATATATTTCATACGGTTGACTGTGTGATATAGGAGTTTCAGTGGCTACAGATATTTGTGGAGTGACCAAGGCAGGAATAACTTCCGGTTGTTCAGGATTCAGATGTGCTGGAAAAGAAGAGATAGGATCTGGATCAATTTGTGATTGAACAACGTCGGGTCCAGGAGGTATGGTCTTAGCGATTGAATGGATCGTGACCACAGGTAGATGTGAAGACTTCGTTTTGACAACAGTAGATGAACCGAGATGTGTGAAAACAATTTGAGCTAACTCTGGTTTAAAAGATGATGTTTTTCCAGAGGTATGAATTGTACTTGATTCAGAAGATCGTGATCACCTTCGCTTACCAGAAGTAACTTCCGGCGGTAAAGGTGGTTTTAAAGCTAATCTAAGCAAACGATGGGGGGTAGGATTGTGTTCTTCCACGATTACTGATTTATTTTATCCAAAAACAAATAAAAAAAAAGAGGGTAATGCTAGGCAAAAGGGTTTACCAAGAAACTGTGAACTGCAGAATACCTCCTGGTGAACCAATAAGTACGAGCAGGTAATCTCCCCGAATGTTGTGTTCGGTGTATCACAATTTCAAGGTGGCCGACTCGGTTCACTATGGATGGATAACACCTAAAATTTGTCCTCCCAAATATACCCGAAGGTACGTGGAGGCCCAAGTCCGTATTATCGTTGTCTGATGTGAAACCGCATAGTGAGAACACCCCTTTATACTTATCGTACTGTAACACCGCCTGATATACCCGAGAGTACGTGGACGAGCTACGATATACCTACGTACGTGGAGTGAGGTATCACACTCAGAATGTATCGCAGACAAGTTAACGACGGCTGCTATGTTTTATAACGCCGGAACACGTCTCTAGCCTAGACCTTCTAAATGTTATCATTAATGTTCCAAAGCATTGTTAAGTAAATTGAGATTTATTTTATGTTGATCTTTCTTAACAATTTTCCTTTCAAGTTCACCACGATGATGTATATGAAATTCCTAAAATGCAGCTAAGAATGATAAACAAACTTTCACTTTCAACTTTTTCAATGAAGAACCTAGCTACTAAGGGAAGAGAATGCTAGTTTGTTTGAAAAAGAGAAAATAATTTGTGAGCAAACAAATCAATGAACAAAAACAAAATCAATGAATCACAAACTAAATGTAGATTTCCTAATGTTCCTTTTGCAAAAAACACACAATCCTACATGCAAATGCAAGTTTTTATTTTCAGTTTCCTTAATGTTATGAATGCAGAAAAGAAACTAGGTGCACTAGATTAATAATCAAAATGATTTTTACTTTTGAGAAACGAAGAATACAAACAACAATTTCTCTTTTGAAGGAAAAATGAGGATTTCAACAACAATTTCTCCTATCAAGAAAATGAAGATTTTACGACAATTTCCTATTTCAAAAGCAAACGATTCTTAATGCGACCACAAAAAACACTTTGAAATCAACTTGTCAATGATAAATAAAAAAAATTCTAAACAAACATTGAACAAATTTTCAGCCAAAGGAGGAAGAAGTATATAGAGACACTGGTCAATTGAGCATCAAACTTTTCAGAACACAGCAGCAAACATAACTGAAGCAAATTGCAAAGTCAATTTTAAGGGAATTTGGTCCCTTTCAGGAGCCAACGCAGTCTCTAAGGGGAGACAGTGCTCTACAACGCAAGCTTGGAAGGGAGACAGTACTCTGCAATGCAGGCTTGGAAGGGAGACAGTGCTCTATAAAGCACTGTGCCCTAACTAAGGGTGCGTTGGGCACAGTAAACAAAGAAAAAGCTAATGTTTGGCTCACTGTCTTTGCAAATTAAGGTCTGAAAAAGTCTAATCTTTATGTGTAACAGCTACTGGGTGGATTTAGAAAGAAAATCAGAGACTAAAACACCTAAAACCAAGAGAAATTATCCCCAGAAGAGTCGCCAGTTTGTTGGGCCAGAATTGTAATCTATGGATAAATTACGCTTCCCTAGACAGGTGTTAGTCTAGAACAACAGGTGAAAGACTATACTACCATTTATCCTAACTCAGAATAGATACACAGAGAGGATTGGAGACTTACTTGTTTCAGTCGCTTCCAAATGGCTCCTTTTTGTCGCTTCCACTACAACTTCAAATTCAAGCGGTTTGTGAGCTGAATGCTTCCTGCAAGAAAGAACACTGAAATAGAAAAAGATGCAATAATATAGATATCTATGCAATATAGTTAGCTAAATCAGTTAAGCATAAACTACATTCATCAACCAAGATCTTACAATATGGAAAATCAAAGCTAACATAGATGCATGTAGGGAAAAACAAGAAGTACTTTTTATTGATGATAGAAGGAGAGGTTACAACCTAGTGACTGATTTGAAGTGACCTTCCAGCATAGTTTCCAAGTCTCATCATAGCATAAATATCTCTAGCAGTAGCTCTACCAACCAAGCTCTCAATTGAAAATTCTCCAGCATTTCTCTACTCAAATTCTTCCTTCTCAAACACCTAGATCTGTGTTCAATTTATAGATGAACTGTAGGTTGTTTTGCAATCAATAACTTTCCAAAAATAGGCAAGACATGTTTCCATTCATGTAGATGTCAAATGGACACTTCGATCCGAAGCTTGACACATGTGAACTCTTCTAGAAGGCACTGGCCAAGTGGAGATTCTGGTTTTGCTCCCAATGTGACCAACGCACCTTTGAATGTCGAGAAGTGCTTTGCAGAGCAGCCTTGCATGGGGATACCTGCATATGCAACACACTTAGGCCCCTTAGAGCCTGCGTTGGTGAGCTTTCATATGCAAAATAATAAGCTTCAAACCATGGAAACCTTTGCTTGATGAAAGTGTTAGCAACCTATAATATAGGGGTCATAATTTTGACTTGACTATTGATAATATTGTAAATTTGTACATACTTTTCCTTCTGCAAGTTGTATTCACATATTTAGTAAAAAATCCAAAAAAAAAACAAAAAACAAAACAAAAAGAGGGTAAAAAGTCCTAAAAGAATAATCAAAGGACTTAGAAAAAATAAAAGACCCCAAAAGAAAAATGAATAAAACATGAAAGTGTGCAAGTCTAAATGCCACTACTTTTACCTTTTGACTATGGCAGAGTGTCAATAAATGCCATGGTCCATGATGAGTTAAATAGTTTAATCTTGACTTGTCATGTTTCAATTTCACTTGTTGTAGATAGAGAATGAAGAATTGTCATACAGTTTAATCATGACAATTCAGTAGTTAGGTAGAGAAATAAAATGAATCCAACAGTTTAATCTAGATTCATGAATGAAATAAGTGTAGAATTAGATATTTTTACTTGCTTTTAGAAAGAATAAATGTTGTGAATGTTGCTAGCTTAAATGCACCTTACTACAAAAGAAGAAAAAATGTTAGCATGGTAAGCTGGGTAGGTAGAAGAAGGTGAAAAGTCTCAATGTAAATATCATTCATCATGCGCTGCAAAATAACTAACTTCCCCTTCCCATAGTCATGAAACATTCTAAACTGTCATTCAGAAAGGCTCAAGTCATTTCCTTGACTTTTGTTGTGACCGAACCCAAGGCTCTATGACTGATCAGTTGAAAGTGTAAAATGTCTATATTAATCCCTAAACTCACATCATTTACCATTCATGCATTCATCCCCCTAAATGATCCTAAGTAAACCTCCAATTTTACTTAAAGGCATTTAATTCCCATTTGATTAACTTCCTACATCATTTGAAAACATTAAGCCCTCAAAATAACATTATATCATAAGTTAAGTGATAAGATCAATGCAAATTATCTTTTGAAATTCACTTTACTTGTTATGTTTATGTGTTTTGAGTATACAATATATTATTTTCATATTAACTCCCTATAAAATAAACTTTTTTCCTATTATATATAACTCCTTTTTATAATAAACCCAAAAACCCACTTATTATAATTTTAGCCGAAGTTTATAATTCCCACATGTTTAATAAAAACCCACATTATAACTCCCTTTGGCTAAAATATACCTTTATGTATAATCCCGCCCCTATGGTAGTTAAATCAATCTGGTTTAATTAACCATATAATAAAAATATTCAAAAATCTTTTAAAACATGTTTCATATATGTTTTAAGCAAAAATACTGAAGTTTTATTTAAACTAAACTTCAAAGGAAAACCCCATCTCCTTTTATATTTTCCCCCCAACTCCCTTTAACCTAAGGTTAAGTTATAGCCCTTTTTTAGATCCCCGATACATATCCTATACCCCAATAAATTAACCTTGGTTAAATCCCTCTTAAAAATCCCTCCCAATCATTTTTTCATTAAAAAAAATCAGTTTTATTCATAAAACCCATCAAAAAACCTTTTCCCAATCGGGTTCAATCTAGACCCTCCGATCTTCAGCACTTATTTAATCCCACGATTCAAAACAAATGTGATACTCCTTTCCCAACCCCTTACCATTCCCCATCGCAATGCATTTGAGCTGTCCGATCACCATCCCTTTGCAAATCCAACGATTCAGAGTTAGCACGACAATTTATTTCATTTTTACCCCTTCCCATATCGCGTTCATTACCAACCGTTCGATTGTCATTTAACTTAAAGATCAGACGATCCGCATTTAACCCGATGACTTGCCTTTCCCCGCACCTTACCTTTTGATCGTGATCGTTCGCTTCCCAAAGCAAGATATGATGGTCGATATCTCATATCGCGCCCAAAAAGTAATCGACCAAATTTTGGGAAAAGCCGCGCGATATGAGTTGTTTTTCGAAACCGCCTTGTGTCGACGTGTCCTCGAATAATTGGATCGCGTTCGAAAATCGATTTACCACTTACTGCCTTGGAGCTACACGAATACCACCCAGTGGTATTCCGAAACCACTTCCGCCCAAACTATGGTTTAATATAATTTAACTATGGTTTGACTATGGTTATTTCAAAAAAATCATAAATTTCATTAAGTTTTTCACCTATTCGCGCTTTAAACATTTTGAAACCTCTGCTAAGCCCATTTTCATCGAATTATCACCATTTTTCTCCTTTTAACCTTTGAGAGCCTATGCAGAGCCTTTTTTCACCATTTTCAAACCTACCAGCTCCATTTTCAATTCAATCTCCCTGTAATTAAACTATAAAGAGCCACATTACCCTCTGTAGACCAGTTCAGCGGAATTGAACATTGCGCGCAACTTGCAACTCAGTCTACCACAATTATACCTTTTTAAAGGTATTTTTCGTTAAACTTAAACAAAAAACTTCAATTCCAAAAGAAAAAGCACCAGTTCTTCAATTATTACTTGTAATTGTCTGAATTACTCATACGGAAATTGCAAAAAACATCCATAGTACAGGGGAAACTCTGTCAAATTTTCCCCAGAATCCCTCATTTCCTTTTTTTGCAACTTTTATCCATACCCTGATCATTTTCACTACAGGAATTGATCATAACCTACCTTCTAAGCATTAAAACCCTCTTTTCATCTGAAACTTTGCTCAGAACCTTATTTTACCATAAATATTCTCCAAAAGACCCTTGTTTCCAACATAAGAACTCAGCAAACCATCTAAGCTTGCTCTATTCAAATAAAAATGACAAAGAAACGAGTAACCCCCAAATCAGGAGGTCCAAAGCCTAAAAATAAAGCCTCTGCTAAAATCCCTTGACCAGAATCTTCTAAAATTGATAAACCAACCCCTGCACTCACTGTTGATTCCACTGAAGGTGTCAGGCCTATTCAACCTCCAGTGATTTCATAGGAAAATAGCCCTCTGGTTGACCTTGACTACAGAATATTGGACCCTTCAGTAGAGGTCAATTTTCTTGATGTATATAACTGGTGTTTTGGTAAATCAGTAGAGAAAGATGACAAATATATACCAGTCTAGGATTCCTATCTACCAAAGTACATTGGTCCTCTTACTCATTCAGCCCCAGATTTTGTCAGATTTTGTTAGTCCTATTATCTTCCAGACCAAAGGTGCATTGTCAATAAAGACAGAAAGGTCTCATTTTACATCAATGTCGAATATATAAACTCTATGCTGCAACTAAACCCTGACCCCAATGTTGCTTCACTGTCAATAGGGGATTTAACAGAGAATTACCTTGAACTTGATTTTACTTCTAAGTTCAAAGTCTTCCAGACTTTTTGTCCCAAACAAGTTGATATCCCAAGGCTTAATCCTCCATTTGATACTTTTGATTTTCCAAATGAAACTAGATAGATTGTCTCCATGCTATCATTCATACTGGGATACACCAGTGATGAATTCATTGATGTGGCTATCCTAGGTTTTTTATCTACTCTAAATCATGGCCAGTCTCCATCCATTGTGTACAATTTTGCTAAGTTCATAGCAGAAAACATGCATTACCAGTTTTCTAGATTGTCATAAGAAGGAGTCTTCAGATATACCTCATATCTACTTCATCTCTTTTTGTATTATCAAGAAGATAAGTTTCCTATTGAGTTTCAGAAGATAGATCCAGAAGGGAATGTGATTTCAGTTGTGTTTTGGTCATCAATTCTGAGAAAATGGAACAGGGAATACAAATTTGCAGACTTTAATGACTTGTTTCTAGTACTTGCTATGAATTTACTGAATAAAGAACAAACCCCTAGAATAAATGAAGAAACAAAGAGGATCCTACAGCTATCTGAGAGCTGTAAAACAGGAGATTGGTACTTATACAAGAGTTACACAGAGATCAGAGTATATGGTGCACTCTTGGCCCCATATAAATTGCCAAGATTTGTTAAAACAAGGATATTTGCGTTAGAATATTTGAGGCAGCTGTTAAATGCAGATGAAGTCAATTTCATAGCTTCTAGGAAAAAGACTCAATTCAAATTGAAAAATCAAGTTGGGCCATTTATTGTGAATAACAGAGAAGCAGCAAATGAAATTAATGTCAAGTTGAAAGAGTATAAATTCCCATATATTTTTATGTGGAAATATGATCCACAAGGTATTTTAAGCATGACAAGATTGAAATGCAAGTTGTCTGCCTTCTTGCATGATCCCAAGACCCAAATTGAAAAATATGCCAACAAACTTGAATGGGAGCCAAACACTGTATATGATGATGACTCACAAAGCATGCAAGGAAACAGTGGAAAATATAAGCAGGTTGATCAAACACAGGTGGTTACAGTGAACAAAGAATTTGACATTCTTCATAAAAGAAGCAGAAAGGAAGATAGTTTCACTGCTGAAACTATTCAAGACAAAAAATTCAGAATTCCCTACAATAAGAAAAGTAAATTGACTAATGAAGAAAGGGACAAAGCTATCAATGTTGAAGATAACAATGGTCATGAAACTGATGATGAAGAAACAAGGATAGTAACTGAAACACTAAAAGAGCTTCAAAATTTCCAACTTGGAGCAAAGCAAAAAGATACAATCATGGTGGATAAACAAACAAAGGTTGATATGCCATCTTCTTCTAAAGAAACTAATAACACAGAGTCAGATATTCAACTCAGGTTCAAGCAAATCAAAGAAAAGAATGAAGAAATCAAAAGTGAAGCATATTCCAAATTCCTTAAAGAAAAGCCTGGGAATAAAGATAGACTCCTTTCAGCTTTTGATTATTCTTCTAATAAATTGGTGATGTTATTTCTCAAGCCTACAGTGGCTGATCCAAAGTCAGTAGCAGATTATTCAAAGACTAATTTGGAAGTTGATGCAGATGTATTCCATGGATTGGACCAAATATAATTTCATAGGAGCAACATAAAGATGTTATATTCTAAGATAGTCAATAAGACTATGAATTCTATTAGGCTTGAGAAAACATTGATAAATCTCCAAACCCAAATGAAATTGGATAAAGCCTCATTATATGCCAATAACTTGAAGATCAAAGCATTAGAAGACTTGGTGATTGAAGCAGGAGTTGATCCAGCTAACACTGAAGTTGCAAGGCTTTAATCAAACAGAAAAATGAAGATATAGCTGCCCTCATAAAACAGTTAAAATTTCCTCAAAGTGAAAATTCTCAGGCAAAAGAAATCCTGCAGCAGAAAACAGAGAATGATGAATTAAAACAACTTGTTCTTAAAATGACAGGCCATGTAAAATAAATGGAAAGCCAAATAGAAGCTTTCATGCGAGAGAATGAAAAACTGAAGAAAGCTCAACAGGTTTTCATTCCTACAGTGATCCCAACTGTAAGCACAGTTGTTCCATCTACATTGGCAGAACACTTGGAACCACGAGTATTGGCAACTGCAGTGCCAATCACTTCTCATGAAATCTCTGCCTCTTCTTCATCAACTTCACAGGTAAACACAGTAGGAGACAAAGCCGCTATAATCAGAGCCATGTAAGACATGTCAATTAAAGATAAAGAAATACTTAGTTTGAAAGGCACTATTAAAAATCTGGAAACTTCCAAAAGAGATGCCTTGATTACTTCCAAAGGGCATGAACAAAGGGCTGATAGATTACAAGAACAAGTGAGAATTCTTCAAACACAGGTGAATCTTACAGATCAGGTTGCATATATAAAAAATCATGTATGGAAAAAAATCATTGAAGG
The DNA here is from genome assembly GCA_034641835.2 of Pinus albicaulis. Lineage (NCBI taxonomy): Eukaryota > Viridiplantae > Streptophyta > Pinopsida > Pinales > Pinaceae > Pinus > Pinus albicaulis. Next base: position 1,601,333,864 of record CM076581.1, read on the forward strand.
CATTCACTCTCAATGGCCTTCAATTCAGATAATTTATGAGCAGAAAGTGTTACTACAGGTTGCAAATGCAGGAATTGATAAAACCAAGAAATAAATTGAAAATAACCCACCACAAGCAGTTCAACTCATAGCATTTTTTAACAGCAAAAACAGAGAAGAATTGGAAGAGTTGAAAATTACTGACAGAACAGCGGCCATCCATCAAATTAAGAAAGTCTTGAATAAGAGAAACATGATGAATAATTTGGAAGACAGGTGTAAATATATGAACTTGGCCATTTCAAGATTTTGGGCCAAATACAAAGTATTATCAGAAGCAGGTTTACCAGACATTCATGCATTAAATGAAAAATTAATGCCATAGAAGGATTATGATCAAAAAATCAGAGCTCATGCTAAGGAGCAAGCTAAACATCCTTTGCCACGAGGATCTCCAAGTGGCAAAGTACTTCTTCAATATTTTGAAAATCTATTCTTTTTGGAAAATGAAATCAAGCATATGTTCACAGTAAAGCCAAACTTTGCCAAATATATAGAGGCTGATGAAATTTATAGGAAACTGAATAATGTGAAGATCCCCACTGCTGAACAGTGGCAAGAATTCACAGATCTGATGTGAATTTGACAGGTAAAGGACAGGAAAGTCACATGAAAAATCATATTTTACTTTTACCTTATGGTGAAAAATTCAGTGTCAAAGTGTATCAGGGCCAAAGTGTATCAGTAAAATCAAATTGTTATTTCTGGTCATTTTTCAATTACAGCAGTAAAACAATTAAAAGCAAAGATAAAGAGTATCAGAGCAAAAGATGAAAAGGAAGAGTATTCTACAAGACACCATCCATGAGAAGATGTACCTATTGCCAGCAATGCTCACAGCACATCAAAAATCAGTTTAGATAAGATAAAACAGTTCTATTTTTCTTTGTAAAAGAGGACATCTTGCAAACTGTTTTGCTGTTGTCCCTCTTCTTATGTTCTTTTTCCTATTTTTCCTTAAAACGTTATCTCAAAATCTGAGATATTTTGTAAACAATTTTTGTGTATAAATACTTCATAATTCGAAGTATTCAGGGTGGAATAAAATCTCTCAAGAGTACTATAGTCATTTTGCTGGACATATTGAAGTTGGTGTGAGTTAATTAGCAAAGCAGCAGTCTAGAAACAATATTAGAGACATCATAACTAAGGATTCTCATGGTGACAAGATAAGTCTCCTGTTTTTCCTGTTTTTAGTGTTATTCTTTAAAATTTTACATTCATTCATTTGATGTGTTTCTTTTCTGTAATGATCAACTATGGATAAATTAAACAAGATTAGTGATAATAAGCTCCCTGTTTTAAATTAGTTGTCATTTTTATGTTTTCTGCTTGATAACTGGACCATAGAATTCTTAATTGCTCTAGGTTCCAGTTTGATCCCCTCCTTCAATCCTCGTTTCTATAACTTAAGGATTCTTAAGTGCCCTTTTGTTCAGATTTCACCCATTCCATCAACAAATCCTATTCAAAGCCTTAGAAGGTCATCTATCCTACCCTTAGTACATTTTCATCTTTAAGTCTTATTTCCTAGATCTGCTTGCCTAGAGAGTTGACTCCATTGCCCAATGTTCTGGTAGATCCCTCTGGTTTACCTTGAAACACTTTTTATTCCTACCACACTTCTAAAATCAGTCCTATTGCTCACTCATAGCTAGCCTAAAAACCCTTTACCAAAACAAAGCTAAATCTTTAGGAGAGATCCCTCTCCGGAGCTCAAGAAGGCTAGATCCTGAATTCCCAAAGCGGTTCTTGGTTACCCCTGGTGTTCTTAACTACAAAAATCCCCATCCCACAACCTGAGAATTACTAGGGTGATAACATACTGGCGACCATACTGGGGACTAACCACTCTCCAGTTTTAAGTTTAATCTTGAAGGGAGATCTTTAATTATATCTTTTCTACTTTAAGATTGAGTTTAAAGGTTGTGGGTATTTTACCCAATAAACATTCTGGCTCCCAAGAAAGTCTACTACACTAGATCCAACCCTGATCCTAATCCTCCAGATATAGTAGATAATCCGGACCAGATAGGAAAATAGAAGAAAAAATGAATTGACAGTTCTGAAACTGAGATACCTCTGAGAAGAGCTGATTATTTACCCAAAGAATTAGTAAGCTTATCAAACATTGATTTTGACTTAAAGTTTGAGAAATATTTATTTAGAAAAAAATCTGAATCGGATTTAAAAGAAATTGTTTTAGATCCAATTTTTACTTCTTCTGTAAGTGAAAAAAACAAAATTATTTTTGTTCCTACTAAATCAGATCAAACTGAAAGTAAAAGTCCAGTAAAAAGGGTAAGTGTCACAAAAATTAAAGACATTGAAGAAGCTGTTAAGTTAGCAAATTTTTTGTATAAATTTAAACCCCCAGTTTCTGAACTATATACAACAGTCTTTCCAGCATATACTCATCATATCCACAATCCACTGCTAGTTCATCAACCGATCCATCCATCCCTGAGTTGCCCTTGTAGCCCAAAGTAGTATATCCATCATTTACCCAACCCATTACAACTACCCTTAGCCATACTACTTCTTTTTCATCCCCATTAACAAGATCTTCAAGTACATCCATTGCAGTAACCAGCACTATCCCTATCACTACAACTGTACCTCCCAGTTTAGCTAGAATCCAAGCCATGGAAACTCGATATGCTCCATTGATTTTACCTCAGAATCTCCATGACATGCCCCAAAACTATCAAAAATATATTCCATTGTTTGCTAATCTTTCACATAGTACTGCACAACAACATATTACTAGAATGAGTGATTTCTGGGAAGTCTATGAGATAGATGAATCTGACGTCCAAATGAGGTTGTTTGCCCAGAGCTTAATTGGAGAAGTAAAAACCTGGTTTAAAGGTTTAGGAGCTGGCAGCATAGCAAAACTAGCTTCTTTCCATAGAGCCTTCCTAAATAAATGGGAGAAAAATAAGAACCCTATGCAAATACTATCTGAGTTTGATGCTGTCAAGAGAGCCCCAAATGAGTCTGTCCAAGACTTCTGCACAAGATATAATAGTGTTTACAATGCCATTCCTACAGACCTTAAATCTACCCCATATTCCATGCTACTGAAATTCCCTGACTGTTTTGATGTAGACATGGGTTACCAACTTAGGGAAAGGGATGCAAATACTTTAGAACAAATGCAACAAAACGTTGTAGGTGTAGAAATCAACATATTTGCAAAAAAGGCTAGAATGAGAAACGAAAGAAGGGTTATTATTAAAGAAGAAGCATCTCACTTAGATAGTAAGTTTGATTTCATTACTAAAGCACTAGAAAAAGTAGTTGATAGACTGGATCAAATTGAAAAGAAACCACAATGGGATAATCAATCCCAGATCCGGAATCCCAATTACAGAAAAAACAGCAACCCTGGGAAAGGTAAGGAACCTTCCCCTGATCAAAATATAAGAACCCCATTCCAAGAAAACTTTGCAGAAAGTTCAAAAAACAGTTTTGATGAGGAGGAAGACATCAACATTGTTATGGGGATTGATGAAAACAATACCATTTTCCTCACCCAGGAGGACCAGAAACTCTTTGAACTTCAACAGCTCAAAGTAGAATTTGGAGAATCATATGATTATAAATAAGGTTATGATTTTGCAATAAATGAAATTCACAGTCAATACAACCTTAGGAGCAAGAAAACCAATGAACCTGACATAAAGAGTAATGCTCCAAACCAACAGGAACAAAACAAAAAGAAGACCGATACTTCCAAATCAAAACTCTTACAAATTCTTCCTAGAGATAGCAAACAAAGTTCAAATCCGACCAGTCCTAAGAAGCAACAAAGCCCAAAGATTTTAGATATCACTGACGAGATGGCACAATCTTCCAAAGATGTTTCAAAAGCTAATTCTCCCAAAGCCACCAATTCAACAACAGTCATTGAGCCAAGAAAGAATCCTACTGACTTTAAAATATCATATCCTAAACCTTCTCTTGAGAATCCTAAAACTGATAAAACTTCTGCTAACCCTCAAAATATTCCTGAAAAAACATTTAAAGATAGCAGAAACCAAGAAACTCAGACAGAAGACAAGAGAAAAACACATAACAAAGGAAAAACAGTAGAAACTCAAGAAAATTCATAACAGACCACAGTTCCCAAAGAAGAATTGATTCAAACCATTAGATCTCAGCTAACATTTAATATGCAGTCTGAAATATCCAAGTTAAAAATAGTTGTTCCCTTGGTAGAAGTAGCTAAAAATGATTTGTATATATCTATGATTTCTGGTGCATTGAATGTGAATGAGAATGAAGATACAATTAACATGAATGAAGATAGGCCTGAATTGATTTTTGGTCCGAATTTAGATGGAAAGCATTCAGATGGGTCAATACCCCCATTTTATTTAAGCCTTACTATACATGACCAGATATTACACAATACTATGCTAGATACTGGAGCTTCCCACAATTTAATGCCTAAAGCTATAATGGAAACTCTTAATCTAGACATAACCAGACCCTATAAGGACCTGTTCTCATTTGATTCATCCAAAGTCCAATGTATTTGTTTGATTAAAGATTTGTGTGTTAACCTAGTCCAATATCCTTGTAAGAGTATGATCATGGATGTTGTAGTAGCTGACATCCCGCCAAAGTATGGCATGCTTCTTTCTCGCTCATGGGGAGCAAAGTTGCAGGGATCTCTACAACTGGATATGAGTTATGCTATTATCTCGTAATTTGGACAGCCTAAAAATCTTTATAGAGAAACCTTGATGAAGTACATGATCAGTAGTGCAGACAGACCAACAAATTATCCAATTTATGCTACTCCCACTGATCTTGATTCTTTTATTCTTAGTAATTCTGATCAAAATGAAAATCCAACTGAACTTATTGATAAAAAAACTTAAAATCATGGATGATTGTATTGGTCATGAAGCTTTGTGGCATCTAGATTTTGATGGATCTGTTAATAAATTTTGAGTTGGAGCTGGTGTTTAGATTACAAACATTGAAACAAGCCATTCTGAAGGACATGCTTTTAGATTAAACTTCAAATGCACCAATAACATGGTTGAATACGAAGCTTTAATCTTAGGCCTGCAAATTATTAGAAAAAAGGGAGGAAAAAGAATAATGGTTTTGGGTGATTCTAAACTAGTTATAAAGCAAATAAACGCAGAGTATTCAGTTCACAACCCCAGACTTGCAAGATACAGAGAAACAGTATTGGAACTGCTTGAGGAATTGTTAGAAGGTAATTTTGTTGTCATCCCTCGAGATCAGAACATACAGGCCCATTGCTTAGCAACTTTTGCCAGCAGTTGTAAAATTCATTTTTCACCATTGCAAAAATACATTGCTGAGATTAAACATAGGCCTATTGTTCCTGATAATGTGGAATATTGGCAAAATTTTTCAGAAGATCAGCGAATTTATCACTTTCTGAATAATGAGCATGAATTTCAAAATTGTCAGATCGATAATGACTGTAACATAGATTCACCTTGTGATATAGATTTAAATTTCTGTCAAATAGATGATTTAGATAATTTAGATGTACATAAGTTTGAAAAACCTACTATCTTTACTCAAAGTGACATTGATGAAATGGAAAAAATAGAAATAGAGGAATTGATTGAAGATGAAATAGATTTGATTGATTTAAAGAATAAAATTTTACCCAGAGGTTCAACTCCTCTAGAAGATTTATTTGACTCCAATGATGTGCCCATAAGGCCAAAAATGGAGCCAGTTAAGTCTGACATAGAAGAGTATAACTTAGGGACAGATGAAGAACCAAGAATAATCGAACTATCCAAATCCTTATCATCAGATGAAAGGGTTAAATACATTGAACTTTTAAAAGAATTTCAAGATGTCTTTGCATGGAGCTATGAAGAATTAAAAACTTACAACACAGACATTATCCAACATAAAATTCCTTTAAAAGAAAATCAAAAACCTTTTCAACAAAAACTCAGAAGGATTAATCCGGTTTTGTTACCTGTTAGCAACCTATAATATAGGGGTAATAATTTTGACTTGACTATTGATAATCTTGTAAAAATGTACATACTTTGCCTTCTGCAAGTTGTATTCACATATTTTGTAAAAAAATCAAAAAGAGGGTAAAAATTCCTAAAAGAATAATCAAAGCACTTAGAAAAATAAGATACCCCAAAAGAAAAAATGAATAAAACATGAAAGTGAGAAAGCATAAATGCCACTACTTTTACTTTTTGACTATGGCAGAGTGTCAATAAATGCCATTAGCCCATGATGAGTTAAACAGTTCAATCTTAACTTATCATTGTTTCAATTTCCATTGTTGTAGATAGAGAATAATGAATTGTTAGACAGTTTAATCCTAACAATTCAGTAGTTAGGTAGAGAAATAAAGTGAATCCAACAGTTTAAACTGGATTCATGGATGAAATAAGTGTAGAGTTAGATAGTTTACTTGCTTTCAGAAAAAATAAATGTTGTGAAGGTTGCTAGCTTAAATGCACCTTGTTACAAAAGAAGAAAAAATGTTAGCATGGTAAGCTGGGTAGGTAGAAGAAGGTGAAAAATCTCAATGTAAATATCATTCATCATGGGCTGCAAAATAACTAACTTCCCCTTCCCATAGTCATGAAACATTCTAGACTCTCAATCAGAAAGGCTCAAGACATTTCCTTGACTTTTGTTGGGACCGGACCCAAGGCTCTATGACTGGTCAGTTGAAAGTGTGAAATGTCTATATTAATCCCTTAATCACATCATTTACCATTCATGCGCTCATTTCCCCTGAAAAATCCTAAGTAAAAATTCATTTTTACTTAAAGATACTCTAATCCACATTTGATTAACCTCCCACATCATTTCAAAGCATAAAGCCCTCAAAATCACATTTTATCCTAAGTATAAGTGATGAAGTTATTATAATGCAAATTTGTTTTTTAATCTTGACTTTCTTAGTTATATTAATGTGTTTTTGAATATACATTGTCCCCTTGTCATATTAACTCTAACTTATGTATTAATTCCCTACAATTAACCTTTTCCTATTATATAACTCCTTTTATAAATAAATCCCAAAGACCCACTTATTATAACTTAAGCCAAAGTATTTTATTCCCACATGCTTAAATAAAACCCCCCTTATAACCCCTTTGTCTAAAAGTTTATCCGTATATTTAATCCCGCCCCTATGGTAATTAAGTCTTTTTTATTTAATTTACTGTATAAATAAAACATATGAAGAAAAATCTTAAAACATATGTTATATATGTTTTAAATCAAAAATCATTGAAGTTTCGCCTAAACTAAACTTCAACCAAAAAACAAACCTTTCCCCTGTATGTTCTCGCTCCAAGTCTCTTAACCCAAGGTAAAAACCTCAACTTTATCTTCTTCCCCGCATACATTCCTCCTAATCCCAGTCCCTAACCTCGGTTAATTCCTTGATTAACCCTCCTGATCATTCTATTTTTCATCGAAATAATCATTTCTGTATAACCCATCGAAGTCACTTCTGACTGTCCGATCCCCAGAAGACCATTTGATCCTACAGTCAACCACGTGCGCGAAAGATCCCAATACATTTATCCTACTCTCATCGCGTAAAATTTCCATCGTTCGATCTCCTTTCCATTCCCAAGATCGACGACTCTCGTCATACCCGATAAAACGTTTTCCCCGCACTTTCCCTTTTAATCTAGACCGTTCACTCCCAAGCACCCGATCCAACGGTGATTGTTCATTTTCGCGCTCCAAACATAAACGTTTGATGTTTTGGCAAAGCCACGCGAAATGGGTGGTTTTTCCAAACCACCCCGCGCTTACATGTCGCCACCACATTGTATTGCGTTCAAAATGAATTTTACCACTTACCGCCCTTCACCTACACGAATACCACTGGCGGTATTCCTTAAACCCAACCCGCTTAACCACGATTTAATGGTATTTAACTATGGTTTATGCCATCGGTTCAATATGTTAAAGTTTAAAGTTTTTATTCAAATTTTCACCATTTCCTTTTAAACTGGTGAATGCATCTATAAACCCTTTTCTTTGAATTTGCGCCATTAAACCCTGAGAAAACCACACAGAGCCTTTTTTCAACTTACCAGTGCCATTTTTCAATGCCCATTGCCCTTAATTTCAATTACAAAGCTCTGCATTATCCTCTGAGAAGCCATTTTCGAAGAATTGAAGATTGTGCACCTCTGCGAACGTCTTCAACCGAATTTCACTAGTTTTCCAGGTACTTTTCTTTGAGCTTGCACTCCAAGACTTCAAAATTCCTGTTATTTTCAAAATAATTGCCAAAATTATACCAATTGAACTGCATAAAAGTGTCCATTTTACAGGGGAAACTCTGTCAAAATTTCCCTGGAATCCCTAATTGCCCTTTCTCGCAGTTTTTCCCATATCCTGGTCTGTTTCGCTGTTGAAGTCGACCTTAATATACATTCTGAGCTTTAAAACTCTTGAATTACCCAAAAACCTGCTCAGAAATCCCATTTTCCAGTAGAAATTCACCAGGAAACCCCTGTTTCTCATAAAGGAACTTAACAAACCGTTTAAGCTTGCTTCGTTCAGATTTAAAATGACAAAGAAACAGGTAACCTATTGTGTAACCAGCTCCAAAAATAGAAGAAAAGAGATATCAATTCCTTAGAAATAAGCCACTTCGAGGGGGAAGCCTCCAATACATTACATGAATGAACAATTCTTGGATGATACAAATTACAAAACCTCCTTTCTATATATCGGAGTCCATGGGGCCACAATGTAATCCTAGCCGACCTAACAATAATAATGTAAGGGCACAATAATAACAATATGGGGGTTACAGGGGTACAACAATAACAATAATGGGGGCTAAAATAACATAATAAGGGACTACACTATTAATATACGGACTTAAGATGCCCCTCTCCTTCACACAAGTGTCGTCCTCAACGCTTGATTATTTCTTGATGCTTCTGTATAAAATTCTCATCCTCCCATGTGGAAAATTCTACAGGAAAGTTCTTCCACTTCCTGAGATACTCTGAAATTGCTCGTACCTATCGAGTTCTTGTTTCTGTGACTGCTTTAGAACTTCTTTTGATGTGATGTTGATCTTCTTGTTGTTTCATTAGATTCTGCACCAAAGTTAGGTTATCCTTTGAGAGTTGGAGAACTTGTTGTTGATGCTTGATGTGATCTTCCACTAATTTATCGTCCATATTAGCTATTATTTTATCCTTCAAACCATCCAAATTAGTCTCCATTTCTACTTTTAAACCATCTATGTCATCTTCTATTGCTCTTCGTAAGATCGAAATTTGTTGCACTTGGTACCATAATTTTGATATCTCATACTGCAATTCTTCCTCTTCATGCGTCATAGTATAGCTTTTTGAGGGCTTAATTGGTATGGAATTATTTTTTGGAGGCATTATAGAACTCAATACTGATAAAAATTATAAAATATGCCCTTGGAATCACTTCAAACTGCTTTTTCAAGAAAATGTTATGCAATTTTAAAAACCAAATACACACCTTTTTCTTGCTTTTGAGGAGCTCAATATTGAAATTGAATTATCTCTATAATTGTAGATCCTAAATATCTGAAATTCAGCCCTGTAGTTTCCCTCTGAAGCTTCTTTCAAATTCCACAGGTTTGATCTGATTTGGGTTCTTCAAGGCAAAGTTATGTCCAATCTCCCACAATGACCCAATTTTGGACTGGTTCAATAGAGCGAACTTGTACAACTTGCCACGTGTCATTGTTTCCTCCTTTGGCTCTAAAATTTATAGACCGAAAACTACAGTCCGTGTCATTGCAGCCACTTTTTACAGCATTCCAATACGATGCTCAGAGAGAGAGCTATGAATATTTTCTCATGATCACCTCTTTGAGATGAAATTCATAAGCCTCAAAAAGCCTTAACTTCCACAGATCATTTCTCCGAAAATATTGCAAAAAAAATATCTGAAATTTTGCAACAATGTTCCTCAGGATTGCGGCTTCACACTCTAAAAATTTCAGCTTCTGAACCTTCGTAGAAAAAAATTTATTACGAAAATACCACGATGACCTATTTAGGTTTTCTTTAGAAACTATAGTGTTCATATGCCATAGTCCATACTCCAGAAAATATTCTGACCAAGCTTGAAAATTTTGTGAAGATAATATTCTCAATTTTCAGCCTTTGCACTCAAGAATTTCAGATTTTACAGACACCATCAGAAAAAAGTTATAGCTGAAAATTTGGGCCTTAACTGAGTAATGACTCTCTCGATAAAGCTCATTTTCAAATGTTGTTGGCATAACTTGACTCAAAAATAGAAGAAAAAGATATAAACGCCTTAGAAATAAGCCACTTCGAGGGGGCAACCTCCAATACATTACATAAATGAACAATTCTTGGATGATACAATTTACAAAACCTCCTTTCTATATATAGGAGTCCATGGGGCCATGATGTAATCCTAGTGGGGCCACAATGTAATCCTAGCCGACCTAACAATAATAATGTAAGGGCACAATAATAACAATATGGGGGTTACAGGGGTACAACAATAACAATAATGGGGGTTACAATAACATAATAAGGGACTACACTATTAATATAGGGACTTAACATAACCCCCAAGAATGGAGGCCCAAAGTCTCAAAAGAAGTCTTCTGCAAAAATCCCTCAGCCTAAGCCCTTCAAAATCGACAAGCCAGACAGCCTCTGACACAAGGATCACCAACAGTAAAAATACTTCTTCAGTATTTTGAAAATATGTTCTTTTTGGATAATGAGATCAGACATATGTTCACTATAAAGCCTAATTTTGCCAAGTATACAGAAGCAGATGAAAGTTACAGAAAATTGAAGACTATGAAGATCCCCACTGCAGAAAAGTGGCAAGAATTCAGAGATCTGCTATGAATTTAATGGATAAAAAAACAGAAAAATCACTTGGAAATTCATATTTTATTTTTACCTCAAAGGTAAAAAATACAGGGTTAAAGTGTATCAGTAGGTGAAAGAGTATCAGTGAAAATAAAGTTACTGTTGATTACTTTTTAATTACCACAGTAAAACAGCTCAGATCAGATGAATAAAGAGTATCGGTGTTGAAATTTAAAGGAGGGAAAGTTCTTCAACCACTTTCCACGATAAGATGCACCTAATGCCAACAGTACTCACAGCACATCAACAATCAGTTCAAATTAGAATAATCAGTTCTATTTTCGCTTGTAAAAAGGTAACAGCTTGCAAACTGTTTTGCAGTTGTCCCTCTTATTAAGTTTTCTTTCCTATTTTTTATCAAAACATTATCTCAATTCCTAAGATATTTTGTAAATAGTTTTTTGTATAAATACTTCATAATTCGAATTATTCAGTGTGAATAAAAATTTCTCAAGACAACTATAGTCTTATTTGCTGGTCATATTGAAATTGGTGAGTCAATTAGTGAAAGCATCAGACTGGAAAGAGATCAGAGACATCATAGCTAAGGATTCTCGTGGTGACAAGATAAGTCTCGTTCTTTCCTTGTTTTCAGTGTATTTCTCTTAAGTTTACATTCATTCATATTATGTGTTTCTAGTCTATAATGTTCAATTAAGGAAAAATTAAATACGATTAGTAATCACAAGATCCCTGTTTCGAAACTTATTGGCATTTTGATGTTTTCTACTTGAAAAACGAACCATAGAATTCTTAATTGCTCTAGGTCCCAGTTAGATCCCCTTCTTCAATCTTCTTATCAGTAGCTTAAGGATTTTTAAGTTCCCTTTTGCTTAGATTCGACCCACTCCATCAAATCAAGCCTATACATAGCCTTAGAAGGTCACCTATCTTGCCCTTAGCACATTTGCATCTCTGAGCCTTTTTTCTTAGTTCTGCTTGCCTAGAGATTTGACTCCATTGCCAAATATTCTGGTGGATCCTTCTGGTTTACCTTGAAATATTTTTTATTCCCACCAATCTTTTAAAATCAAACCCAATTACACAATCATATCTAGCCTAATATCTGTTACCTAAACAAAGCTAAATCATATGGAGAGATCCCTCTCCGGAACTCAGGAAGGCCAGATCCTGAATTCTAAAAGTGGTTCTTGGTTACCTCTAGTAAGTTACAAAGTTTTAAATATTTCAGATAGAAAATTTACTAGAGTGATAACATTACCCTTAATCGAAAAAGAAGTCAAAAGAATGTTTGATGCTCAGATAATTGCATCCAGTCAGATTTTCTGACTGGATATCTAATTTAGTGCCAACCAGAAAAAAGACAGGAGAAATTAGACTATGCATAGACTTTAGGAATCTTAATAAAGCATCCTTGAAGGATAACTACCCCTTGCCAAAAATGGACCATATTTTACAGAGGGTAGCAGGTTCTTCCAGAAACTCTTTATTAGATGGTTTCTCTGGTTACAATCAAATTCTAGTTCACAAAGATGACCAAACCAAAAATGCTTTTACTACTCCATGGGGCACTTTTATGTATGTGAAAATTACTTTTGGGTTAAAAAATGCGGGAGCTACATTTCAAAGGGCCATGGATATTTCCTTTGCCAAGGAGATCCATGAGTTTTTAGTCATTTATTTGGATGATATTACTGTTTTTCTGAAACAAATGATGATCACTTGGATCATCTGAGACAAGTTTTTATTAAATGCAGAAAATATGGTATATCTCTTAACCCTAAAAAGTCTATTTTTGGGCTAGAAGAAGGCAAATTTCTAGGTCATATCATTTCAAAAGAAGGCATTAGAATAGACCCTACAAGAATCGAAGAATTCTAAACATTCAACCACCAAGGAACATTAAAGAACTCCAAGCATTCTTAGGAAAGATCAATTTTCTAAGAAGATTCATATCAAATCTGGCTGAGATTATAAAAGATCTTAATAACATGCTTAAAAAGGACTCCTCAATTAAATGGACAATAAAGGCCAAAAAATCTTTTGAATCTATCAAATAGGCCTTAGCTAAAGCACCAGTCCTTATTAGTCCTGATTACACAAAATATTTTATAATCTTTTCCTTTGCATCCGAACACACCATAGCTGCAGTTCTTCTGCAGAAAAACGATCAAGGCTTTGAACAGCCCATTGCATTTTTTAGTAAAGCTCTCAGAGATGCACCACTGAAATACAACATAATAGAAAAACAAGCTTTGGCTCTGGTTAAAGCTATAAAATATTTCAGAGTGTATATACTTCATTCACACATCATTGCATATGTCACTAATGCAGTATTTAAAGACATTTTGACTCAAGATGGACCAGATAGTAGGAGAGGAAAGTGGATAGCCACAATACTTGAATATGATCTAGAAATTAAACCAACTAAACTCATTAAAGGACAGGGTTTAGCCAGACTGATGGCTGAATCAAATTGCAATGCCTTAGATATTAATTTCATTGCACAAGTAGATGAACAGGAGGAGATGGCGACGCCATCGATCAGTGAGGCCTATCAAGACTCACCATGGTACTCTTATATAATATTTGTACTAACAAACTTACAAGCTCCTCCTGGACTGAAAAAAACCAAGGCAAGATTCATCAAGCAAAAGGCAATGAGGTTCTGTATCTTAAATAATGCACTGTATTGGAGAGAAAGTAATGGAATTTTACTTAATTGTTTATTGAAGTCTGAAGCTAACAAGATCCTTGAAGAATTTCATGCAAGTGAATGTGGAGGCCATCTATACTGGAAGAGCACAGCTGATAAAATACTCAGAGCTGGTTTTTACTGGCCATCTTTATTTGCAGATGTTAAAAAGTCTGTTACCTCTTGCCATCAATGCCAGATCTTCGAAGGTAAAAAAAAATTGTTACCATTACCTCTGAAACCAATATCTACTGAAAAACCATTTCAACTATGGGGGTTAGACTTCATAGGTGAAATTTATCCTCCATATTCAGGTCAACACAAATGGATTCTAACTGCTACTGATTACTTTACTAAGTGGATTGAAGCAATTCCCACTAGGCAAGCTACAGACTCAGTTATTATGTCATTCATAGAAAGTAATATTTTGTCTAGATTTGGATGCCCACACAAAATTATCACAGACAATGCTACCGTTTTCAAATATAAGAAGATGATTGCTTTCTGCCATAAATACCATATTACCTTAGGTCATTCCACAGCATACTATCCCCAAGGTAATGGTCTGGATGAATCCTCAAATAAAATTTTAGTCAACATTATCAAAAAACTACTCCAAGATAATAAAAAGACATGGAATAAGAAGCTGCTCTATACCCTTTGGGCTGATAGACTTACTACAAAAAAGTCTATAGGAACTTCACCATATCAGATTTTTTATGGTACAGATGCAGTTTTTCCTTCTTCTTTGGGTATCCCAGTCATGAAGATTATCCAAGAATCACAGGTTGAAACTAATGACATTCAAAGAAGAATAAATGAAACCATACTCCTTCAACAAACCAGAGATGAAGTTTATGAAAAGTCACAAGTTTTACAAGACAAGATCAAAAATATTTTTGATAAAAGAATTAAGGAAGATGACTTTTTCATAGGAGATCAAGTTTTAAGATGGGATGCAAGAAGAGAGGATAAAGGTAAACATGGGAATTTTGACTTTCTATGGCAGGGAACCTATGTAATATATGGTTACAAATGCAATAATTCCTTTTTTATCAGGAATTTGGATGGTACAGAGCTTCATGAAGGACCAGTAAATGGAAGGATGTTGAAACATTACTATCCCTCAAAAGTCACTTAACACTTAGATCTATTTACTTCATCATTTTAAATATTCATAGTAAGAGTGTAGATTGGATTGGATATATTATCCACAAAGTTGAAGCCCAAAGAGAAGGCCCTGAGATGTGTAGTATAAGATAATCATAAATATGATTGCTGCAGAAAACAAAAGACATTTACAGGATCACCAAATTCAATGGATAAGGCTACTGATCTCAGAGTTCTTGGCATTCCAAAAGGAAAACTTGTTGAGATTGCAACAAGATGAGGAGCTTAGTGGAAAGAAGTCGCCTTCACTAAGTGGGCCAGCAGGCTATTTTTGGCGCAAAGTATATTTTTAGACTATGTCTATTTTTAGACATATGGATCATGTTCTATGAGTTGCAGGATGCTATTTGTGGATGGTTGGTCAAGTCGGGAAAAATAGATGGACTTCTATTTTTAGACATACTGGGCGGAATCTGTTTTTAGATTGCCAGTCTAAAAATAGATATGTCGAATATTATTAGCTCTTAATAATATTTGGACTCTAAACATTATCTTATCCTCTTGGAGCACTTCAGTTTGAGTCATGGATGTGGCACATGCAGCTAACAGAAGGAATTACGCTATTCCTAGGGTTTAGTGGAGCTATTGCATGGTTGACTTCAGTTAGAACTCATGTGACAGAGTTTGGTGGAGTTGATGAGACAGTTAATGGAGTTGTGTTCAGTTTAACTTAGTTAAGCTAGTTGTATCTAGTCTAACTGATTGATACAATTAGTGAGAGTGGTGTGAATTAATTATTAATTAATTCACTAATTATTAACTCATAAATCAACTAAAGAATACATCATTTAACTGCAGTGCATGGACAGTTTCAGTGGAGACCAGTGGAGAGGTAGGTGAAAGAGCAGTGTGACTATCATTTGTGACTATACTGGTGCATGAGAATTGCACACACATTGATGGAGAAGCCAATGAGGATTGCACAGTGAATACTGGTGGGATTTGAACCTTGATATCATGATTATCCATATTGGATTGCGCAGCAGAGGCAGGCTAACAGGTGGAGCAGATTGGAGCATGTGATTTGTATGATCTGAGCTTGTGTAGTGTGTAACAATTGGAGATTGTACTAAGAGATTGTGAGGAGTTTGTACAATGATTTTTACATGATCTCTATCATTATAATATACATATAGTTGGGGGTTTTCAGCTTTAAGCTTTCCCATAAATATTGTGTTTATATGTGTGATTGTTTATGGTTTTAATGTGCGCATGTGATTGTTTAATTTCTGCAAATTGATGATCAATAGTAGAAGAGGTTATGTATTATGCATGAAGCTCAAATAGTATGTGATCAGGATAATCTCGGTGAATAATTTAATAATTATTCAAATTTCTACATGGTATCGGAGCAGTATTGATCATTGGAGAAATTTCAAAACATTGAAGCGGTTGAGTTTTGTGCTGCTGGAATTCGAATTTGCAGCTGTGTTTTCTTGGTGTCAAAGTTGAGATGTCTTTCAACGGATTGCGATTGGAGTATGCCCTTGAGGGCAGCTCAAATTATATTGCATGGAAGGACAGGATGGAGGCGGTGTTAGATGACAATGGGTTGAAGGAGTTCATAGATGCTGAAGTCCCAAAGCCTACTTATATGGATGCTGCCGTACTTGACACATGGAAAAAGAAGACATCAAAGTGTCGAAGGATTCTGTTGGAGGGTGTGAAGGATCACATAGTATCCAGCCTTCATGGTAAGGCTTCTCCATTCTTGATGTGGAAAGCTTTGACAAATTTATTCCAAAGCAAGAGCAACCAGAGGAAGTTAGCACTCAAGGATAGACTCAAGAACATAAAGATGGAGAAAGGCGACAGTATGCCCAAGTACCTCATGAAGTTCACCCAATGTAGGGATGAGATGGGAAGTGTGGGGTTGACTGTTGATGATGAGGACTTGGTGAGCTTGGCTCTCCTTTGGCTTCCGAAGAGTTGGCATTCCTATCAGGACTCTGTCAATGGTCGGGAGAAATTGCCAGGATGGGAGCGACTTTGGTCGGATCTTGTGCAAGAGGAGATAAGGCGAAGTACCGAGGGGCCATCATCTCATCAAAGAACTACGATGAAGAAAATTGCGCTTTGGATGCCAAAGAAAATAAGGGGAAGAGCAAGAAAGCTTCTCATTTCGGTGCGAAAGGCAAGAAGCAGGACATGTCCAAGGTGAAGTGCTTTCACTGTCACCAACACGGATATTATGCCACAAATTGTTCACAGAAGAAGAAAAATAAGCAGGCTGCTAGATCTGCAGCTGGAGAGGCCTTAGCCTCACAGTTTGAGCTGGATTTTTTGCTAATCGCATGCTTGGTTTCAAGTATGACGGGATCAATGTGGTTTGTTGACAATGGTGCATCTTTTCACATGACAGGAGATCAAGATTTGTTTACTGATCTGGATGAGAAATATATTGGAGTGCACATCGAGATGGGAGATGATGGTAGATACAGTGCGACCGGTATCGTTACCATTTCCTTTGAGAGGGAGTCTGGTAAACCCTTCATATTGAAGTAAGTGATGCATGTTCCAAGATTGAAGAAGAATCTTATCTTTGTGGCGATGTTAGAAGACAAGGGATATGATGTTGTCTTTAGCGAGGGAAAGGCTTTCCTACGCAGTAAGGCAACTGGTGAGACCTGGAGGATGGGGTTCGAGTTAAAACCTTTATCGATTGTGAGTAGACAGTTTAGCATGACAATGGCGAGCAGGCGAAGGTGAGTGAGTGGGGATGATGAGAGTTGTGATATGAATATTGGGCCACCTTCACCATGGAGAGAAAGATTGAGAGATCTTTACTTGACCAGATTTCCTCTTGGAGCTTCTAAAGGCACTCTTCTTGTGATCGGATTAGTCTGAGGGATGTACCTTGGGAAAATTTGGGAAAGCCACCTTTCACGAGAAGGATAGTCGCGCCACAACGATCCTTGAGAGAATTCACAAGACGTGTGTGGACCTTTCTCAATAGCTTCGACAGCAAAGCACAGGTATTATGTGATATTTGTTGATGATTTTTCTCGTAAGTGTTGGATCTTCTTCATGCAGAAGAAGAGCGAGACATACTCAAAGTTATGTGAGCTCAAGGCACTGGTTGAGAAAGAATCGAGGAAGCAGGTGAAGGCTCTTAGGAGCGACAATGGTGGTGAATTCATCTCTGGCGAATTCAAAGACTTTTGCAGCGCAGAAGGAATTTGAAGAGAGCTCCTAGCACCTCATAACCCACAGCCGAACGGGATTGCTGAGTGGAAGAACAGAATGATCGTGGGTGTTGCACAAGCGATGTTGCATGATCAGGGCCTACCCATACACTTGTGGGTTGAGGCATGCAATACTGCGGTATATGTGCAGAACCGTTGTCCTCACAGGATACTTGGCATGAGTACACCCGAGGAGGCGTTTTCTGGTAAGAGGCATGATATTTCCCATTTGAGGATTTTTGGTTCACCTGTTTACATTCATGTGACGAAGGATGCTAGGAAGAAGCTGGAGCCGACCGCAGAGGTTGGGATATTTGTGGGGTACACTGATACGCCCCACAACTATCGTGTGTATTTTCCAGACTGTTGTGCGACAGGATATCAAATTTCAGGAGGAGAAAGCCATGAAGTGTTCGCTTGAGAGGGAGCTACACTTGCATGCAGAGGAGGAGCTATTAGTTCCTAAGGATGAGTCTCAGGATGTGGATCAGCCACAATATGAGGTTCATGGAGTGGAAGAGACCACTCATGCAGCGCCAACCATCAGAGGGCGGAAGCGCACTACAGAAGCTGAGCGACTGGCTCAAGATGCAGAGAAGGTTGTAGGAGCACCTACATCACAGTGCAGACAGAGGCAGTCACCTGATCGGTACACTGGATACATGGCTCTTGTGAGCAAGTGTATCGTGACAGAGCCATCCTCTTTCGAGGAAGCTGTGGAGGACCCCGCATGGGTAGATGCCATGGTGGAAGAGTATGATTCGATTGTCAGAAACAGTGCATGGGAGGTTGTCCCGAGGCCGGAAGGGAAATCAGTGGTGGGTTCGAGATGGATCTACAAAGTGAAGCAGGAAGCTGACGGGAGTGTGGAGAAGTACAAGTCAAGATTTTTTGCCCGAGGCTTCTCACAGATAGAGGGGATCGATTATGAGGATACCTTTGCATCTGTCGCAAGGTATTCTTCCATACGGATGATTCTTGCTCTCTTAGCGCAGATGGGGTGGCACATTCATCAGATGGATGTGAAGACTGTGTTCCTCAACGGAGTGATTGAGGAGGAGGTGTACATAAAGCAGCCCAAAGGTTTCGAGATCTTCAACAGCAAGTCGCATGTGTGCAAGCTCAAGAGAGCGTTGTATGGGTTGAAACAAGCACCTCGTGCTTGGTACACACGGATAGACAGTTATTTCACTGGACTTGGATTCTCCAAGAGTGAGGCGGATCCGAACCTATACCAGATTGTGGTGGAGGGTAAGTTGCTGATCATTGTACTTTATGTAGATGATTTGATTTTGAGAGGTGATGAGCTGTTGAAACTCTCATGCAAGGAGGATCTTGCAAAAGAGTTTGAGATGAAGGACTTGGGCCTCCTTCATTATTTCCTGGGATTGGAAATTTGGTAGTGCAGTGGTGGACTATTTTTTTCTTAGGGTAAGTATGCCCGGGAGATACTGGAGAAGTTCAACATGCATGGATGCAAGCCTGTTGATACTCCTCTTCCTGGTGGTTGGAGGAAGGAGGATGCTACTTCAGCGGAGGTAGTGGATGCCACTGTTTATCGACAGTTGGTGGGGTCGCTTATGTATCTGGTCAATACATGACCCGATATATGATATGCAGTTAACCAGCTTTCACAAGCTATGGTTAAGCCTACCAAGCTCTTCTGGAAGGCAGGCAAGCATGTATTTTGTCATCTTAGAGGCACATCGGGATATGGATTGTGGTACAGACAGTCGGATGAGGTGAAGCTATGTGGCTTCACAGATGCAGATTGGGCAGGGAGCCCAACGGACAGAAAGAGCACATCTGGAGGGATTTTCAGTATCGGGTCGACAGCAGTTTCTTGGTATAGCAGGAAGCAGAGATCCGTGGCACTCAGTTCAGCAGAGGCCGAGTATATGGCAGCGAGTTCGACTGCATGCGAGGCTATATGGATGAGGAAGATCCTGGTCGGGTTGTTCGGTTCACACTTACAGCCTACGGTGATTTATTGTGATAATCAGATTTGCATCAAACTCTCGGTTAATCCAGTATTTCATGATATATCTAAACACATTTACATCCGGTATCATCATATCAGAGATTGTGCAGCGGAGAATCATGTTACTTTCATACATTCCTACGGAGGATCAGGATGCTGATATCTTGACGAAGGCGCTCACCAGGAGAAAATTTGAATACCACAAGGGCGGATAGGGGTTGTAGATAATCCATATCTTGTTGAGAGGGAGTGTTCAGATTGCAATAAGATGAGGAGCTTAGTGGAAAGAAGTCGCCTTCACTAAGTGGGCCTGCAGGCTATTTTTGGCGCAAAGTCTATTTTTAGACTATGTCTATTTTTAGACTATGTCTATTTTTAGACTATGTCTATTTTTAGACATATGGATCATGTTATGAGTTGCGGGATGCCTATTTGTGGATGGTTGGTCAAGTGGAAAAATATATGGACTTCTATTTTTAGACATCTTTTGGCGAATCTATTTTTAGATTGCCGATCTAAAAATAGATATGTCAAATATTATTAGCTCTTAATAATATTTGGACTATAAACATTATCTTATCCTCTTGGAGCACTTCAGTTTGAGTCATGGATGTGGCACATGCAGCTGACAGAAGGAATTACGCTATTCCTAGGGTTTAGTGGAGCTATTGCATGGTTGACTTCAATTAGAACTCATGTGATAGAGTTTGGTGGAGTTGATGAGACAGTTAATGGAGTTGTGTTCAGTTTAACTTAGTTGAGCTAGTTGTATCTAGTCTAACTGATTGATACAATTAGTGAGAGTGGTGTGAATTAATTATTAATTAATTCACTAATTGTTAACTCATAAATCAACTAAAGAATACATCAGTTAACTGCAGTGCATGGACAGTTTCAGTGGAGACCAGTGGAGAGGTAGGTGAAAGAGCAGTGTGATTATCAGTTGTGACTATACTGGTGCATGAGAATTGCACACACATTGATGGAGAAGCCAATGAGGATTACGCAGTGCATACTGGTGGGATTTGAACCTTGATCTCGTGATTATCCATACTGGATTGCGCAGCAAAGGCAGGCTAACAGGTGGAGCAGATTGGAGCATGTGATTTGTATGATCTGAGCTTGTGTAGTATGTAACAATTGGAGATTGTACTGAGAGCTTGTGAGGAGTTTGTACAATTATTGTTACATGATCTCTATCATTATAATATATAGATAGTTGGGGGTTTTCAGCTTTAAGCTTTCCCATAAATATTGTGTTTATATGTGTGATTGTTTACGGTTTTAATGTGCGCATGCGATTGTTTAATTTCCGCAAATTGATGATCAATAGTAGAAGAGGTTATGTATTATGCATGAAGCTCAAATAGTGTGTGATCAGGATAATCTCGGTGAATAATTTAACAGTTATTCAAATTTCTACAAAACCCATCCCCAAGTGAAGCTGATGTTAGCAACCTATAATATAGGGGTCATAATTTTGACTTGACTATTGATAAGCTTGTAAATATGTACATACTTTGCCTTCTGCAAGTTGTATTCACACATTTTGTAAAAAATCAAAAAGAGGGTAAAAATTCCTAAAAGAATAATCAAAGGACTTAGAAAAAATAAAAGACCCCAAAAGAAAAATGAATAAAACATGAAAGTGTGCAAGTATAAATGCCACTACTTTTATCTTTTGACTATGGCAGAGTGTTAATAAATGCCATGGTCCATGATGAGTTAAACAGTTTATTCTTGACTTGTCATGTTTCAATTTCACTTGTTGTAGATAGAGAATGAAGAATTGTCATACAGTTTAATCATGAAAATTCAGTAGTTAGGTAGAGAAATAAAATGAATCCAACAGTTTAATCTGGATTCATGGATGAAATAAGTGTAGAATTAGATAGTTTTACTTGCTTTCAGAAAGAATAAATGTTGTGAAGGTTGCTAGCTTAAATGCACCTTACTACAAAAGAAGAAAAAATGTTAGCATGGTAAGCTGGGTAGGTAGAAGAAGGTGAAAAGTCTCAATGTAAATATCATTCATCATGGGCTGCAAAATAACTAGCTTCCCCTTCCCATAGTCATGAAACATTCTAAACTATCAGTCAGAAAGGCTCAAGGCATTTTCTTGACTTTTGTTGGGACCGGGCCCAAGGCTCTATGACTGATCAGCTGAAAGTGTAAAATGTCTATATTAATCCCTAAACTCACATCATTTACCATTCATGCATTCATCCCCCTAAATGAACCTAAGTAAAACTCCAATTTTACTTAAAGGCATTTAATTCCCATTTGATTAACTTCCTACATCATTTGAAAACATTATGCCCTCAAAATAACATTACATCATAAGTTAAGTGATAAGATCAATGCAAATTATCTTTTGAAATTCACTTTACTTGTTATGTTTATGTGTTTTGAGTATACCATATCCTATTTTCATATTAACTCTAATTTATATATTAACTCCCTATAAAAATAACCTTTTTTCCTATTATATATAACCCCTTTTTATCATAAACCCAAAAACCCACTTATTATAATTTTAGCCGAAGTTTATAATTCCCACATGTTTAATAAAAACCCACATTATAACTCCCTTTGGCTAAAATATACCTTTATGTATAATCCCACCCCTATGGTAGTTAAATCAATCTGGTTTAATTAACCATATAATAAAAATATTCGAAAATCTTTTAAAACATGTTTCATATATGTTTTAAGCAAAAATACCGAAGTTTTATTTAAACTAAACTTCAAAGGAAAACCCCATCTCCTTTTATATTTTCCCCCCAACTCCCTTTAACCTAAGGTTAAGTTATAACCCTTTGTTAGATCCCTGATACATATCCTATACCCCAATAAATTAACCTTGGTTAAATCCCTCTTAAAAATCCCTCCCGATCATTTTTTCATTAAAAAAAATCAGTTTTATACATAAAACCCATCAAAAAACCTTTTCCCAATCAAGTTCAATCTAGACCCTCCGATCTTCAGCACTTATTTAATCCCACGGTTCAAAACAAATGTGATACTCCTTTCCCAAACCCTTACCATTCCCCATCGTAATGCATTTGAGCCGTCCGATCATCATCCCTTTGCAAATCCAACGATTCAGAGTTAGCGCGACAATTTATTTCATTTTTACCCCTTCCCATATCGCGTTCATTACCAACCGTTCGATCTTCATTTAACTTAAAGATCAGACGATCCGCATTTAACCTGATGAATTGCCTTTCCCCGTACCTTACCTTTTGATCTTGACCGTTCGCTTCCCAAAGCAAGATCTAACAGCCGATATCTCATATCGCGCCCAAAAAGTAATCGACCAAAGTTTGGGAAAAGCCGCGCGATATGAATTGTTTTAAGAAACCGCCTTGTGTCGAAATATCCTAAAATAATTGGATCGCGTTCGAAAATCGATTTACCGCTTACCACCTTGGAGCTGCGCGAATACCACCCAGTGGTATTCCGAAACCACTTCCACCCAAACTATGATTTAATATAATTTAACTATGCTTTGACTATGGTTATTTCATAAAAATCTTTAATTTCATTAATTTTTTCACCTATTCACACTTTAAACATTGTGAAACCTCTACTAAGCCCATTTTCATCGAATTATCACCATTTTGCACCATTTAACCTTTGAGAGCCTATGCAGAGCCTTTTTTCACCATTTTCAAACCTACCAGCGCCAATCTCCCTGTAATTCAACTACAAAGAGCCACATTACCCACTGTAGACGAGTTCAGCGGAATTGAAGACTATGCGCAACCTACAATTCATTCTACCACAATTATACCTTTTTAAAGGTATTTTTCATTAAACTTAAACAGAAAACTTCAATTCCAAAAGAAAAAGCACCAATTCTTCAATTATTACTTGTAATTGTCTGAATTACTCATACGGAAATTGCAAAAAAAATCCATAGTACAGGGGAAACTCTGTCAATTTTTCCCCAGAATCCCTCATTTCCACTTTTTGCAACTTGTATCCATAAACTGATCATTTTCACTGCTAGAATTGATCATAACCTACCTTCTGAGCATTAAAACCCTCTTTTCATCTAAAACTTTGCTTAGAACCTTATTTTACTAGAGATATTCTCCAAAAGACCCTTGTTTCCAACATAAGAACTCAGCAAACCATCTAAGCTTGCTCTGTTCAAATAAAAATGACAAAGAAACAAGTAACCCCCAAATCAAGAGGTCCAAAGCCTCAAGAGAAAGCCTCTGCTAAAATCCCTCGGCCAGAATCTTCTAAAATTGATAAACCAACCCCTGCATTCACTGTTGATTCCACTGAAGTTGTCAAGCCTGTTCAACCTCCAGTTATTTCACAAGAAAATAGCCCTCTAGTTGACCTTGACTATAGAATACTGGACCCTTCAGTAGAGTTCAATTTTCTTGATGTATATAACTGGTGTTTTGGTAAATCAGCAGAGAAAGATGACAAAGATATACCAGTCTGGGATTCCTATCTGCCAAAGAAAATTGTTCCTCTTACTCATTCAGCCCCAAATTTTGTCAGATTGTGTTAGTCCTATTATCTTCCAGACCAAAGGTGCATTGTCAATAAATACAGAGAGGTCTTATTTTACATCAATCCCGAATCTATAAACTCTATGCTGCAACTGAACCCTGACCCCAATGTTGTTTCACTATCAATAGAGTATTTAACATAGAATTACCTTGAACTTGATTTTACTTCTAAGTTCAAAGTCTTCTAGACTTTTTGTCCCAAACAAGTTGATATCCCAAAGCTTAATCCTCCATTTGATACTTTTGATTTTCCAAATGAAACTAGAGAGATTGTCTCCATGCTATCATTCATACTGGGATACACCAGTGATGAATTCACTAATGTGGCTATCCTAGGTTTTCTGTCTACTCTGAATCCTGGCCAGTCTCCATCCATTGTGTACAATTTTTCTAAGTTCATAGCAGAAAACATGCACTAATAGTTGTCTAGATTGTCAGAAGAAGGAATCTTCATATATACCTCATATCTACTTCATCTCTTTTTGTATTATCAAGCAGATAAGTTTCCTATTGAGTTTCAGAAGATAGATCCAGAAGGGAATGTGCTTTCAGTTGTGTTTTGGTCATCAATTTTGAGAAAATGGAACAGGGAATACAAATTTGCAGACTTTAATGACTTGTTTCTAGTACCTGCTATGAATTTACTGAATAAAGAATATACCCCTAGAATAAATGAAGAAACAAAGAGGATCCTACAGCTATCTAAGAGCTGTAAAACAGGATATTGGTACTTATACAAGAGTTACACAGAGATCATAGTATATGGTGCACTCTTGGCCCCATATAAATTGCCAAGATTTTTTACAACAAGGATATTTGCGTTAGAATATTTAAGGTAGCTGTTAAATGCAGATGAATTTAATTTCATAACTTCTAGGAAAAAGACTCAATTCAAATTGAAAAATCAAGTTGGACCATTTATTATGAATAAGAAAGAATCAGCAAATGAAATTAATGTCAATTTAAAAGAGTATAAATTCTCATATAGTTTTATGTGGAATTATGATCCACAAGGTATTTTAAGCATGACAAGATTGAAATGCAAGTTTTCTACCTTCTTGCATGATCCCAAGCCCCAAATTGAAAAATATGCCAACAAACTTGAATGGGAGCCAAACACTTTATTTGATGATGAATCACAAAGCATGCAGGGAAACAGTGGAAATGATAAGCAGGTTGATCAAACATAGGTGGTTACAGTGAACAAAGAATCTGACATTCTTCATAAAAGAAGCAGAAAGGAAGATAGTTTCACTGCTGAAACTATTCAAGACAAAAAATTCATAATTCCCTACAATAAGAAAAGTAAATTGACTAATGAAGAAAGGGACAAATATATCAATGTTGAAGATAACAATGGTCATGAAACTGATGATGAGGAAACAAGGATAGTAACTGAAACACTCAAAGAGCTTCAAAATGTCCAACTTGGAGCACAGAAAAAAGATACAGTCATGGTGGATAAACAAACAAAGGTTGATATGCCATCTTCTTCTAAAGAACCTGATAACATAGAGTCAGATATTCAACTCAGGTTTAGGAAAATCAAAGAAAAGAATGAAGAAATCAAAAGTGAAGCATATTCAAAATTCCTTAAAGAAAATCCTGGGAATAAAGATAGACTCCTTTCAGCTTTTGATTATTCATCTAATAAATTGGTGATGTCATTTCTCAAGCCTGCAGTGGCTGATCCAAAGTCAGTAGCAGATTATTCAATGACTGATTTGGAAGTTGATGCAGATGCAGTCCATGAATTGGACCAAATAGAATTTCATAGGAGCAACACAGAGATGCTATATTCTAAGATAGTCAATAAGACTATGAATTCTATTAGGCTTGAGAAAAAATTGATAAATATCCAAACCCAAATGAAATTGGATAAAGCCTCATTATATGCCAATAACTTGAAGATAAAAGCATTAGAAGACTTGGTGATTGAAGCAGGAGCTAATCCAGCTAACATTGAAGTTGCAAAGGCTTTAATCAAACAGAAAAATGAAGATATAGCTGCCCTCGGAAAATAGCTAAAATTGCCTCAAAGTGAAAATTCTCAGGCAAAAGAAATCCTTTAGCAGAAAACAGAGAATGATAAATTAAAACAACTTGTTCTTAAAATGACAGACCAGATAAAAGAAATGGAAAGCCAAATAGAAGCTTTCATGCAAGAGAATGAAAAACTGAAGAAAGCTCAACAGGTTTTCATTCCTACAGTGATCCCAACTGTAAGCACAGTTGTTCCATCTACATTGGTAGAACACTTGGCACCACAAGGAGTATTGGCAACTGCAGTGCCAATCACTTATCATGAAATATCTGCCTCTTCTTTATCAACTTCACAGGTAAACCCAGTAGGAGACAAAGCCACTATAATCAGAGCTATGGAAGACATGTCAATTAAAGATAAAGAAATACTTAGTTTGAAAGGCACTATTAAAAATCTGGAAACTTCCAAAAGAGATGCCTTGATTACTTCCAAAGGGCATGAACAGAGGGCTGATAGATTACAAGAACAAGTGAGAATTATTAAAACACAGGTGAATCTTACAGATCAGGTTGCATATATAAAAAACCATGTATGGACAAAAATCATTGAAGGAATTCACTCTCAATGGCCTTCAATTCAGATAATTTATGAGCAGAAAGAGTTACTACAGGTTGCAAATGCAGAAATTGATAAAACCAAGAAAGAAATTTAAATTAAGCCACCACAAGCAGTTCAACTCATAGAATTTTTGAACAGCAAAAATAGAGAAGAATTGGAAGAGTTGAAAATTGCTGACAGAACAGAGGCCATCCTTCAAATTAAGAAAGTCTTGAATAAGAGAAACATGATGAATAATTTGGAAGACATGTGTAAAGATATGAACTTGGCCATTTCAAGATTTTGGGCCAAATACAAAGTATTATCAGAAGTAGGTTTACCAGACATTCATGCATTAAATGACAAATTAATGCCACAGAAGGATTATGATCAAAAAATCAGAGCTCATGCTAAGGAGCAAGCTAAACATCCTTTGCCACAAGGATCTCCAGGTGGAAAAGTACTTCTTCAATATTTTGAAAATCTATTCTTTTTGGAAAATGAAATCAAGCATATGTTCACAGTAAAGCCAAACTTTTCCAAATATACAGAAGCTGATGAAAGTTATAGGAAACTGAAGAATATGAAGATCCCCACTGCTGAATAGTGGCAAGAATTCACAGATCTGATGTGAATTTGATAGGTAAAGGACAGGAAATTCACATGAAAAATCATATTTTACTTTTACCTTATGGTGAAAAAATCAGTGTCAAAGTGCATCAGTGAAATCAAATTGTTACTGCTAGTCATTTTGCAATTACAGCAGTAAAATAGTGAAAAGAAAAGATAAAGAGTATCAGATCAAAAGATGAAAAGGAAGAGTATTCTACAAGCCACCATCCACAAGAAGATATACCTATTGCTAGCAATGCTCATGGCACATCAAAAATCAATTTAGATAAGATAAAACAGTTCTATTTTTCTTTGTAAAAGAGGACAGCTTGCAAACTGTTTTGCTGTTGTCCCTATTCTTATGTTCTTTTTCCTATTTTTCCTTAAAACATTATGTCAAAATCTGAGATATTTTATAAACAATTTTTGTGTATAAATACTTCATAATTTGAAGTATTCAGGGTGGAATAAAATCTCTCAAGACTACTATATTCATTTTGTTGGACATATTGAAGTTGGTGTGAATCAATTAGCAAAGCAGCAGTCTGGAAACAAGATTAGAGACATCATAACTAAGGATTCTCGTGGTGACAAGGTACGTCTCGTGTTTTTTCATGTTTTCAGTGTTATTCTAAAAAAGTTTACATTCATTCATTTGTTGTGTTTCTATTCTGTAATGATCAACTAAGGAGAAATTAAATAGGCTTAGTGATAATAAGCTCCCTGTTTTAAACTAGTTGGCATTTTTGTGTTTTCTGCTTGATAACCGGACCATAGAATTCTTCATTGCTCTAGGTCCCAGTTTGATCCCCTCCTTCAATCCTCTTTTCTGTAACTTAAGGATTCTTAAGTGCCCTTTTGTTCAGATTTCACCCATTCCATCAACAAAGCCTTTTCAAAGCCTTAGTAGGTCATCTATCCTGCCCTTAGTACATTTGCATCTTTAAGTCTTATTTCCTAGCTCTGCTTGCCTAGAGAGTTGACTCCATTGCCCAATGTTCTGGTAGATCCCTCTGGTTTACCTTGAAACACTTTTTATTCCTACCACACTTCTAAAATTAGTCATATTTCTCACTCATAGCTAGCCTAAAAACCCTTTACCAAAACAAAGCTAAATCTTTAGGAGAGATCCCTCTCCGGAGCTCAGGAAGGCTAGATCCTAAATTCCCAAAGCGGTTCTTGGTTACCCCTGGTGTTCTTAACTACAAAAATCCCCATCCCACAACCTGAGAATTACTAGGGTGATAACAGAAAGTATTGCTTGATTTGTCTTTTTTTCTGTCTTAGAGCATATATCAACTGATATGATAGGGAATGATAGACCCTCGATCATCGGTCCTGGAGATGATGCCCAGTTAACCAGGTCATTGGGAATGGTACCCAAATTGACCTATAACAATGGCTGAGTATGAATCTTTGATTTTGGGCTTAAAATTTTTGAAAAGAATGGGTGCTCAAAATATTTCTACTTGTGGATATTATGAATTAGTCATTAAACAAGTTGAAGGTGTGTATCAAACAAAGGATGTGAGAATGAGGGCATACAGAAATCTAGTCATGGACATGTTGGAAAATTTCCGAGAATATTCATTCATTGTTAAGACTGGGGATCAAAACTCCATTGATGACTCCCTAGATGTCTCTACAAATATTTTCATCATTCCCATACATTCCACTGAAAAATATGAGGTTGAGGTTCACCATAGACCAGCTATCCCTAATAATATTATCCATTGGCAAGTCTTTGAGGATGACCAACAAGAAAAGAACTTTATTGTGCTGAAAGAAGAGTTTGAAAATATACAAGTAGATCAGCAAAACATGCTTGCTGAATCTAAGGGAAATTCTGAAGTGTTACAGCTGAAGAATAAATCTATACCCAAAGGTCTCATACCCCTTGAGAATATTTTTGATCAGAATGATGTGTTCAAATCTCCTAGGATACAAGCTGATGATGAAGAGGTAGAGAGTTATAACCTTGGTACAATAGCTATGCCAAAAACGATTAAGATTTCAAATTTTCTTTCAGTTGATATGAAGCACAAATATATTGAGATGATGAAAGGTTCATAGATGTTTTTTCTTGGAGTTATGTTGATTTGAAGAAGTATGATCCTACTATCATTCAGCATACCATTCCATTAAAGAAAATGAAAATCCTTTTAAGAAAAATTTGAGGAGGAATAATCCACTTCTCATGCCTTTGATTGAGAAGGAAATCAAAAAACTCTTTGATGTCAAAATCATTGTTCCAATCATATTCTCAAAGTGGCTTGCAAACTTGGTTCCTGTCAGAAAAAAGAGTGGGGAAATCAGAATATGCATTGACTTCAGAAACTTGAATAAAGCCTCTCTAAAGTACAACTACCCTCTCCCAAAGATGGACCAAATTTTGCAGAATATTGTTGGCTCACAAAGGATGTCTATGCTTGATGGTTTTTCAGGGTACAATTAGATACTTGTGCATCCGGAAGATCAAGAAAAAATAGCCTTTACCACACCATGGGGTACATTCATGTATGCCAAGATGCCCTTTGGTCTGACGAATTTAGGAGCTACCTTTCAGAGAGAAATGGACATTGCTTTTGCTGAGGAGAAGGAAAATATGGTGGTTGTCTATTTATATGACATAGCAGTATTCTCAAGGAGGGAACAAGATCACTTGAAGCACCTAGAAATAATTCTGCTGGAGTGTAGAAGGTTTGGTATTTCTCTCAATCCCACCAAATGAATTTTTTCTTTAACTTCAGGTAAATTAATTGGACACATTATATCTAAATATGGGATTAAGATTTATCCAAACAGGGTCAATGCAATTCGGAAAGTGGATTTTCCTAGAAGTAGAAAGGAGATTCAGTCTTTTCTTGGAAAGGTAAATTTTGTGAGGAGGTTTGTTCCTAATTTTGTTGAGATTGTAAAGGACATAACAAGGATTTTGAAGAAAGGAGCTGACACTAAGTGGACAGCAGAAGCAAAGCACTCATTTGAGGAGATCACAAAGGCACTCACCCAAGCACCAGTGTTGATCAGCCCGGATTTCTCAAAATAATTTCTGGTTTTTACCTTTGCTTCAGAAAATACAATTGTTGGAGTTTTGTTGCAGAAAAGACAGCAAGGTACTGAGCAGCCCATTTCATTTTTTAGTAGGACATTAGATAACTCAAAGCTAAAGTACAACATCTTAGAGAAGCAAGCTTATGCCTTGGTTAAGGCCATCAAAGATTTCAGAATTTACATTATGCATTCTCATATTATAGCTTTTGTTCCTAATGTTGTTGTGAAATACATCCTAACTCAAGTTGATTCCGATGGTAAGAGGGGGAAATAGATTTCTAAATTGCTGGAATATGATATAGAGATCAAGCCCGCAAAATTGGTCAAAGGACAAGGTTTAGAAAATCTGATGGCACAGTCAAACTTTGATTGTCTTGAAATGAATTTAATTGCAGAAATTTTAGAAATTCTAGATGAAGAGGAAGAGTTGATCCCCATTGAAGAAAAGTACATAATTTTAGACTGGTACAAAGATATTATTTTTGTATTACATCATCATAGAGCACTTGCTGAGCTGGAAAATTCCAAAGCAAGATTTGTGAAGTTAAATTCTTTGATGTCTTGCATCATTGACAAAAATCTATATTGGAAAGATACCAGTGGTATTTTGTTGAATTGTTTGTTGGAAGAGGAGGTTGATAAAGTGATTAAGGAGTTTCACAAAGGAGATTTTGGAGCTCATCATTATTGGAAGGCTACAGCAAGCAAGATTCTCAGTGCAGGGTATTATTGGCCTACAATGTTTAAATATGTCTACAAAAATATTGTTGCCTGCCATGAATGTCAAATTTTTTATTATAAGAAGAAGCGTGTACCTTTACCTTTGATGCCTATCTATGTTGAGGTTCCATTTCAGAAGTGGGGGCTAGCTTTTATTGGTGAGATTCATCCATCATCTTCAGGTCAGCATCGTTGGATTCTGACATCAACTGACTATTTTACTAAATGTATTGAAGCAATTCCAACTAGGCAAGCAAATGATTCTGTTATCATTTCATTTTTGGAAAATAATATATTTTCTAGATTTGGCTGCCCTATGAATATCATCACTGATAATGCACAGGCATTTAAATCTAAGAAGTTGATTAGTTTTTTTCGTCAATATCACATTTCACTTGGGAATTCTACTGCATATTGTCCATAAGGAAATGGTCTTGTTGAATCTTCTAAAAAGAGAATTGTGAGGATAATTAAGAAGGTCTTATAGGAAAATAAGAATTCATGGCATTTGAAGCTGAAGTATGCTCTGTGGGTTGATAGAGTGTCCACAAAGAGGTCAATTGGAACTTCGCCTTATGAGCAGGTATATGGGGCTGAAGTTATCTTTCCTACATCCTTAGGAGTACCTGTCATGAAGCTACTGCAAGGATTGGAGGATGAGCCAAATGAAATTCAGAGAAGGATCAATTAGATGATAGCTTTACAAGAGAAGAGGGAGGACTTTTATAACAGTAATCAGCAATCTCAAAACAGAATTAAGAATACATTTGACAAGAAGGTCAAGGAAGAAAATTTTCAAATCCAAGATGTGGTTTACAAATGGGAGGCCAGGATTGAAGAGAAGGGGAAACATGGTAAGTTTGAAAACATTTGGAAGGGTCCATTCAAAGTAGATACATTCCATGGGAACAACACTTACATTTTGCAGGAGATGGATGGACAACCATGTGCTGGAGGATCTGTCAATGGCAAGTTTTTGAAGCACTACTCTTCTTAAAATCTGTTGATCATTGATTCTGTTGTATATACTCCATTTTATGTGTTTTTCTGCTAATAATTACAAGATAAATCATCAAGCTTGAGCCTAAGGTGAAGGCCATTACAGTTTGAAGAAAAAGCTTGACAAAGTTTCAAAGTTTTTTGTGTTTTCAAGAATATGGATAGCAGCACTGGAACTACTAGTTCTTTGGTGTACCACTAGGGCACACCATCCCAAGTGGAGCCACTGTTATCACCCAAAAAAAATGAAGCATCATTTGACAAAGTTAAATAGGTTCATGTGTCAAAAGTAGGGTTGTAGGATTCTTTTTTAATATTCTTGGTCAAGGGAAATTTTAAATTTTTCTTGTTTAAGTTTACCCTAAGGTCTAAACCCACTCATTTTCAAATACACTCATGTCACATCACTCATTATATTCTGAAAATTTTCAATTCCCAAGGTTTTTGAACCGAGATTTTCATTTTTGCCAAGAAACCACAGTTTTGTAGCAAAATACACTGATAAATGTCACTTTTCGCTACGAAACTGCTGATAGTTTCGTAGCAAAAACACCCAGATTTGCACTAAATATGCTAGGAAAGCGCGGTTTCATGTCTATCTTGTCATATTAGCTGTTAGGTGTTAGAATATCATTGGTAAAGGGTAAGTTAGATGCCATTCGAGTCATGGAGGGATAAAACCAAGGTACATGGTCAGGTCTAAAGTCATCATCACCAGTTTAGGTATGTATGAGTCATCATTGTGTTATGAGAAGACATCAAAACTTCAAAATCTTTCCTAATTCATTCATTCCTCATTTCTCATTCCTTCTTTGCATGATATCAAGCTCTGGAGAGATACTGCAATAAGCCAAATCTGTGGCTGTTGTTTTCAAAGGTTTACATTGAGCACTTTCAAGCGAGGCTGCAAACTATCAAGCGAGGTCGTAAACTATCAAGCAAGGCTGCAAATTATTAAGTGAGGTTGTGAAGGCATTAAAGAAATCATGGCAGAGAAAAGAAGGAAAAATAAGGGTGGCCAATGTCTGAGATATGAACCAGCATATATTAATTTTATCAATGAATACCCAATAGTTGTGGAAGTCTTTAGAAGGACAGGTTGGTTACAGTTTTGTGAGAAATTACAAGGCTTCCATGTACAGGTTTCCAAAGAGTTTGCTTTAAATTTCAGTGGAACAACCACCAAAGTGGGAATGCTTAATATTTCCATCACACCAGAGGTTATTGCTGTAGCTACATGGATACCAAGAGGAAAAGAGAAGTGGTTCAAAGGTTTCAAGTTCAACATGGAGTAGTGCAAGGAATTTATGAAGCCTGAAAACAGTGAAATGGATCTCACCAATGCCATTCCAAGGAGTTGCATGAAGTAAAACTACTCAAAATTGTTGCTCATCATCCAAAAGTATTTTACTTTTGAGGGGAGATACCATAAAGTCTACTCATATCATTTCAAGATACTTCTACACTTTACTGGTAAGATTTCCCTTGATCTGCCTTTCTATTTACATAGAATTTTGTCAAAAATGACAGATAAGGTCCAAGCAAAATTTGAAGGGAGCGATACTTCATTGTTTCATCATGTTTTAATGAAACTAATGGCTTTAGATGAACTCCAAATGCTAGGTAGATAATGGTCTTCATTTTTTTTTGTTAGTGGTTTTGAGTTGGATGCTCTTACTCCTTCAAGAACTCCTAAACCTAGAAAAATTCCACCACCCTTAGTAGCAGAACAGGGTGAACCATTGGTTGCAGAACCAAGTGAGCCTGCAAGGGTAGAACTAAGTGAACCAATCATGATGGAAACAGAGAAATTGCAGAGTTTTGATACACCAAATGTCCCACCTACAAAACAAAATTCAAAAGTGGTCAAACCTGCAAAACAAAAACAAGCTCTAAGTAAAGAAGGAACCAAAAGGATGACAAGGAGCCAAACAGTAGCCTTAGAAGAGAAAACAATGGTTGTAGAAGACAGAGCAGTAGCTAAAGTAAATCTAGAAGACATATTACATGCCATTGACATAGAAGAAACTCCTATAGTCCAGGCCGAGGACATAGAGGAAGGTGGACAGAAGCTAAAAAAGGCTAAATCTGCAAAGAAATTAGAATTTGAAGGATAAGATGTAGGTTTTATGTTCCAAGCAAGAAATCCTATGACAAGGCATGCTAGGAAGCTATTAGAGAGTAGTAAAGAGATTCATCCACCTACTGACACAATCCAACTACCATAAGACATCATTGACCTCTCATCACCTGCAGAGAAAGATACAATTAGTAAATCAAAGAGAGGAAAAGAGAAAGTGATGGAAAAAACATAGTTTCAACTCCTTGAAGAACAATTGAAGTTGGAAAATCATGACATTTTTGTTATGAATAAATATGCAAGGAATCACAATGTAGAGAATATTCACTTTGAAAAGATGAAGGCAATTTGGGAAGAGCAGGTTGACAGTGTTTCCAAGACTCTAGATAATACACAACAGCTTATCAAATGGACCATTCCATTGCGGAAAGAGGCCAAACATGTCAAGAGGATGAAAATAAACTTGAAAGACACCAACAAGAATTTGAAATATCAGGTTAAGGACCTCCAGGAGCAACTTGAACTAATTCATGAGGAGTTGGAGAAAAAAGGCCTAAAAATGACAGTGCTTGAAAAGCCAATAGCTCAACCCATCATAAATGAGGAAGAAATGCCTCAATAATCATAGTGTGAACTGGATTATGATATTGAAGGCTAATGGCATGTTAGAATCAAGGTTTTGGAAATTAGAAGGTATATTTTTCAAAATACACAAAATTCTGGAATTTTCACTGTTTTCAGCAATTTCGTAGTGTGCCTGGGCTTGAAGAACAACAAAACGTTACGAAACTACTGTAGCTTTCTTTTTTATTTTTGAACCATTTTTGGGAGATTTCAAGAGGTGAAATTTGTATGGGAGATGTATCAAGGTAGAATGAACACCATGAAGAAAGAAATAATAAAAAAGGATGATGGCAAAAGGCATTTTTGCAGTGCTACGAAACTGTCTTACTTTCATAGTGTACTGTGTTGGAATTTTTTAAGCAGGTTTTTGGGCATATTTGGACAATTGGATACTATCCAAGTGTTAAAGGACCATGACAGTAGTTATCCAACACTAAAATACCACAAAATGAAGATAAACTACTAGCCAAAGCATTTGTTGAAGATGAAGACCATTTTGCCTAAAAACAGGGTTTTGTTTCCAGTTTTAGATCAGGTCAATTAAGAGGTTATGTAGTGATGAGTCCCATCACCCCTATTTGAACATGTGAAATTATATTTGTCAAAAGATGTAATTGTTGTTAGAGATAAGGTTGTTGAATGTAATAATGAATATTTTGAGTCATATTAGGAAAAGGACTGTCAATTAGGATCGTTGTCAATTTCTCATTAAATAGATGTTTTATGGTTATGCAAGGTGTCATTAGGAAAAAATTCGATGAACCTAGCCAGGAGGCAGATCATCTGATGATGTAACAAGTCTATTAAATGGAATAGGGTCGAATTTGTCAAGGTTTGGAGATTTTTTGGCAAAACAGCAACTTTATATAAATTGACTGTTTTCAGTAATACTGAGACTTGTTTCTTGACCAACTTGAGATTCTGATTGAGTTTTTAGTGCCTATCTTATCTATGTTTTTATGTGTACCATTTGCAGTGGTTTTCATAATTAATACTCAGAATTCATTCATGTAATGCTCTGACTTCCTTTATAGATGAATTGACTATGTGATTTCTTGCTTCATGTGTGTGTGTACTTCTGCTAAAAAATCTTACCTACCTCAGCTTCCATGTCAAGTGAACTTACTATTGAATCACTAAAAGTGTTGAATCCTTAAGCCCAACGTTTGTATACTGATACTATTTTCAACCTATATGCATCACAAGCAAGTTGTTTTCCAAGTAGAGTTAGCCATCTAAATACATATTTATTCAATATCATTAACCCTTTGAGGGAGCCCTCTCAGACTGAAGAGGCTAAGCTTCAATCAAAAGATTGGTCTAAAACAATTACATGAGATTGTCTTATTAGCATATGTTGAGGAGGTAAATCCCCTCTGTGGACAGAGGCGATCCCTACTAGCCCAGCAGGGGTCTAGCAACAATCATAAATGTTACGACGCAAGTTCCTAGTTACGAATGAAAATACTAAAGATAGAAGCCTACCTGGATTCCAATGCTACGATCTGAAGAAGAGAGCGTTCCCGTTCCTCAGCCTCGGCAGATCACGATCCTCCACGATCTCCGCAGATGGACACCTACACATGCAAGAAACAAACAGATACAAGCATAAAATCTGGCATACGTAACTCAATATCAGTCAGAAAGGATATTACTCATATTAACATCATTGAAAACAGAGTGGAACCATAATCGTAATCATTCATTAAATAACGATCGAAAGAGATTACAACCAAAGTTCTGACGTCATGGTCTCCTTCGGATGGGTCTCCAGTCGTTCACGTCTCGCAAATCTCACCAGGGAAAGTGCAAACCTCTCCTGAGTCTCTCGACAATAGTATCCTTACTTGAGTCGGCCTTAAGGGAAGGAAGAGGGCTTTTACAGCACAAAGGCTCTTGGGAATTTGGAGATTCAAAGCTTAGGCACTTCAAGACTAGCTTGCCATGGAATTGAGCAGGCTTTTATAGATGGGGAAGGAGGGAGTTGGGATCCCTATTATTGTGGGATTGGCCCTATCAACAAGGAAGGTTCCATGGGAGGTGGAAAAACCACTTCCCTTCCATAGAACTCCCGCAGCCAAACCTCCCAACTCAAGATAGGAAATGGTTTCTGAGTTTGTTGAAACTCAACTTCCGCCATCTTTATTTAAAAAACACTCCTTAAATTGGCTGGCGCGACTACTGCTCTGGGACAGAGCGCCAGTTGGCGTGGCCTCTTTGCAGGATTTTCCCCATTGGCGCGAGTGTTGAACTGTCCGCCCGCGCCAATGCAAAAAGGGATGTTTTTCATGATTTTTGCAAGGAGATGTCTTTAGGGCAAATGAAGCTCATGCTTAGAGGAATGCATTGATGATGTTTTCAAGGCATGACAATGTTCACAAGTCACAAAATGGGTCCTCCATTGTGCGGGGCGGGGAATGGTAGGGACGGTGACAAATTACTGTGTAACAGATGCCCCC
Source organism: Pinus albicaulis (assembly GCA_034641835.2). Classification (NCBI taxonomy): domain Eukaryota; kingdom Viridiplantae; phylum Streptophyta; class Pinopsida; order Pinales; family Pinaceae; genus Pinus; species Pinus albicaulis. The sequence goes on from CM076581.1 coordinate 1,601,371,484, forward strand.
TAAAGTATGAGGCCCGAGAGAGAGAGGGGTGAAATGCTTTACGATAACATGTTCAACTGAAGGCCCGCCATCGGAAAACCTGCGCAGAAAAATACAACTGATATCTCAAGTACATGATGTATGTGTGGTATGGACGCAGCCATCCGAAATAGAGTACACTATAATCCGGATCCATGGTATGGGCGCAGCCATCCAGCGAGGATCAAATAAATAGACTCGGTATGGTCGCAGCCATCCAATCAATAAGTCATATACATAATGATAATAATCCACAATCGTAGCCTGGATTACAACAAACACAATCCAGGGTCTTGCGCTCCATCTCGACCCAAACAAAGTACAAGTTTGAGCATGTGAATATGTGAGCTGAAGTCAAACATGCAGGAACATCGTCTGATTGGAATACATCATGCGATTACCAACCAATGATAGAAAGGTAACGAGACGAGAGGAACCACCGATAATGGCAGCGGCCCTCAAGGTACTACGAGGTACGATCTACGGCGTGTGAATTAATGAGTTGGCATCGAACACCTGTAGAATCATTCGATCGGAGGCCAATGATAAAAACCTCACGTCGAATGCGACGAACCTGCCATTGAGGCATGCAGGCTCCAAGGTACCATCAGGAGTCTCTAGACCAACTTCCTGGATAATGAGTTGAAGTCGACAGGAAGTGACCTTGATCGAAGGTGGACCATAATGATTCCCACATCATCGACACGAGACAGAGGAACATAATGTTTTGTTGTGAATCGGGGCCATATGAGAAACAGAGGAAGGTTGATATTCGCAGAGGCCAACTTCTCTTGAACATATAAATGGCACGACAATGGACTTGGCAGTATTTGACATCAACAGATCAAAGGTCATGGCGACGAGGCAGTGAACAGATGAGAGGTCAAAAGAGATTACCCAAACCCATGGAAGCAAAGTGAAACAACGAGATGAGATGTCCCCAACCCGACACGAATGCGGACAAGTGCCATGTTCAAGAGCGACATACTGCCGACGACAACGACGATGGTTCCATTTTTCCCCCACCATTTCTGGCGAGTACCCCAATTATTTTTAATAACAAGCTTGAAGGGGATAGCATATGCTTGCAATATAAGTCCGCCCTTCGGGCAAATCCATCCTAGTGCATTTAACGAGTCCTAGGAAGGAGGAACTCGGAGAACGTCATTTCGACTGAGTCCGATGTCATCAGGGTTTAACGAGTCTGACAAAGGAAGAACTCGGTGTCTTTTCATGTTTAGAGAGTTTGAAAAGACAGCAGAAAAGTAAACTCCAAAGGTCCCTTTTCGTAAATAGTTCCTCAGATCCGAAAAGGTAGAAAACAATATCCGAGAAAACCTCCTAGTTGCGATAGGCTAGGGTATTCCTTTTTCGTAATCAATCCATCCCAGCCCGAAAAAGGGTTAAACGTATACTGGGTAGATGTCGATTCGTGTCCAATTTAACGAGATCGAAACGACAAGGGCCTTGGCAATCTTTTCATGTTTAGAGAGTCAGAAAAGAGTTGAAAGATGACTCCACAGTGACTTTTTCGTGTATTTACCGAGTCCGAAAAAGTATAAAATACAACTCATTTCCATCGTTAAAGTCGCAAAAACCTGCTGCTGCACATACCAAGCAAGCGTAAAATCCATTTTCGACTTAACATATAAAAATATTCGATAAAAATGACTTTTCACAACTCATTTTATGTCAAAAAGTTATAAATATGTCAAATTGGTAAAAATAAAATTACATTTACTATTTACCTTGGTAAAAAGCAACAGTGGTCCATTTGGAGCAGAAACTTCTGACGATGATTGCGACAAATCCAGTTGACCATTCAGCTTTTCGTCTGTTACAGGTAAGAGGCGCTCCTTTGCTCTTCATTTTCATTCAATTTTTAATAGTTTTACCCTGTAAATCAGTTTTCTAGAGCCATTTTTGAAAATTTAGGGCCGTGCTCATTGGCGCGGGTATCGGGCATGGACCCGCGCCAATGAGCTCTTTTATACAAAGGGCCCGCGCCACGTGGCGCGACTATTCATGAAACAGCCGCGCCAGCGGCCGAACCTAAAAATACGCCTAAAATTTCAACATTTAGACCAAATTGCATGGAATTCGAGACTCATCAGAGATATAACTAAGGGTTCATGACCATATGAATGCAGGTAATCAATCAAAATGGCAATTGAATGGAAAGAACAAGAGCATGGAGAAGAGGATGAACAAGCCATGCATAGTCAAGCTTGCATGAATGCACTTAGAAACTGTGGACTGAAAAAGTTCTTCCTCACACCGTGTTTACGAGCTCAGCCCGAGCTCTTCCAGTATTTAATCAGTATCTGGGATGAACATGAACAGGTGTTCAGGTTATGAGACCAGGTATTAGAGTTGGAGGTTTCCGATGTTTATTTTATCACTGGATTGTCCCGCAGAAGTCCGATCCCGGTGTTGACTGGAAGCAGACCATCTGGGGAGAAGATGGAAGAAGTGATGGCACGAGTGTGCCAAGGAGCTCAAACGGGATCAGGTAGCAAGAAAGTGGATATCCACACTATCCCTGATCTAGCATTGAGAGTGGTCCTCCATACCATCACGCGGGCTGCTGGGTCGCAGGCACCGCACGAGGCCACAAAGGCCCAACTCCTGCTAGCTTCAGAATGCATGAGTCCCCTGCTGTTCGACTGGGCAACAACAGTAACAATCAATATGAAAAGGCAGCTCACGAAATGCAAACAGGGTAAACTGAAACAGTTCGGTTATGGTTCCATCTTGGTATCGTTCATTCTGGAACGCTTACCAATCTTCCAGGGCCAAGGGGCCGCAGTAGCAGATCCGACACCACGAGAGCCAAGAATGGCTCGCTGGGCAGCATTGATGCCCAGAGCTGGAGGCGGCCAACAGATGTCCTGGAGGCCGGAATTCTTTAGGTGGTTACGGCGCCAGCTGATTGTCGTGGAAGACTGGCCCTATGCAGGAACTGACTTTACCGGGGACCCAGATCTCCCACTACCAGAAGGAGACGACTGGGATGAGGAGTTGGGTAAGACCTCATGTTTTTTGATTTTATATTTATATGTTTTTTTTTTTTGTTAATACACATTCGTCTTAACACATTTTATATATGCATGCAGATGTGGGACCTGAGAGACCAGCTGGGATGTCTCCTATCTCACGGAGGACACAACTCGCCCCTGATCCTCAGGGAGAGGGTACCGGAGGAGAGGAGCTGATCCAGAATCTCGAGGGCATTTCCCACGGGATCCCAGACTATGCTTGGCTGGCAGACGTACCGATGGCATACCAGCGCCACACGGTGGGAGTTCCGAGTCGGATCCACCGAATCCTGAGATGCTTAGTGCGTGCAGTCACATGCTATCATGAGCACCATGCGGATTAGCTCTTAGGATTTATACCACACCTATTTTTTGAGAGACGTATCGTCTCCGGATGTACTTAAGACGATTATGTATATTTTGACTTTCGTGATGCACACTGTGCAAACATTTCGACACACACACACACACACACACACACACACACACATATATATATATATGACTATTTTGGATGGATCTTTTACATGTGATGATGTTTTTATATGTCATGCGAATGTCTAATACAAATGTAATCTAATGTATCAGTTACATAACAAACGACCCAATGCGAAATGTATTCACACAATGTATCTACTCACACATTTCATTTTTACGCAAGCTTAAAAACACACATGAACACACACATATATGCAAACTATGCTTGAAATGAGAAAGACGGGCATGCCCCCCAGCATGGTGTCTCAATTCGAGGTGCATGCCCCCCAAGCTTCAGTCCATTGAAAATGGAGTGAAGGTTCAAAACAAAAAGGCGAATTGAAGATGCTCGTGTTTCATTATTTTAACGAGGTTGACACACTTAAAAGAACTATCCTCAAATAGCTTGTTTCATTGTTTTTAGGAGCTTGACACAAGTGGAGGAACTATGCTCCGAGAACCTGGTTTCATTTTTTAAAGAGCTCGACACAAGGAGGAAACCGTGCTCTAACCGACTTACATCAAAATGAACAAGAAGGCGGTGCTTCCAAGAGTTCCACTCCCGATGGAAGGAAAACATCCTGGAAGTCAGGACCCAATGCCCCCAGTACACTATGCACGACGGCGTCTTCACTGAGTACGGGCACAGGGTAGGTAGACACGTAGTTGACCTGCGGTGGGGCAGATACAACAGGTGGATAAAAACCAGGAGGGGGTGATGGCGGACCAGTTGCCACATTAGGACCAAAGAACGACAGTTGATCAATGGTCACGATTCGTCCTTCATGTGGAAAACAGACCACACGAAAGAGGGAGGAGACGAGCGCTCCCATGGCATAGGTGTAATCGCGCCCCAGGAGCAGATTGAAATCCAAGGGGCCTGGAACGACCATCACGTCCATATGGACGGTTTTGCCTCCCAAAGTAATCGGTAACCTTGGAAGGATCCCCAACGGTTGACTCGTCCTTTTGTTAAAAGTCAACAGATTATGCGTAACAGGCGCAAGCGGTGGCAAACCAAAAGCTTGCCATGTAGTTGAGGATAGAATACTAACAGAGGCACCTTCATCTATAATGGTGCTGGGTACGACCAGACCAAGAGCCTATACTGTGATCTCGAAAGGCACGTAAGACGGAAGGCGGAATCCTGCAAATCGACTCCAATCAAAGGAGGCGACTAGACTACTCGGAGGGGCTACCATCGAACCGAGAAATTCTTCCCCTGATGTTACGGAAGTAGAAGCCTCCTCCATGACCTCCATCTCGAAGGCGGGAGGAATATCCTCCGTAGCCTCCATCTTGGGAGGCGGAGGAGCAACTTCTTGAAGTACAGGGACGGGAGAATCTTTCTCCCAGTCTGAAGAATCTGAAGAAATCAGAAGGACATAGGGGGTGTGAGATCCACTCTCGACAGAAAAGACCTGGTGCACCGTGGACGGGGCCAGTTCAACCAATCCTACGACCAATGGTTGGTCAGGGACGGATTCGTGAATTTGAATTTCTGGGGGAGTGGGATTGACCAAGGATGACTCTTGACCAATCGTAGGATCAGCTTGCGGAGGACTCAAAGAAAGCCGATTATAACTAGGTGGAAGGCGTGGTGTAGAACCGGTTGGGTTGTCCAAAACTCACTTGGCTTCATCCATATAAGGACAAAGGTGAATGGCATGGTGCCCTTCACACAACTTACAGGGATTGGTGATCTTACCCTGCTTCTTAGGAGCCTTATCAACAGCAGCTGAAGACATGCCCCCAACTTGGCTCCCGGAAGTCAAAGGCAATGGCGGACGGCCGTCGGACCATGCTTCGAGCACCTTGGGGATGCCAGGGTAGTCTCGAAGAAGATGGTCTCCCATGCACAATAGGCAAGGGAACTTGACTCTCCGTGGAGGGTCGGAAGGTTTATCAAGAGGAGATACCTCAGAGACAGTAGCTGTACATTTAGCCTCTCGCTTATCTGACTTCTTCTTCTTTGTCTTCTTCTTCTTCTTCTTAGCCACCTGGTTACTCGAATCCAGGCTTTCACCAGGCGAAGTAGAAGATGAGGACGCAGAAACAGGCAAAGAAGGGGAGAGGTCCACCTTGGAATCAACATGATGTTGTCCTGGCGGAGGAACTGATTGAACAGTAGTGGAGACATTCAGGACTACAAAGGTTGAGAACAACCAAACAGGCAACCCAATAGTTAACCCAGGAAGGGACAACGTCGCCATGTAAGGAGCACCAACATTTCCAAAAGGAGGAAAATGACCAAGATTCCCTTCTGAGGGGATTCCTTGGTTGGTAAATTCTGAAAAAGTTGCCATCAAAACTCAAAACCACACACGGGCCGAAAAAGAGTCAAGACACACGATCAAACGGTCAACAAGCAATATCTACCAGGGCGTGTAATCGTGGGTGATTAATTTTTACCACATTGAAAAGCAAGAAACTCTACCGTTTCATATTTTAAGAGTCGAGAAACGATAGAAAGATGACTCTATCTCTTTCAGATTTGATACAAGCGTGAAAGGACAAGCGCTCGACGGTCTTTTCAAGTTTAGGGAGTCAGAAAAGACCAAATGACTGCTCAGGAAATACTAGGCACAAAGGGTGTACCAGATATCCGTGAACTGCAATATACACCTTGGTTTCAATAATGAAACAGAAATCGACCAAGGACTTTCCGTACGTGCAGGTAGTCTCCCTGAATGCTGTGTTCGGTGTATCACGGGTATAGGGCGGCAGACTCGGCTTCCTGTGGATAAAGGATTGAAAACCTAGAGGGGTATCCCTTTATATACGCGACGGTACGGGGAGCACAAGTCCGTACTAGCACTGTCTAAAGCCAAAAGGTGAACGACAGCTGCTAGGTTTAAAGACGCCGGAACACGTCTCTAGCCTAGACCTCTAAAAATGTTTCGTTAAGTTTCAATGCTGCCTTAGGTTAATTGAATAAATTTTAAAGTTGATCTTCGATTAAGTTTCAATTTTCAGGCCCTATCGTATGTAGTGTCTTAAAAGACTCCTAAATGCAAAGCTACATGCCACAGTCCAACATTTCATTCGATGAAAACTAGTTACAGAAGAGTTGAGAGCTTTTACACAAACGAAATGATCGGAAGACAAACAATGAGATCTCTAATGCAACTAATGAAATTGAAAACTTTTCATTCAGATCACTAATCACTAGCAAAATTGAAAAGATTACAATTTGCACTAATTCAACCAAAAGCACAAGAGATTTTTTTTTTAAATTTTCAACGTTTGATAGCTAATATGCACTAAACAAACTTGAAAACAAGCGGAACAACTTGAGAAACGATATTGAGAGAGCAAAACAAACAAATTTCACTCAACAACACAAGCAATCAGATCCCAAATCGACCAAAGTCTCTCAAAACCAAGAAAAGACTCAAAGGCTCCAATGGGCTATGTAATCTAGGCCCAATGCAAGACCAAACGAAATTTGAATGAAGGAATGAGCAACCACCCAAAAAATCGTAACAAAACAATGAACAACTACTAAGAGGATGTGGAGAATCAATCAGGAAGTCGACCGGACAAAAAAAACACCAAAACTCCCAAGGAGGGCTCGATACACTAAGCCACTAGATGCCCTAGGGCTCAAAACGTGAAATCGATAGATAAAAGCAAACAACCAAAGGACAGAGGTGAATTCCCAGTCAAACAGAACTCCAACACACTCAGGCAGTCGGAAAATCAAGAAGAAAAACATTGACCAAACCCAGAGAGCTCAAAAATGAGGAAACTCAAAAACCTTACAGGAGTGGCGCGACTGTAAGGCCGAAACTGGCGCCATAAAGCAATTGGCGCGGGCTAGACAAAAGCAACATGCGCCAATTGGCGTGACTGTAAAGCTAAAAAGCACGCCAGTCGAGTTTCTCAGCCAAAAAAGAAAAAGAACTACTCCAGAAGAAGATCAATGCATACTAAGCAAACCAAGAAGTAAACAACAGCAAAAGAACCCAACCCAGAAGGCTCATCAAGCAAGGAAAAACATAAAATAATCAAAACGAGACAATACAAACGAGACAATGAAGTCTAGACATTCCCCAGCGGAGTCGCCAAATTGTTGAGGAGGTAAATCCCCTCTGCGGACAGAGGCGATCCCTACTAGCCCAGCAGGGGTCTAGCAACAATCGAAAATGTTACGACGCAAGTTCCTAGTTACGAATGAAAAGACTTAGAGATAGAAGCCTACCTGGAATCCAATGCTACGATCTGAAGAAGAAAGCGTTCCCGTTCCTCAGCCCCGGCAGATCACAATCCTCCACGATCTCCGCGGATGGACACCTGCACATGCAAGAAAAAAACAGATACAAGCATAAAATCCGGCATACGTAACTCAATATCAGTCAGAAAGGATATTACTCATATTAACATCATTGAAAACAGAGTGGAACCATAATCGTAATCATTCATTAAATAACGATCGAAAGAGATTACAACCAAAGTTCTGACGTCGTGGTCTCCTTCGGATGGGTCTCCAGTCGTTCACGTCTCGCAAATCTCGCCAGGGAAAGGGCAAACCTCTCCTGAGTCTCTCGACAATAGTCTCCTTACTTGAGTCGGCCTTAAGGGAAGGAAGAGGGCTCTTACAGCACAAAGGCTCTTGGGAATTTGGAGATTCAAAGCTTAGGCACTTCAAGACTAGCTTGCTATGGAATTGAGCAGGCTTTTATAGATGGGGAAGGAGGGAGTTGGGATCCCTATTATTGTGGGATTGGCCCTATCAACAAGGAAGGTTCCATGGGAGGTGGCAAAACTACTTCCCTTCCATAGAACTCCCGCAACCAAACCTCCCAACTCAAGATAGGCAATGGTTTCTGAGTTTGTTGGAACTCAACTTCCGCCATCTTTATTTAAAAAACAGTCCTTAAATTGGGTGGCGCGACTGCTGCTCTGGGACAGAGCGCCAGTTGACGCGACCTCTTTGCAGGATTTTCCCCATTGGCGCGAGTACTGATTTGTCTGCCCACGCCAATGCAAAAAAGGGATGTTTTTCATGATTTTTGCAAGGAGATGTCTTTAGGGCAAATGAAGCTCATGCTTAGAGGAATGCATTGATGATGTTTTCAAGGCATGACAATGTTCACAGGTCACAAAATGGGTCCTCCATTGTGCGGGACGGGGAATGGTAGGGACGGTGACAAATTACTGTGTAACAGCATCCTATCAGGTGCAATTTTTTTATAACATTTTGGTGCATCTGCTGGGAGCCTGGAGATTACACTTTCCCAAAATTTTGAAGCTGAACTTCTGAAGGTAGTAGGAGCTTAGGAAGTTGTTCGAGGCTACATCTACCTTGGTGACTCCATTCAATATTCATATGATCAAAGGTGGCTTTGAGAAGGAGATACACGAGGAGTAATCCTAACCTATATCTACCTACCATTGTGGATAATCAAAACACCATATCCAGAGGCAGTTAAGGCATTTCTGCAATATCAGGTACTCCATTACATACAAAATCCTTGTCCTCTGAAGTTTTAAGAAGTCCTAAAGACAAAATATTTGATGATAAAATTCAGGAAGTTTTGTTTAGGTCTAAAAGTGAAAAAGAATTAATTGAAATTGTCTTAGACCTACATAGGAGAGGTATTGATACCTCGGCCTTAGTGACACAAAAATATTAAGAAGATTTTTTGGAAGCAGTCACTTCAGAGTTACTGTTAGAAAATAGTCTTTGAATAGGTTGAAGGAGCTTGACCCTTTTGAAATTTTGCTAAGAAGTAAAACTGGTGTTCCTCTTCATAATTTGAGTTCAATTGTCACTGGACAACAAAGACCAAACAATCCTCCTCCTAATAGTTCCTCTTCCTCTACTACTATTGTCCCTAAAACTACCATAGTCCCATTCATCATGGCAGGAAATGTACCTCCTCCACCTGCTAGGTATACCTCTCTTTTTCTTCCAGTTGTCCTAATTGACCTTCCTAGAAAATACTCTATTAGAATCAAAACTTAGGGAAGTTATGAAGAGATTACAGCTGAAGAGCATGTAGTCCAGTGTAATGAATTTATAGACATGGAAGAGGTTGACCATGAGGATGTCAAGTTGAGATTGTTTGCTCAGAGATTTACTGGTGAAGTTGGGAAGTGGTTCAAAGCCCTTGCTGCACAAGGCATTCATAATTGGAATGAACTTGACGATATATTTTTGAGTAAATGGGGAAATAGAACCAACCCTGTATAAGCCCTCACTAAGTACAATAGTTTGAGAAGAGCTTTTGATGCAACTGTCCAAAAATTTTCAAAAATATTTAACAAAGTTTATGATTCTATCCCTTCCCATTTAAAACCTCCACAAGCCTTAGCTCAAATGAGATATGCTGAAGCTTTTGATTATGAATTTTCTATACTTTTGAGAGAGAAAGAGAATCCCCTTCACTTTCTGAAATGCAGAATGATGTAGTGAAGGTGGAGGTCAATATGATAGCAGCAAAAAATTCCAAGATGGGTAAGACTAAGTTGAGAGAAGAAAATAAGCCTTCCAACTCTGATGATAAATTTGATTCCATGATGAAGACAATGGAAAAAATGATGGATAGGCTTGCCCTTGGGAATGCCTCTACTCCTCCTGCACAACATGAGCCTCGGTTTAGAAATCCTCAATTCAGAAGACCTCAAAACCAGCAAAGGCCAAGGGAAAACAGAAATCAGTAGCCCGACCCTCCAGTGAGACCTCCTTTTCAGTAGAACTTAGTTGATGAAGATGATGAACCTGAAATTCCAGAAGAGTCCATTCATTTTCTAGATGAAGACATGTCTGGAATATTCTTGACTAAGGAGGAACATGATGAATCAGACCATGAAGTGAATAAGGGTGAGGAACCATCTGATTATTTTAAAGGGTATCAACATGCAATATTTGAGATGCAGAAACAATACAACCTTAAAAATAGAAATGTGCTAATTAATGAAAATAAAACACAGCCCAAGAAATATGCCCCCAAGGCTGCTGAGGTTAGGTAAGAAACACCACCTCCTCCTCCTATCAAAGGGACTAAAAAATCTTCTTCTTTTTTTCTTTTCTTTTTTTCCCAGTTTGGAAAATGAGATCTCTAACATCAAAATTCCAATACCTTTTGGAGAGATTCTTAACGTAAATGAATACAGAAGTGGGATTGTGAAGATGTTAAATTCACAACCAGGAGTTGCTAATATCCTAAATATTCAAGAAGATCATCCAACCATATACTTGGGTCTAAGATTAGAAGATGAGCAGAATGTGGAGGTGCCTCCTTTTTATGTTAGCCTTAGCATTCATGACATGACATTGCATAATTCCATGTTGGATTTAGGAGCCTCTCACAATCTTATGCCCAAAGTAATAATGGAGAGGATGGGGTTGGAAATTACTAGACCATATAAGGACTTGCTCTCCTTTGATTCAAAAAGAGTTCAGTGCATTGGTTTAACGAAAGATGTTGTTGTTGGTCTTACACAAGTCCCTGCCAAGACAGTGGCCATGCACATTGTGGTAGCAGACATTCCACCTAAATTTGGCATGTTGTTATCAAGGTCATGGGAAGCAAAAATAAAAGGTACAATGCAAATGGACCTAACGTATGCCACCATTCCTATTTTTAGTGAGCAAAGGATACTTCATATAGAAACAAGAATGGATTACATGGTAAGTGGTAAAGATAAACCTCAGAAATTTTCAATTTATGCTCTTGATACTGAACTTGGATTTGCTCTTTTTTCCAATGAGTTGACTGATGAAGTAGAAGATGAAAAGAAGGCAGAAAATCAGCAATCTGTAATTTAGCAGACAGAAAATCAGCAAACAGAGAATCAGAAAATCAATGAGAAAAAGGAGGAAGGTTGGTGGTTGTTGCATTTTGATGGATCAGCAGGAAGAGAGGGGGCAGGAGTAGGAATTTGGATCACAAGTCCAAATGATGAAAGTAAGTTATTTTCTTACAAAATGAATTTTGATTGCACAAGTAACATGGCTGAGTATGAATCTCTGATTTTGGGCTTAGAAGTTTTGAAAAGAATGGGTGCTCAAAATATTTCTTTTTGTGGAGATTTTGAATTAGTCATTAAAAAGGTTGAAGTTGTGTATCAAACAAAGGATGTGAGAACGAGGGAATACATAAATTTATTCATGGACATGTTGGAAAATTTCTAAGAATATTCATTCATTGTTAAGACTAGGGGTCAAATCTCCATTGTTGACTCCCTAGTTTTCTTTGCAAGTCTTTTCATCATTCCCATACATTCCACTAAAAAATATGAGGTTGAGGTTCGCCATAGACCAGCTATCCCTGATAACATTATCCATTAGCAAGTCTTTGAGGATGACCAACAAGTAAAGAACTTTATTGAGCTGAAAGAAGAGTTTGAAAATATACAAGTAGATCAGTAAAACATGCTTGTTGAATCTAAAGGAAATTCTGAAGTGTTACAGTTGAAGAATAACTCTATACTCAAAGGCCTCGTACCCCTTGAGAAGATTTTTGATCATAATGATGTGTTCAAATCTCCTAGGATACAAGTTGATGATGAAGAGGTAGTGATCCGAATGGAAAATGGCATCCACCCATGGTATTCATCTACCCATGTTATCCATCCACCCATGGAATTTACCCATGGTATTGTAAATGGAATTGACCCATGGTATTCATCCACCCATTGTATTTATTTTCCCATGGTATTGTAAGTGATATCTATCCATGATATTCATTCACCCATGGTATGTATCCACCCATGGTATTCATTCACACATGGAATTTACCCATGGTATTGTAAGTGGTATCTACCCATGGTTTTGACCCATGGTATCCACCTATGGTATCTACACATGGTATTGTAACTCAAAAAAGGCTACAAATAACAAGCCTCAATTTGTAAAAGGATAGATTTTTCCACCACAATGTAGCTTCTACAGTTATTCTCTCTTTTAATAAAACAAGTTTCTTTGTGGTTTTATTTGCTTTGTGTTCTCTCTTTTTTTCTGGCATTCTAATTTTGCAGATCTTGTCAGATCCATTTCAAATTTTTAGATTGTGGGGGCCTCCCCCCAAGATCTGGATCAATGGTATCAGATTCAGGTTATGAATCCATGGGAATGAGGGTTTGAAGCATGTTTCAGTTTCAATTTTTGGTAGCAATCTTCAGCAAACTCCATGAATTTCTTGGGCGGCGAGTTTGAAGATCAGATCTAAAAAAAATTGTGCAAAATTTACAAAATATAAGACTATATTTGGATTCCTTGCCAAAAAACACCCAAATTCAAAAAAAAAATTGGTCGAATTGGAGTTCGGATGAGGGAGATATCGCTGATTCTAAATCAGCAATGTTGCCGAAAATGTTCTGAGGACAACTCGTGGACAGCGGCTCTCCTGTCATTTTTTTGCAGTTTTCATTGCGAAATTTCAGAGAAATGACTATAGATTTGAGCTCCCCTTGAAAAATCACCCAATTAAAAAAAAAAATCGATTGAATCGGAGTCCGGATGTGGGAGTTATTGTTGATTTAAAATCAGCTATTTTTTCAGAAATTTTGTGACAGCGAGACAGTTCCAGCGCGAATATGAGAGTCTACAATCTCTTGATAGCGGTTTCAAATATAAGAGAAGATGCATAATGATAATTCCATTTCCAAAAACATGTTATAATAAATATTCCGAGTTATATTGACCGAGTTATGCTCATTTTAAATCTAGAGCAGCATTCAGAGCGGGTTCCCTTTGGAGGCCCCTAAGATCAAAAAAGTTGAAATGGATCTGACAAGATCTGCAAAATTAGAATGCCAGAAAAAAAAAGAGAACACAAAGAAAATAAAACCACAAAGAAACTTGTTTTATTAAAACAGAGAATAACTGTAGAAGCTACATTGTGGTGGACAAATCTATCATTTTACAAAGTGAGGCTTGTTATTTATAGTCTTGTTTGAGTTACAATACCATGTGTAGATACCGTAGGTGGATACCATGGATCAAAACCATGGGTAGATACCACTTACAATACCATGGGTAAATTCCATGTGTGAATGAATACCATGGGTGGATACATACCATGGGTGAATGAATATCATGGATAGATATCACTTACAATACCATGGGCAAATAAATACAATGGATGGATGAATACCATGGGTCGATTCCATTTACAATACCATGGGTAAATTCCATGGGTGGATGGATAACATGGGTATATGAATACCATGGGTGGATGCCATTTTCCATTCGGATCAGGTAGAGAGTTGTAACTTTGGTATAGTATCTATGCCAAAAATGATTAAGATTTCAAAGTTTCTTTCAGTTGATATGAAGCACAAATATATTGAGATCATGAAAAGGTTTTGTTGATCATTTCAGCCCCCATTGAATCTTTGACAAGAAATCCCTTTTTGGTGGGCCTGAAAAATCCATTATCCGCCTATCGTTGCCTTATCCCAGTCTCAAAATCGCATAAAAGGGTCGAAAAATCCACTTTTGAAAATATACCAGGCCTTAGCCCCTTCCTGTCAAGCCCCTGCACTCCTTTCCTCCACGTGACCCGGCCCCGAGACCAAGAGCTATTCCAGTAGGCGCTTATCAAATATATGCATCGGGCACATTATGAACTATCGATTTCCACTTATCAGACGGCGTCTGTTCACCTTTGCCACGCCCATAACTCACCTGGCTACCGTCCAATCAAACTGTGAAATCAACGGTCCACAACCCGCCTGTCCGGGTGGTCCCCACGCCTTCTCCCATTGCAAAAACCAATGGTTTATATCTCACCACCCTCCAAGCGGCAGGCGATATTCCTCAAATCCGAGTGATTCCATACATCGCTCGTCGCGTGTCCCTGCGTACGGCTCCAAAACCATCGTTCATCGCACGCTATTGTTCGGCAAAAGATGTGCAGCGATATCGTTGTCAGCCGTCGGATCTGGAGACCTTCATCGAACGGTCGTTGCGCATCAACGCTGCATGAGTTTTAATTCACAGAAAATACACCCCTGGCCCATTGTCAATCGCTCCCAATACCTTCTCGACCATCGATCTCCCCCGGGATCGGACGGTCTAGATTTAGCCCACACCATGCCATTGACCCTGTATCTCCACGTCACCATTCCGCGTGTCATTCGTCATATCTTCTTCCGTCTTCCTTATATTCATCCAAAGGGTCAAATTCAAAGGTTTTTTTGATTCGCTGCACTCCGCTGCATTTTTCCGCCACCCTACGTTGTTTCACCATTTCTCCATGTCTGCACAGCCATTTTCATCGATCCCGCCACGTCCATCATCTTCAGGCCTGGTTTTCCTAACAAGTTTGCGGATTTTGCAGGGTTTCTAGCGATGGAAAACTGTTGTAATTTGCAGTCTTGATTGCAATAGCAGAGTACATCAAAGGACCAGTTTTCAGAACTGAATTATGAAGGAAGCCCCGGGAAGGAAAATCGATAAGACTTCCATTAAAGAAGCGGGGTTAAAGTCTGTCAAACCCTGCAGGGACATTCAAGGCGCCGATTTCACAAATGAAAACATTAATGGAGCAGCAAAGGAAGATCAGTGGATGATTGAAGAATTCAGCGTTCGGCGTTGAAGATTTTAAAGCTTAATTCAAGATTGGGAAGGCAGAGGGTACAGTGCACATAAAACCATGCCCTCAAGGTTTATTTTAGCAGAATTTTCTCTCCAGGAAGGACAGACCGCCCATAAGGTTTCTATTTTTCTACCGTGCTCCTGAAGAGATTTTCACCCAGAACATTTATTTCAGGAAGAAGATCACAGAGTACATATAGCATTACAAAGTCATCGAGCAGTATGGGTGTGCCCGTTTCTGCCATTTTGTCTTTATGAAGCAAATTAATGGTTCATCACCTACTTTATTTATTAAGTTTTCTTTTTTCTCTATAAAACCCTCGAAGAACAGATTATTGAGGGTTCCAGATTTTATCAGTAAATTATGCAGTGAAAGGCTTTTTGTATACATTTTGTAAAACTTTTGTATGGAGGCTCAAAGCCCATAGGGTCCCAGTGAGGAGGAGTTCCATCTGTAAAAGAGGATTCTGGTCTTTGGTATTTCACAGTCTGTAACTTTATCTTATGTGTTATTTTAATATATCATTTCATTTCATCCATGCTTCCTGTATCATGTTTTGGAATGCGAGTGGCTCACTGATTTCTGGTATGGATTCATCCTAGTTGATGCCCATGCTTGGATTAGTCAAGCGCTTTAAATATGGCTCATGCATGATATTCTGTTCCATTATTCAGCTAAACCATATTTCTGCTATATTAGTTTCTTTGAGAGGGTTCTTTTAAAATGATATTATCATGTATGAATTCTTATATTGGTAAACCCATGCATGGTGGTATTGTATATCTGGGTATCAGCACAATGTTAACTAATATCTCCTCTACATTTCATTCACTACATACACCACTACATACACCTTCTGATAACTTATTTCTGTGAAGTATTTCTGAATCGGCCCGCTTTGCAGTAAGTTGTCTCTGAATTGTCTGTTGCTTTTATATTGGAGTTTTTCCTGTTGCCCCTACAATATCTCTTTCTCTGTGTCAATTTCTGAAGGTCTTGGTCCCATTCTAGTTTATTTCCCTGTTTACAAGAGATAGCATGTGAGCTGAAGTTGACAACTTCATACATTATATTATACGCTCCTTGCTATGCTAAGATGTCCTAGGCACTGGTCTATCACAACTCTAGGTTGTCTCTAGGAGCGACAACATCTTTCTGGCGCCGTTGTCGGGGAATGAAATTGAGAAGTTTAATTCCCTGGGCCTCGACAAAATATAATTCACTCTTCAAATAGGTGAGTATGAAGAGTTGAGAGTTGTAGATCTCTCACCTTGGCGACTCCACATTCATTCATTTGATAAATCTATTTGCAGTCCTGGCTCCTCGTAAGCCACACGTGAGGTCAGATACGTCTAAGCCAAAGACACCCTCAGTGTCTGACCCTAAAAAGATCATACATAGAAGAAATTGGAGGGAAAGAAAATCAGTCCATTCCGAGATTCCCAAATTTTCTCAGGAAGACTATCCATCCTCTTCCTCTTAAGAAGTCCAAGTAGAAAATCCCTACTACATTGAGGAAAATCCCAAATATTACTCAAATAGTCCACCCTGGGAGGGTATCAGAAATAAAAATAGTCTCCATCCTACTCCTAAGGTTGAAGAGGTCAAGGAAGTAACCAAAGAAGCTGATGTTAACAAACCTTTGTTCCCCTCAACCCCTCAAGCTGCAGTTGAGTGTATTCCTATTATTATTCATACTCCACTTCCACCTCCTCCTCCTCCTCTTACTCATCAAAATATTGCACTACCTCCACCTCCTCCAATGGCCAATGTTCCGGCTTTCTTGATGAATAAATATGCTCCCCTGGCATTACCCCAAGTGTTGAATGATATGCCCCAATATTATCTGAAGATCTTGCCCAGATTCAATGGGGAAAACGAGATTGACGCTCAAAAACATCTTGAGACTTTCTGCTCCTTTGCAGAGAACTTGAATGTTGAACATTTAGATGTGGTCTTAAGACTGTTTGTGCAATCTCTTGATGGTGAAGCTCGAAAATGGTTTAAGACATTGGCTGGCCGTTCTATTACCACTTGGGATAACATGGAAGACACTTTTCTCAGGATATGGGGAGAGAAGAAAGATCATGGAAATTGTCTCATTGAGTTCAATACACTAAAGAAAAGACACAATGAAGGAGTGTCAGAATTTATCAAGAGATTTAATAAATTGTATCTGAGTCTCCCTGCTGATATGAAACCCCATCAAACTGTTGCTAAAGTTGTTTTTGTAGCAGCCTTTGATTCAGGATTTTGTTTCTCTCTCAGAGAAAGAAAGCCTGCTACTCTGGATGATGCTCAGGCAGACGCACTAGAGCTGGAAGCAAACTTTGCCTCCACTGGTAAATCAAAGGGAAAAGCTGAACAAGAGACCACCAGAAGAGGCAAAGAGGAGGTATCCACTTCTAGTCAGGACAGAGACTCAGAAAAAATGGAAGAAATAAGCAAATTGATTAAGAAAATGGTCAAACTTGAATTGGAAGCCAAGAACTCAACCTTCAAGAATTTCCAGAATGCTCCAAACAGAGGTTACAATCCTCAGTACAGAAAACCACCCCTGCAAATATTGCCAAGGGAATCAAAGGAGTAATAGGATCAGGTACCACACCCATTGTACATGGAAGGTCCAGAAGATGATCCCGCTGGAGATACTGCCTATGGACTGGAGGATGCAAATCTTGCTTTCTCGGATAGAGAAGAAGAGGGATGCTCACTGCAAGAAGAAGAAAAGGCTAGAGACACGAAAGACTCAGAGATTGATCACTGTTGTAAGCAATTTGTTGACCTCATGCAAGCACAGCTCAATAGAAGATATGACCTCAGATCTTCTAAGAAGAGAACTCGTACTCAAGAGCCAAAAGAAGAGCCACATCAGAAGGAAGCACCTGCTCAGAAGGAGTCAACAATGCAGAAAGCCACAGACAAAGGTAAGGGACCTCTAAACAAACCTTTGCAGTTTAATGATCAAATCCCGTCCTCTTCAAAAGTAGTCATTCCTCCTAATGCCAAATCTGTGTCAAAAGAAGTCAAGTCCCCAACTGAAAATAAAAAGTCAAAAGAGGTTGTGATAGAAAAGTCCCCTCCTACTTTTAGTCTACAAAAGGAACTTGAAAAGGTCAAAATCCCAGTCCCCTTGACTGAACTGTTGAAACAGCCAGCATATCAATCTCAAGTCACCTCTTTCATGCTCCCTCCAGAAGCACCAATCATCCCAGATAGTCTCAACCTTCAAGAAGAAATACCCATGGTAGTTTTTGGCCCACATGTTGAGGAGTTAGATCCCTCTACTCCCCCCTTCTATGTGTCTCTAGTGATTCATGACCTGCTACTACATAAATGTATGCTAGATTCTGGAGCTTCCCACAATCTTATGCCTCTGTCAGTCATGGAACAACTAGGATTACAAATCACACATCCATATAAGGACCTCTATTCATTTGACTCCAAAAGAGTTAAATGCTTGGGGATGATCAAGGATTTGGTGGTCAATTTAGCCCAAATCCCAGCAAAAAGTGTGGTGATGGACATCATGGTGGCCGACATCCCAGCTCGCTTTGGTATGTTGCTGTCAAGGTCCTGGGGAACAAAAATCGGTGGATCACTCAAGATGGATTTAACATATGCCACAATCCCGGTTTTTGGTGAACAAGAGAGGAGTTTGTATAGAGAGACTAGATTTGTCAAGATGGTGACTAAGGCTGACGATTCTGTAAATTCACCAGTCTACAGTAAGGAAGGAGATTTTTTATGCTTGATGCTGGAAGAAGATCAAGATTATGCTCATGAACCATCCTTCTGTCAGATCAAGACTGAACAGCTCACAGAGATCCATGAAGCATGAACCTGGACACTTCATTTTGATGGAGAAAATTCAAAGGAAGGTAATGGGGCTAGAATATTATTGATTTCTCCTACAGGAAGGTGGGTTCCATTGTCCTTCAAGCTAGAATATGAAGGCACCAACAATGTGGCTGAATATGAAGCACTCCTGTTAGGATTGCAAACAGCCAGGAACATGAATATATAAAGTTTAAAAGTTCTGGGAGATTCAGAGCTGGTGGTTAGACAAGTCAGGAATCAGTGTCAGACCAAACATCCTAGGCTAAAGGCTTATAGGAATGAAGTTTGGGACATGGTAGAGAATTTCTTCTTGGCATTTAATATCCAGTTCATGCCCCGAGAACAGAATAGGATGGTTGATTCCCTTGCTGTGGCTGCTAGTACATTTCGACCACCTCAGAACCCTCTTTTAAGATATCAAGTTGAGGTGTGTTATTGGCCTTCGATCCCAGACAACATCAAACATTGGCAGGTGTTTGAAGATGAAGAAAAAATGAAAATATTCCTAGAAACAGTAGGAGAATTCTCCAATATGGAGATTGATGATGAAGAAGAGGTTGAGTCTGAAGATACTTCAGAAAGAAATTAGGAGGAGAAAGTGGCAGGTAATAAGGTGTTGCAATTGAAGGGAAACATGATACCTAGAGGGCTGGTGCCTCTAGAAAGATTATTTGACAAGAATGATGTCTCATTGCAGCCGAGCAAAGTGGTAGAAGAAAATTAGGTAGAAGACCTGAATCTGGGAACTGATGCTGACCCCAAAATTGTAAGATTGTCCAAGAGAGTCCCAGAAGAATATAAAAGCTATATCAGAAATTATTTCAGTCTTATAGAGATGTGTTTGCATGGTCCTACCAGGACTTGAAAACTTTTGATATCAGTATTATGCAGCACAAAATTCCATTGAAGGCAGATGCAAAGCCCCATAAGTAGAAGCTCAGACAAATCAATCCCCTGCTGCTTCCTTCTATTGAGAAGGAAATTAAGAAGCTTTTAAAGGCCAAAATAATTGTACCATTGAGGTACTCTGAATGGGTGGCAAACCTTGTCCCTATATGAAAGAAGAATGGAGAAATAAGGCTGTGTGTGGATTTTAGAAATTTAAACAGAGCATCCTTAAAGGATAATTATCCACTGCCTAAGATGGATCACATCTTGCAGAGGGTGGTTGGAGCTTCCAGAATGTCAATGATGGATGGATTCTCTGGTTATAATCAAGTGGATGTACTTCCAGAAGACCAAAAGAAGACTGCTTTCACCACACCATGGGGTACATTTATGTATGCCAGGATGCCTTTTGGATTGATTAATGCAGGGGCCACTTTTCAGAGGGCAATGGACATTGCTTTTGTTGGGGAGCAGGATAAATTCTTGGTGGTCTACCTCGATGATATCACTGTATTTTCAAAGGATGATACTGATCACATTGAGCATCTGCGCAGAACTTTTGAGAAATGCAGAAGGTATAGTCTCTCTCTGAATCCTCAAAAGTCTTTATTTGCATTAGAAGAGGGAAAGATTTTGGGCCATATTGTGACCAAAGATGGGGTGAAGATAGATCCTAAGAGGGTAGAGGTTATAAATAGTATTTCTTTTCCCAGAAATAAGAAAGAGGTACAAGTATTCCTGGGGCATATCAATTTTCTAAGAAGGTTTATCCCTAACTATGTTGAGATTGTTAAGCATATAACAGACATGCTGAAGAAGAATAATGAGGTAAAGTGGTCCCAGGAATCACGAGAGGCATTTACCAGGATAAAAAATGCTTTTGCAGAAGCTCCTGTGCTAGCTGGACCAGATTATGATAAACCTTTCATGATTTTTTCTTTTGCATCACCTCATACAATAGCAGGAGTTTTATTGCAGAAAAATGAGGAAGGGTATGAGCAGCCTATTGCCTTTTTCAGTCAAGTGCTTCGTGATGCAGAATTAAAGTACAACATATTGGAAAAGCAAGCATACGCCCTAGTGAAATCCCTCAAAGCATTTCGCATATATATCTTACAGTCCCATATCACTGCATTTGTGCTTGCAGCTGTTGTAAAAGATATTCTTATTCAGGGGGATAGTGAAGGAAAAGGGGGTAAGTGGATTGCTAAAATACAGGAGTATGACTTAGAAATCCACCCTACTAAGCTAATCAAAGGACAGGGGCTTGCTAAAATGTTATCTGAATAAAACTATCAAGCTCTGGGCATAAATTTGTCCATTATAGCAGGTGAGGAATCTGAAGAGCAAGAAGAGCGACAGGGAATTGGAGTAGCTACCCCAGAAGCACATCTAAAGTACCTCACCAGTTTGTGGTACAAAGAGATAGTAGAATATCTCCTCACACTCAACTACCCTCCAAGCTGTGATAAAGCTAAGTACAGAGCACTAAGATTGAAATCATAGAAATATATAGTCGTAAACGGCCGGCTATACTGGCGAGATCCCTCAGGTATCTTACTGCTATGTCTCACAGAGGATGAGGTAGGGAGTATTATAGTCGAATTTCATGAAGGGATCTGTGGGGGTCACTACAGCTGGAGGGCCACTGCCCACAAAATCCTGAAGGCTGGTTTTTATTGGCCCAATATTTTTGGAGATGTTTTTGCTTAGGTTAGAGCATGTGAAAAATGTCAGAAATTTGCTGAAAGGCAGAAGTTAGCACATCTTCCCATGATTCCTGTGCATGTAGATGAACCATTCAAACAGTGGGGAATTGATTTTATAGGTGAGATACATCCTCCATCAAGTGGTCAACATAAGTGGATTTTAACGGCCACTGATTATTTCACTAAATGGGTGGAAGCCATACCTGCAAGGAATGCTACAGATACCGTGATAATAAAATTTATGGAGGAAAACATCATATCCAGGTTTGGTTGCCCTGCCAGAATAATGACTAATAATGCACAGGCTTTCAAGTCTGCAAAATTTGTGAGTTTCTGTCAGCAATATAATGTCACACTAAGTCACTCTACATCCTATTATCCGCAGGGAAATGGCCCGACAAAGTCTTCCAATAAAACCCTGTTGAGGGCATTGAAGAAGGTTATAAGTGAGAATCAGAGGAATTGGGATTCCCAATTGAAATTTTCTCTGTGGGCCAATAGAATTACCAGCAAGAGAGCAACTAGGAAATCCCCATATGAACTGGTATATGGGAGGGCAGCCTACTTTCAGTTCTAATTCAGGCAAAGGCAGCCTGATTTATTATATTGTATATTAGTTTCCTTTTTGTTTTTGTTTGAATGATGTGGGTGTCATGATGAATCATGAAGCGAAAGGTAGAGTTCACACAGAATATTATCTGATGATCTGCGAAGTTCTCGACCCATTCAGGGATGAACGTGTCATCCCCAGATGGAGCCGATGTTGATCATTTCAGCCCCCATTGAATCTTTGACAAGCAATCCCTTTTTGGTGGGCCTGAAAAATCCATTATCCGCCTATCGTTGCCTTCTCCCAGTCTCAAAATCGCATAAAAGGGTCGAAAAATCCACTTTTGAAAATATACCAGGCCTTAGCCCCTTCCTGTCAAGCCCCTGCACTCCTTTCCTCCACATGACCCGGCCCCGAGACCAAGAGCTAGTCCAGTAGGCGCTTATCAAATATATGCATCGGGCACATTATGAACCGTCAATTTGTACTTATCGGACTGCGTCTGTTCACCTTCGCCACGCCCATAACCCGCCTAGCTACCGTCCGATCAAACTGTGAAATCAACGGTCCATAGCCCGCCTGTCCGGGTGGTCCCCACACCCGCTCCCATTGCAAAAACCGATGGTTTATATCACACCACCTTCCAAGCAGCAGGCGGTATTCCTCAAATCCGAGCGATTCCATACATCGCTCGCCACATGTCCCTGCATACGGCTCCAAAACCATCGTTCATCGCACGCTATTGTTCGGCAAAAGACGTGCAACGATATCGCTGTCAACCGTCGGATCTAGAGACCTTCATTAAACGGTCGTTGTGCATCAAAGCTGCATGAGTTTTAATTCACGACGGATACACCCCTGGCCCACTGACAATCACTCCCAATACCTTCTCGACCGTCGATCTCCCCCTGGATCGAACGGTCTAGATTTATCCCACACCACGCCATTGACCCCGTATCTCCACGTCACCATTCCGCGTGTCATTCGTCGTATCTTCTTTCGTCTTCCTTATATTCATCCAAAGGGTCAAATTCAAAGGTTTTTCTAATTTGCTGCACTTCGCTGCATTTTTCTGCCACCCTACGTTGTTTCACCATTTCGTCGTGTCTGCATAGCCATTTTCATCGATCCTGCCACGTCCATCATCTTCAGGCCTGGTTTTCCTAACAAGTTTGCGGATTTTGCAGGGTTTCTAGCGATGGAAAACTGTTGTAAGTTGCAGTCTTGATTGCAGTAGCAGAGTACATCAAAGGACCAGTTTTCATAACTGAATTATGAAGGAAGCCCCGGGAAGGCAAATCGATAAGACTTCCATTAAAGAAGCGGGGTTAAAGTCTGTCAAACCCTGCAAGGACATTCAAGGCGCCGATTTCACAAATGAAAACATTAATGGAGCAGCAGAGGAAGATCAGTGGATGATTGAAGAATTCAGCGTTTGGCGTTGAAGATTTTAAAGCTTAATTCAGGATTGGGAAGGTAGAGGGTACAATGCACAGAAAACCATGCCCTCAAGGTTTATTTTAGCAGAAGTTTCTCTCCAGGAAGGATAGACCGCCCATAAGGTTTCTATTTTTCTACCGTGCTCCTGAAGAGATTTTCACCCAGAACATTTATTTCATGAAGAAGATCACAGAGTACATACAACATTACAGAGTCATCGAGCAGTATGGGCGTGCCCGTTTCCACCATTTTGTCTTTATGAAGCAAATTAATGGTTCATCACCTACTTTATTTATTAAGTTTTCTTTTTTCTCTATAAAATCCCCGAAGAACATATTATTGAGGGTTCCAGATTTTATCAGAAAATTATGCAGTGAAAGGATTTTTGTATACATTTTGTAAAAATTTTGTATGGAGGCTCAAAGCCCATAGGGTCTCAGTGAGGAGGAGTTCCATCTGTTAAAGAGGATACTGGTCTTTGGTATTTCACAGTCTGTAACTTTCTCTTATGTGTTATTTTAATATATCATTTCATTTCATCCATGCTTCCTGTATCATGTTTTGGAATGCGGGTGGCTCACTGATTTCTGGTATGGATTCATCCTAGTTGATGCCCATGCTTGGATTATTCAAGCGCTTTAAATATGGCTCATGCATGATATTCTGTTCCATTATTCAGCTAAGCCGTATTTCTTCTATATTAGTTTCTTTGAGAGGGTGCTTTTAAAATGCTATTATCATGTATGGATTCTTAGATTGGTAAGCCCATGCATGGTGGTATTGTATATCTGGGTATCAGCTCAATGTTAACTAATATCTCCTCTACATTTCATTCACTACATACACCACTACATACACCTTCTGATAACTTATGTCTATGAAGTATTTCTGAATCGGCCTGCTTTGCAGTAAGCTGTCTCTGAATTGTCTGTTGCTTTTATATTGGAGTTTTTCCGATTGCCCCTGCAATATCTCTTTCTCTGTGTCAATTTCTGAAGGCCTTGGTCCCATTCTATTTTATTTCCCTATTTACAGGAGATAGCATGTGAGCTAAAGTTGACAACTTCATACATTATATTATACGCTCCTTGCTATGCTAAGATGTCCTAGGCACTGGTCTATCACAACTCTAGGCTGTCTCTAGGAGCGACAACAAGTTCATAGATGTTTTTTCTTGGAGTTATGTTGATTTGAAGAAGTATGATCCTACTATCATTCAGCATAGCATTCCCATTAAAGAAAATGAAAAGCCTTTTAAGAAAAAGTTGAGGAGGATTAATCCACTTCTCATGCCTCTAATTGAGAAGGAAATCAAGAAAATATTTGATGCCAAAATCATTGTTCCAATCAGATTCTCAAAGTGGCTTTTCAAACTTGGTTTTTGTTAGAAAAAAGAGTGGAGAAATCAGAATATGTATTGACTTCATAAACTTGAACAAAGCCTCTCTGAAGGACAACTACCCTCTCCCAAAGATGGACCAAATTTTGCAGAATATTTTTGGCTCACAAAGGATGTCTATGCTTGATGGTTTTTCAAGGTACAATCAGATACTTGTGCATCAAGAAGATCAGGAAAAAACACCCTTTACCACAACATGGGGCACATTCATGTATGCCAAGATGCCCTTTGGTCTGATGAATGCAGGAGCTACCTTTCAGAGAGCAATGGACATTGTTTTTGCTGAGGAGAAGGAAAAGATGGTGGTTGTCTATTTAGATGACATAACAGTCTTCTCAAGGAGGGAAGAAGATCACTTGAAGCACCTAGAAAGAATTATGCTGAAGTGTAGAAGGTTTGGTATTTCTCTCAATCCCACCAAAATAATTTTTGCTTTAACTTCAGTTAAATTACTTGGACATATTATTTATAAATATGGGATTAATATTGATCCAAGCAGGGTCAATGCAATCCAAAAAGTGGATTTTCCTAGAAGCAAAAAGGAGATTTGGTATTTCTTGGAAAGGTAAATTTTTTGAGGAGGTTTATTCCTAATTTTGCTGAGATTGTAAAGGAAATAACAAGGATTTTAAAGAAAGGAGATGACATTAAGTGGACATCAGAAGCAAAGAACTCATTTTAGGAGATCAAAAAGGCACTCACCCAAGCACCAGCATTGATCAGCCCGGATTTCTCAAAAGAATTTCTGGTTTTTACCTTTGCATCAGAAAATACAATCGCTGGAGTTTTGTTGCAGAAAGGACAGCAAGGTACTGAGCATCCCATTTCATTTTTTAGTAGGACATTAGCTAACTCAGAGTTGAAGTACATCATCTTAGAGAAGCAAGCTTATGCCTTGGTTAAGGCCATCAAAGATTTCAAAATTTACATTCTGCATTCTCATATTATAGCTTTTGTTCCTAATGTTGTTGTGAAAGATATCCTAACTCAAGTTGATCCTGATGGGAAGAGGGGGAAATGGATTGCTAACTTTCTGGACTATGATATAGAGATCAAGCCCACAAAATTGGTCAAAGGAAAAGGTCTAGAAAAGTTGATGGCATAGTCAAAATTTGATTGTCTTGACATGAATTTAATTGCAAAAATTTCAGAAATTTCAGATGAATAGGAAGAGTTGATCCCCATTGAAGAAAAGTACATCATTTCATATTGGTACAAAAACATAGTTTTTGTATTACATCATCATAGAGCACTTGTTGAGTTGACAAAGTCCAAGGCAAGATTTGTGAAGTTAAAGTCTTTGAAGTATTGCATCATTGACAAAAATCTGTATTGGAAGGATACCGGTGGTATTTTGTTGAATTGTTTGCTGGAAGAGGAGGTTGATAAAGTGATTGAGGAGTTTCACAAAGGAGATTGTGGAGGTCATCATTATTGGAAGGCTACATCAAATAAGATTCTCAGAGCAGGCTATTATTGGCCTACAATGTTTAAAGATGTCTACAAAAAAATTGTTACATGCCATGAATGCTAGATTTTTGATGATAAGAAGAAGCTTGTACCTTTACCTTTGATGCATATCTATGTTGAGGCGCCATTTCAGTAGTCGGGGCTAGATTTTATTGGTGAGATTCATCCATCATCTTCAGGTCAGAATCACTGGATTCTGACAGCAACTGACTATTTTACCAAATGAATTGAAGCAATTCCAACTAGGCAAGAAAATGATTCTATTATCATTTCATTTTTGGAAAATAATATTTTGTCTAGATTTGGCTACCCTATGAAGATCATCATTGATAATGCACAGGCATTTAAATCTAAGTTGATTAGTTTTTTTCATCAATATCACATTTCACTTGGACATTCTAATGCATATTAGCCACAAGGAAATGGTCTTGTTGAATCTTCTAACAAGAGCATTGTGAGGATTATTAAGAAGGTATTAGAGGAAAATAAGAAGTGATGGAATTTGAAGCTGAAGTTTGCTCTGTGGGCTGATAAAGTGTGCACAAAGAGGTCAATTGGAACTTCACCTTATGAGCTAGTATATGGGGTTGAATCTATCTTTCCTACATCCTTAGGAGTACCTGTCATGAAGCTTATGCAAGGATTGGAGGAGGAGCCAAATGCAATTCAGAGAAGGATCAATCAACTGATAGCTTTGCAAGAGAATAGGGAGGAAGTTTATAACCGTAATCAGCAATCTCAAAATAGAATTAAGAATAAATTTGACAAGAAGTTCAAGGAAGCAATTTTTCAAATCCAAGATGTGGTTTTCAAATGGGAGGCTAGGATTGAATAGAAGGGGAAACATGGTAAGTTTGAAAACATTTGAAAGGTTCCATTCAAAGTAGCTACACTCCATGGGAAAAACACTTACATTTTTCAGGAGATGGATGGACAACCATGTTTTGGAGGACCTGTCAATGGCAGGTTTTTGAAGCACTATTCTTAAAATTTGTTGATCATTAATTCCATTATATATACTCCATTTTATGTGTTTTTCTGCTAATAACAACAATTTTAATCATCAAGCTTGAGCACAAGGTGAAGGCCATTACAGTTTGAAGGAGTGCAAGCTACCAATCACAGAGCATCCACAGACCAAATAAATCATTCAGTTGGAGACAGAGAAGGAGAAATTGTTCAGATTGATAGTTGTGTTAGGGTCCTATAACAATAGGATTCATAATTTTGATTTGCTATGTTAAAATATTGTAATATTGTACATACCTTTTCTTTCTGCAAATTTTTCCCATATTTAAAAAAAAAAAAAAATGAAAAGAGGTTATGTCCTAAAAGAACAATCAAAGGACAAAGAGAAACAAAGATCAAAAAAGAATATTAAATATGAACCCCATCAGAAATAGATCATGAAAGTGTTGCAAGTTCAAATGCCACTACTTTAGTTTAGTTTTTGCAAAATAGATTGTGTGTAGCTTGTCCTAAATGCCACAATCCATGAGGGTCAAACAGCTTAAACTTGACCTCTCATGATTTAAATTTCATGTTGTTAGATAGAGAATAAAGATCTAGCCAAAAAGTCTAAACTTGGAAAATCAATAGTTAAAATAGAGAATAATAAGGATCTCAACAGTTTAATCTGAGCCCTTGGATGAAATAAGGTTAGAATTAGATATTTTCCTGTTTTAAAAAGAAAATTAATAAGGATTCGCAAGCTCAATTGCACCCATGCAAATAAAGGAAAAAATGGTAGAATAAATGATGTGTAGGAAGAAAGCAGTTTCACAAGACATATATAAACATCATTTGGCATATTACTAATTTCCCTCCCCGCAATGTGTTCTAGTACTAAAATTCTTCAGTTGTAAAGACTCAGAGCATTTCTCTGACTTCTAGTGGGACCGGACCCATGTCTTAATGATTGATTGGCATTAAAGTATTGGATTCCACCTCATTAAATCCCTTCCCCTCCATAAAGAACCCCTTTACCTCAACATCACTCATTTTTCCTAATAAAATCCCTTTTCCTAAATTCAAAACACTTTTTATCTAGGAAAATTAAAACCCCCTTGACTAATTCCCCTTTCATACAAAAATACCCAAAAAAACCACAACAATGCTTTTTGCCTAAGTATAAGAGTTAAATGTTATGTTGGGCCTCACAATCCCGCTTAAAAAAAATATGTTTTACACTGTTCTTAGTGTATTTGGTCTTTCCGAAAATACATTTCATATTAGCATTTAACTTAATGTATTAATCCCCATATATTCCCTTATCATGTATTCTATTAATTCATTTTATTTTAATATCCCAACCCAAATTTTAATTATAACCTAAAGTTATAGTCTGCACATGTTAATATGTCGGACCCACTACTCACTATAATCCTCCACCAGTCCTTATATTACATGTATCCACAACACGCCATTCGTCAAATACATTAAAACCTGCCTATTCCACCTATCCCTTTAACATTAAAATTTTACGTTAAAACTATGTTTTAAATGTATATAGTTTCAAACCCGCAGCATAACGGAGTTCTCGGGCCCCACACCCAATACCCAGCAAATAAACCGATGAATCCTGACCGTTTGCATCTCCCCACTTGATCCCACGGCCCAGAATCCCCATTGCAAATTCAATGGCGCGATTGTTAAACAAAATAAGATTTGTGATATGGGTGGTTTTTACTACCCCTTGCCCTGCTACATGGCGGCCTATCAACAACATCACACAATTCCAAATAAAACTGCCCAGTGATCAAAAGAAATGTGATAGCCACCCAAAACCACTCTTCTCCTATACAGTAAAACCACCCTCCATTTAAATTACCTTTCCTCCTTCGCTTACCTCACGTTTTCACTATGTCCTCCTCCAAAAGCCATATTTTCGCTATGCGATGTGTTAAAACTATCCGAATACCTCTCCACTCTATCCTATGCACTAAATCAATGCAAAAATCCCTAAAAATTGTGTTAAAGCTCCATAATTATGCGAAAGGCTAAAATTATTTCAAAAACCCTGTATTTTAAGTTATTGAGAGCCATTTCCAACAAAATGGAATCCCGCTGCAGTTCAAACATTTTTTCACAGTATTTTCTCATCATCAAAGCCATTATCCCTCCTTGTAGACCTCTATCTCATTAATTAATGTTTTGTTTTGCAGGGTAGTAGCAAAAGGAGAATTGGGATAATCAATCTAATACTAGTTAAAATTGTTTACTCCTAAAAAACTTACAAGGAAATGAATTTTAATGATGTTCTTTAAAATATTTCAGGCAACAGAACAAAAAGAATCATTTACACACAGAGAGATAAATTTTCACAGTGAAAGTTAAAAGTGAAATAAGAATTCACAGTGACAGTTAAAATAGAACAATCAGGTAACAGAGCTGTAAGGTGAAAAAAAAAGGTAGAGTTAAAAGACAAAGCAAAAGGTTAAATACAGGTGAAAGACAACAAATGGAACAAACAAACAGAGAAGAAATAATTTTCAAAATATGAAAGAGGTTTTTGTTTCTAACATCCTAATATACAAAAACCTCTCTCACTTTTCTAACAGCCATTATGGTTTTGAAATTTTTAAATAATATTTGAAAGCACTTTTTACAGAAAATTCTTGTTTAGTCATCATTTTTCAGAGAAGATTGTGGCCAATCATAAACTGATCCTAAAAAACTAGAGGATTTGTATGTTCCTAAGAAGCCAATATAAAAAAACCTATCTCACTTTTTATACAAGTATTACATAATGAGAGATACATTCTCATCTTCACAACCTATTTTTCGGACTGTGCAAAGTTCTATTTTAGACATATTTTTGCAGAAAATATTGTAAACATATGGAATGGAATTTTAGGAAATTGAGAGAGGTTTATCTCAGAAACATATTTATCTACAATAACCTCTTTCACTTTTTAGATATATATCTCGTATGGAGATATAAAAAGGAATTTCTGGACCCTATTTTGCAGAATTTCTGGTGCAAAATGCACAAAGGAAGGAGACAGTTAGTGACTTGGAAGCCTTATCATCAACTAAGAGTTGATATCAAATTCTAATTTCTCTTATTTTTCACCATCAATCCATAAATATAGTGCCAAATATATTCATTATTTTTGAGTGTCCTTTATTTAAGTTCTATTTATGTAATACAATTTGAGATATTTGTAAACCAATCTTGATATTTTTTCAAGATATTCTAGTTTAGAATTTATATAAATAATTCATCATTTGAGGTATTGAGGGTGGATTAATTGTTGAACATTTATGTAGCTGTAATATTCTGAATCTAAGGGTTTTTGTATCAAGTTCAATTCAGCAGACTGGATCACAGGAAATAAAGCATCATATTACAGGATTCATGTGTTGGGCCATTGCAGTGAATTATTTCACTTGTCATTTTGTCAATTTTCTTATGTTTTCCATCCATTCATAAATTTTTTCTGAATCTAAATGATAAATCAAGAGTTATATTTCATAATTTGTTAAAAGCGCTATGTTTTGACTAATTTTCATATAAATTTTTTCTACTGATATCCAGACTAGGGAACCCTTAATTACTCCATGATTTCGATTGACTTCTCCCTTTTCACTCCTTATCCAGATTAAAGAATTATTAATTGCTCTTTATCTCGATTAAAACCATTTCATCATCAGCCTTTGAAGATCTGAAGTGACTCTGCTATCTTGCCCTGTGAAAATTTTCCTTTAGACCTTGATCCTAATCTATCTGCTTGACACATTGACTCCATTTTCCCAATGGCATACAGATCTATAGCTATCCATCTAAGTAAGTGATTTTCCCACCAAACCAAATCAAAACCCCAAAACCAATTTTCCCCATATAACTAGCCTAAAATCAAATATAATCAACAAAGTTAAATAACATAGAGAGAGCCCTCTCTCAGCATTAGGAAGGCTAGATCCTAAAGCTTAAAATTAGGTTTGTGGTTACCTCGATGAGTTCTTTCTTTAACCTTGAGAAATTACTGAGTGATAACAAGTTGAACAAAATGTTAAAATTCAGAAAATGGAGATAGACATGGAGGCACTTCTGAAAAAAAGGAAATGTTAGTATCTATAGATACACAAAAAACAACAGCAACAACATCATCAGAAATAAAAAAACATCCATTGTATATTCTTATGAAAATTTAGTCAAAGCCCTTGGAGAATTATCATTAACTAACCAAGAAAATGAGAAACTATTAGCATCATTTAAAAGAATGGAGGAAAATAAAAACAAGGTTGACAATGTATATCTAGAATAAGTGTAGAAAAAATTCAAATTGACTCAACAAAATTCAAAATATGAAAATCAGTCTTTAACAACAAAAATTTTGACAGAAGCTAAACAAAGTATATGGCAAAACATTAATGCCAATATTATAGACTTTTGGCCATCATTTCAAATTATATTTGAGCAGGAAGAACTAGTACCAAAGTGAGAGGAACAATAAAAAGAGAATCTTTCTTGGAAGGCTTACAATATGATATCCACATTCAACATGAAATCCATCATATATTCCTCAATAATCCAACTTTTCAAACATACACAGAAGTAGATGAAAGACTTCGAAGTATGTTAAATTTCTCTATTCCAAGTGAAGAAAGATGGGATAAAATTTTGGAGCTTGTTAAGTGAAATCAAACATAAATCCTACATATTTGGAGCAGACAAATAGAGGAAGCAGAAAAATAGCTACAGTCAACAACAACATTCCTCAAAATGTGAACAAAAAATCCAAATTAGTCCAACATTCCTACTATCTTGTTCTATTTTGAAATATCTACATCTTTTGATAGATATTATTTTGTAAATGATTTTATTTTGAAATATGAATTAAGATTGAGACAAACTCTATAAGTATCTCGAAAAGAGATTTAGAAAGGGTTGAATTATGTAAATGAGAAGATCTTTCTTTTGAATGTAAGTTGTGTAATTTTATTTCAAGTAATCAATTCAGAAATACAGAGGCAATGTTGTTTTAGGATTCTTGTGTCTATTAAATGGTGAAGTTTATCTCTTTACCGAATTGTATTTCCTTCTAAGTTTTCACATGGATGCTCTTTCTTGATTGTTTACAAGAATACGATGAAATAAATTTACTTTAAGTACTCTACTTAGGCTTGCTAAGAAAATATAATTGTTTTCCCTCTGATATTAGATAAATAATTTGTCTTTGTATGCTTCATATATAATTTATCCTCACTCTTATTCATGCCATACATACCACAGTAATTTTGTAAGATCCAGGAGTTTGGATACCTCGCCCTGCTTCAGCTATTCTCTATATTTGTAATTGATTACTAAATATTTTTTAACTCCATACCCAATGGACTTTTCCTTCATCCTATAATCACGACAATTTTAAAACCTATCTTTGATCTTCATATCTAGCCTAAAATTTAGAAACAATGATTGAAAATTTCACATAGAGCGAGCCCTCTCTGAAGATGGAAGGTCTAGATCCCAAACTTTAAGTGGTTTGTGGTTACCTCTACAGTTTCCTCTTCAACCTAGGAAAACTATGGAGTGCTAATCAATCCATCAAGATAACTCAGCCTTATTGATATCAGACTCAGCCCAAAAATAAACCAGGTAACTCGGCCCTCTTTTATAGTGAAACTTGGCCCCTTATTATAGTGAAACTCGACCACGAGAAGGAGGGTGAACTTGGCCTCAAATACTACAGCTAGAATCCTTAAATTGACCCTCCAAATATGAATAAGGAACTAGGCCATTTAATGGGTGTGCTCAAATTCTATAATAAATGTACAATAGAAAAATTCAATCTATAAAACCAAATAATAACACCACTGACTTACTTCTTCCTATAAAATATTCTTGAACAATGGAGCCCAATGATGAAATCTAAGTGATTTCGCTCCAAGACTAGCTAGGGTGTATACTTTCAATATTGAAACCAACGACTAGGATGAGGGTTTCCAAAACCCTAGTCTCTTTCTCAAGATATCTCCAAAACTAAATTTTTCAAGTGAGTGAATGCAAGAATGAGGATATACTCATTTTTCTCTTTTTATAACTCACTTGACTCTTTTCCCACATTTTTACCTTTTTATTTTAATAAAGTCGCTTTTTTTGTTATCTCACTTTATAATTCAAAAGTGTCTTTTAATTTGCCTAGGTTCCATGTTCCCTTTTCCCCCATTTGTTTTTTATAAGGTTCTCCCCTAGGCGAATTGTGTTCCTTAATTGACTTCCTCATCCTATCATACAAGAACTTAATTAGGTTAGAGGGATCATCCCCTTATGTATCCTAAGCGGATGGGGACATTATACTTTCTTTGAAATTATTATATAAATCCATTGAAATTATTATACTTGTATATGGTTATTGTACACATATCAACATTACATTTTTACTATTCAACCGTCCCAGAGAATTTGGTTGAAATAAATCCATTTGAAGGATTGGAAAGCCACTTTAATATTGAAAAACAACTTTTACCTATATATAAAACATAAATCCACTTAATTTTTTAGACCAATAAAATCAATTTTCCCTTATGTTCGAAGGGTTGTGTAGGTCTATCAACTCAACCCTACAAGTTGGCCAGCTAAAAGGTCTTCTTCTTTATTTCCATGATCTCTCTTTTTTGCACCAACAATTTTTGGATGCTACACTTCTCTTGGGAATCCCCACTATCAAAGAAGCCACTACCCTTAAAAACATCCTTCAATATTTCTCTCATGCTTCAAGGATCTCCACTAACATGAAAAAACTTTTTTTTTAATACACAACTAGTTATCCAAATTCACATATCTCATTTTCTTGGTTTTCAAAGCAACTCCTTTCCATCTAAATATCTAGAAGCCCCTCTAATTGACAATCCTTTCATAAAAAAGGTATGGGAAAATCTTCTTAAATTTGAAGCCAAACTTTCTTATTATACTTTTAGATCACTCAATGTAGCTTGTCGCTTGATATTGCTCAAATATATCATTTAATACTTCCCCACCTATATTCTCTTAGTTATGGTAACCCCCAAATCCACCCTACACAGTTATAAATACTCAGTGCAAATTCCTCTGGGGATTGCCAAAAGAGATTGAAAATGGACTCTAGTTGCACATTGGGACAAAATATGTCGTCAGAAAAAAGGAGGCATTGGTATTTGTGATCCAGATATACACAACAGAGCCTTAAGTGCTAAAACCTTATGGAGATGGATACAAACCCTAGAGGATTTATGGAGAAAATGTGGAAATTTAAGTATGCTCCCAATGCATAGGAATCTCAACTCAAGCAACATCAGGGGTTCTCATATTTGGAATCACTCTTAGAGCAACACACATATTGTCCATAAGTGTAGTTTTTGGGAAGTCAGAAACGAGAACAATGCATTATTTTGGGATGGCTCATGCCATAAGTGGCCAAATATAACTTAAAATGAACAACTCTGCGCAACCACCTCATCTCTAGGGGCCAAATCTTAATTGCACATTACTGGGACTCATCCCCTTGAACTTCCCAATGGTACAATTGGAAGTCATGCAGGGAATGGATTGAGCCTCCCTCCCAAAACAAAAGCATAATTATCAAGCAAGAATTATCAAACAGAAAAATTGTAGTTCAAGAGGGAAATGATATTATTTGTTGGTATTATCGTCCTTCAGGCAAATTTAACCTCTTTTATGCTTGAATTATTCTCACAAGAAACAACAATGAGGATGATGCATTCAAATGGAATAAAATATAATCTCAAATACTAGCCCAAAACAAAACTTTTTCGGTGGCTTCTATTATGGAATAAAACTTTGACATGGGAAAAGCTTCAAAGTCATGGTTTTCAAGCCCCCTCAATCTCTCTTCTTTGTTTCTCCAATTCAAAAAATGTTAATCATATTCTAGAAATTGTTGATTCTCTACTTCTATCTACGGCCACCTTGTTATGCTCTTTCGAGAGGCCAACATAATACAATATAATGTCCTCTCCAATCTACAATTCTAGCGTGACTCCCCTTTTATTAATCCCATTGTCAACAAGCATCCTTGTATTCACCCTATCAAAGATCTGGATGGCATGTGACATATGGACATTTAAGAATATCAGGGCCTCCACAAAATTTATTTAGAAAGCTATCCTAAAGAAAATAAGGGAAAAAATTCCTTCTCTTCCTTGGTCCTCCAAAGATTGGGAATGCAATCAACCTGGAAAAATCATGCTAACCAAAATGGGTCTCTCCCCCTATTCCTTGTGGCAGACTCCCTCTGTCCCCAATTTCTTCCCTTCGATCCCTTCCTTCTGGTCCACCTCTCCGAAGGACATCATAAAACTTAACTTTGATGGAGCCTTGAAAACAAATGCAGTTCAAGGAAGTTATGGTGGAGTATTTTGTAACATGAATGGGAAAATTCTACATGTTTATGCAAGTGCCATAGGCCTCAACTCTAATAATGTTGTTGAAATTTAGGCACTAGAGTAGGGTCTCTTAATTGTTATCTACAAACAATTTCACGAGCTCATTATTGAAGGAGATTCCAAGATCATCATTAATATATTCAATAAAATCCAATTTGGATCAAATATTTCCAAAATACCTAAGAGTTTTATATTGGAAGCTTGAATAGGTAATACCAAAAAAATATTGGTAAAAATCATAACTCCCACCCTCTCCCTTGTTTCAGAGAAGGCAACAAGTTTCCTAACAAGTTAGCCAATTTTGGTCACAATATAACAACTCATCCCCTTGACTTGGATTGGAGTGAGGAAATTCCATAATCCGTTCGTACTCATTATCAAGATATGGCTACGAAGAACCTTATCCCCCAAGGAGGGGGCCCAGGAGAGAACATTCCCCCTGCCCGCCTAGATATGATGCTAACTCACATGAAAGGGAGTTGCGACTCCCACTACACTTGGAACATTACATGCACTCCCATCACTTCATCGATCATGGAACGAATTTGGTGCAAGGATAAATATCATTTAGTAATTGAAAGTGGGATAGGGAGGTAAAGGAGGAGTCAGCAAGAGAATCCTATCAAATTGTAGAGTTGGAAGGAAAAATGACAGTATTGAACGTAATTTGACCATTCTAGCCACGAAATCAACCAACATCTCCTTCTCATTGGATGAGGGTAGTTACTAGCCATTGCAGATTCCTGGAGATTCTACCCAAAAGTTGTTATGACTCACTGGTTTTTTCTATTGAAACACTAGTATTCTTTTTTTTCTCTTCTCGTGTCGATGTATGTCAAGGTATGGCACAACCAACCTATTTTAATAAGTTTCTATTTATAAGATTCTCTAGTTAGACAAGGTCTTAGCAAGCTCAAAACTCTAAATTTATGTTACAAGTCTAGTTTCCCTTTGGACAAACTAGTATATATATATATATATATATATATATATATATATATATAATCCTCATATAAAAAAATGTAAAGTGCCTAACTTAAAAAATAAAAAATAAAAAAATAAAAATAAAAATAAAATAAAAAATAAAAATAAAAAACCAAAGCATTTAAACTATATAATTCTATAAATTTCCAATTAAACAAAAATATGGGCAAGCATCAAAATATTAAAACCTACACTCAATCATATCTAAAACTGATATTGAGAAATTTCAGTGGGCTTTGGTTGTAAAGAGCTTCTGGTGTGCTATATTTGGATATGGACTTTGGTAACAAATTATCAAGGAAAAATATCTTAAAAATCAACCACTCCAGAAATGGATCAAATCTAGGGCTAGGGCTTCGTGTAATGTCTCATATATCTGGAATTGTTTCATGAAAATGAAACATTGGTTGTTTGGAAATTTGTGCTGGGATATTTGATTAGGCGGGTGGAAATTGGCTTGGACCTAATCAACGGTTTTCTGGGAAACCATACTCTACCTATTTATATTATCAGGTACCTCCACAACAAGGGTATATATTTCCTAAATCAAATCCAAATTGCTTATGATCCTATTTATCTATATCCTACTTGCATAAGCTATCGGGATTTGGGATTATGTAATATTCCTAAATTAGTATGCAGCTAATAGGAATATTAATTGCCTTTTAAATTCAGTTGAATGAATAAATGGGCAAGGAGGCTCATAAGTTTCTTAAGTATGAATAAAAATCCCTCATAGTGTGAAAAGGGATCATGAAATAACCAGATCAATCATCCACATGTGTGAACAAGGTCTAAACTATGTGGACAAGGTCAAGTTTGACCAAGTCAACATGATTTATTCTCAAAGAGTGGATCCTAAATAAAGCTAGCTCAATGTGAATAGAGATCAATCCAGCTAGTCAAAATGAAGGCACCTTGAGTGTGAAAAGGGACAGGGCATGAAGGTTCAGTCAAGGTTGACTAAATCAAACAGTGTTGTAAAAGGATGAGAAAGGCACATGGGGACAACGTAAATATGGTGGAGGAGCCTTTGCATAGAAGCAACCTCATAGTGGGTGGGACCCTTGGTGAGGAAGCTCATCAATTATATAATGGAGGAGATGGCAAGCATATGGACATATTGGAGATTATGATTTTATGTGGTCTGCTTAGACTTCCTACACACTTGGTTGTTTAGCTAAGTTGTTGCACTGCTTAGTGCAAGGGTTTTCCTGGGTGGGGATTCCCTACTCTTTCTTGGATATCTTGTCTAAGAAATCTGAGAGGAGATTTCTGATCTAAATTTTCCACTACCTGTTGTTGGGCCAAGCACTTACCTTCAAAAAAAATGCAATCCCTTTAGAAAACTACATTATTTCTTAAGGTGTTCAGTGGGAGGGGTCAAAACCCCATTTTGAGGAGCTAATTTCCCAATAAGTGGATCAGCCTTTCTTTGGGAAAGCTAGAGGAGGAATATACAACCATTTCTTTGCATGTTCAGCCGTTTTTATGCAGATCTTCAGCCACAGATCTGCAGCAGCTCTTTCATGTATATCATTTCTGTAGAGAAACCCTTACCGGGTCTTCTTGGATCTATATAAAAGAGATTAGATCTCCATTTTTATGCCTCATTGAGTAATCTAATAAGAAGATCTGATTTATTTCTCTATTTTCTAAGTTTGACCTCCATTAGACTGCGCAGTCTCTTATGCAGCAATTTCTGTGTGTTGCAGTCTTGGGGTTTTGTCAATTTAAAGTTGTTTTGAGCATGGGAGGACTGCTTAACTAGGCTAAAGGCATTTGTTTCTGAAAATATTTTGCATGCATGTCCTATATTTTCTATTCTAAGGGAAACAATTGTTATTTTTCACTGTTATCACTCAATATTCATAAAATAACGTTTTTGGGGCCAAAACTGTTGTTTTTCCCCACTTGGTGACATTGTATAAAGGCATAGTTTGTTGATGTGATTGTTCTGTGAAAGCTATGTATTTAAATACACTACATGATTTGATTACTTTCTGCTCTCCAACTTTGGAATAACTTAAGGTATTCGTATTGTTGTAGAAAATCTCGGTTTTGGGATATTACAGTGTTATCAAAGCTCCAATCTTGGCTCAGCATGTGTTCTTCATTATGGAGTCTTATCATGGGGAGGAGAAGACCTGCAAGAGAGATCAAAACAAATCCTTGTTTTCTGGAGAAAATAGGTTCTCAAGACTTCTCTTTCCAAATCTATAGGGCAGCAACAAGGGAATCAAAGAAATGAGGAGAGGAAGACATGAAGATCCCTCAATAAGATTTATACAAGAGGAAGGTTCTAAGTCCTCAAATTATGGATATGAGCACTCAGCCATATCATCAGATCTACCACGTTCTATCAGCAATTTCTTCATGAAGAGGAAGAAAGGAGATGTGCCAAAGAGAGATACTCTTGGTGATTATTTGCAGGAATATGAAGCCCAATCTGAGGAGTTCAAAGATCACTTGAATTTCCAAGGGTTTTGCCAAATGAAGGAGGAAAGAAGCACAAGGAGCAAGAAGCAGGGTGAAGGTAGATTTTTTCTATCTACTTTTGATGGATCACCTCTATGTCTAGCTAGGGCTTGGGTGAAAGAGCTAGACACCTTTGTGCAACAACGTCAAGTTTCAGAAATTGAAGCCATCAAAGTAGCAGCGCTACATTTTGAGGGTAAGGCCTATGCTTGGTGGTTGTTTGAATCATTTTCCTTAAAGAATGAAAATACATCTACTTATTCAAGGTTCATTAAAATATTAGTAGAGAGGTTCGATGAAATTTCATGTGAAACTATCAAACCATATAAAACAAAGCTTTTGCATGAGTTGGGAGGGTCTATAAATCCAACTCCATTTCTGAAAACCATTGAAGAGGAGGAAAGCTTGTTTGATACTTTTCCAAGGGCAAGATCTCCTTTGGATGAAAGGCTTTCTTCTCAAAAGGAAGACAAGAAGATTCCTTCTTCAAAAGAAGACCAAGATCTAAGGTATCTTGTTGGAGATAAGGCAACTTCAACTATTGAAGAGGAGGAAGGGAAGGCAGGAGAGGATAATGCAGTCATGACAATGGCACCTCAAGCACCTCATGAAGAGCAGGATGGAGCACTTGCTCCAAGAGAAGAAACCCTTGCACTCTTGCAGGGAGTCCCAAAAGGTCTCACACATAGAGCTCTTGGCATCACACATTAGCAGCATGTACCATCATTGTCAAATGATGAGATCTTGAGAATAGAAGGAGGAAAAGAGGAGGAAGGGCATCACAAGATGAAGATCATGTACCCTTCTCTGTTTCAAATCTTGAAAGAACAAAGAAGGTGTTAGAGTAGGTATCTTCATCCCTCCGTCAGAGATCAAAATCTCTTTTGTTGCATTTCATTTTAGGTGTCTCATTCAGTTCAGTCAGCTACACTCCATTAGGAGCATGGATCATCTGATGGAAGGGTCTTGTCACTCATATCCCTCATGTCGTGTACCTATTGGTTCGTATATGTTCATCAAAATCAATTTTAAAGTCATTTACAGTCGTGTTTGCCAAAGAGTCATTTTAGGGTTTTTTAGGTCTCATTAGGTCTAGGGTTTCGTTAATTTGGCCTTCAAAAAGTCTAATAATGTCAGCAGGCACATGAGGGAGGCTCAAAATAAGTTTTCATCGCAAAAATTTCATCGTTATAATGCTCGATCATGATTCTTCTTCAAAACTCTGTTTTGAAGAAAAATCGTCAATTTCATCCTTTGTAATAAATGTAATGTAATTTTCAAAATTGTTTCAGTTCTAAAATTCTTCAGGCGCAGCCCTGGTCATCTTTGCTGAAATCCCATGCCAACTATCCCTGCAAAAAATAGACAAGAGATTCATCATCAGCTCAAAAAATCAAAGGAAACAAACAAAAACAGAGTTTATTTTAAAATGTGCAAAGTGCCAAAGTCTGCAACATTAGAAAGTGGGTTTTCTAAATCAAAAATCAAAGTCCATGATATATAAGATATTTTGGGTGTTTAAACAATCCATTTTCATGCCAAAGACATCATTTAAGCGGAGTCAAATCATGGAAGAGCGAAATAGTTTTGAAAGCCGAGACTGTGGGTGAGTTTACCTGCGCGGCGCATTGGGTGGAGGTCGCGGCGCACATAATGGTCGCGGTGCATAGGACCATTATTCACAGTGTATTTCTGAACGGGCACGGTGCATACGCCAGTCATGGCGCACTGGGCCACTGTCACAGCGCACAGGGCCGACAAACAAAATTGTTTCCACTGCTCCATAAAATTCAAATGACTCAACCTCCTATGCTCCGAGTAAGTTTATGAAATCTTGCAATTGTCATTAATCAGTGTTTGGTGTAGTTTGAAAGGAAATGTGAGAATTTGAATGTCGAAACCATAAACCCTATCACTTTGTTTAAAATTGCTCCTTAGGGTTTTGAATTGGTGTTTTAAAAGTAACTTTGGTGCTAAGTACTTCATTTCCCCCACCTTGTTTATTCCTCCCCTCACTGTCATCCTATCATTATAGTCTATCGCCTATTCTCTCATATTCCAAACCACTCATATCATCTCATTCCCATTTCCCTATCCATAAAATCATTTCATTTCCCATTATTTTCACTTTCCCATATCACTTATAAAAAATTCCCAAACCCCAAGTTTCCCAAATAGTCAAGTAACTGTCCCTACACCTCTGATATTACTTGATTGAAGTCCATTGTCCTCACTGCTCTATTGCTCCTGCTTTCCCTCCCATACTACCACACAGTTGGCACTAAAACCAAAACATCAAAATTCTCATACACCTTGCATGGACATTATGGAGACAGACACTGATACATCATATTGACAGAGACAATGATTCTACCACTGAGCTACATGCACCGAGAAGGCCTCGTAAAGGTGGAAAACATGTGAGAGAAGAGCCCACCTCATTGACTCAATTGCAGGCATGCCCATTTGTCATGGCATGTTTTAGAGAGAAGTCATGCTATCAGTATTGTGAGATGATTGCTCGGATTCAGCATCATCAGGAGTTGGCTCGGTTTTTTGTATTACATTTGCATGATGGTCAGGTAACTCTTGCTGGTGTAAATTTCACTTTGACACCGAAAATCATTTCTCAAGCAACCGGAATACCGAATGTGGGTGAACAGTGGAACAAAAGACAGCAGGTGGACAGAGTGCATTATGAACCATACATCAGGCCTAGCTATGTGAGACAGCTCAGCAGGGTATTCCCATTCCGGTTCCTAAAGGAATCTTATGCGCCTTTGATGAAACTTATTATCAGATACTTCAGTTGTGAGGGCCGGTTCTCACGCCTCTATGCCCACCACATCAGATTATTGATGCATTTCACGAGAGTGAGGATGATGAACATACCTTATTTCATGTGCCGAAATATCGAGAGGATGACCATGCTTGTGCAGAAGAAAACTCCTGAGCAGCAGTACAACAGTATTTATCACTATGCACTCATCAAGATAGTGGTTGTACATCAGCTTGGATTGCAGGGAATTTCATGGGAGGATTTCATTTCCTGTGATTTCTTCACAGTTCCTCAGCCTCCTCCAGAGGTTGTCCATAATGCAGGTGAACCTTCACATCAACCTGAAGGTCGCGAGATAGAACCTATCAATGTGCCAGTATATGTTACTTATCAGAGAGGCACCAGAGTATTGTTTCCAGCAGCCCGACAAGTACTATGTCCACCTGGGGTGGAAGGGGTCTCGTTTTCGTCATCACCAGCACAGGTACAGGTACAAGACAGAGGAAAGAGGCCTATGCAGGATGAAGGCCCTTCAGGAGGTCAGGATACTAGTTTCATATTGATTGATGAGGATTTGAGCTCTCCAAGCTCAAAGTTGAGAGAGATCATTCAGGAGTAGAAGGCAGAGATTGACACCTTGACCGAAAAGTTGCAGAGAGCCCAATGGATCATAAACTACCTGGAGCAGTGGAACAAACAGTTAGAAGATCAGCAGACAATCATGGAGTTGCAAAACATCCGTGAGAACCGGCAAGCTGCCCGAAGAAGTCAAGACGAGATGACACCCATTGAGCGGGAGATTGAGGCTGATAGAGAGACTTGGCCTGAGAGGGTAAAAATTCATCTTGAGAAGCTATTGGAGAAGGAAAACAAGGAAAATAACATGCTCAGACACATGAAGAACCATTATTGGGCACGAAATCATGTTTGCAAAGCAAGGATCAAGATCCTGAAGGCAAGGCTAAGGAGGGCACTAAAGCGTCGTAAAAGGCATGATAGACTCCAAATTTTGGCCGAAGCTTATTTGGCCCAGCACAGTTCTTATTGGTGGGAATTCAGCCCAAATTTCAAGAAATTTGGGAAAAAATTTGTCAATTTTGAATTTTTGGGCCTAAACACAGATTTTCCTGCTCGACGCGTAGTGCCACTTGACGCGCGCTTATAATTGGCAACTCTTCTGGAGGAAAAATTTGCATTTCTGGATTTTTCATAAAAATTTATGCATGCCTATGGATTACCTAAGGATTTCATCAAGTTCTGGGTTGCCCAAAGGGTCAAAAACACCCTAAAAATGGCCTTTCTGCCACCTTTTGCACACACAGGAAGCAGTGTTGGAAGATTTGATTTTTGGAGGGGAAAATGGAAACCAAATCCAGAAATTCCACTTGGGTTGGAAAGTAGACAGGAAGGGATTTCCAACGAGCTATCTTGCACTCAATTTTGACTTTGGAAAGGCCCTCAAAATCAGCCTCAAACTTTTGCTACGCATAGAGATTTCAGGCGCGGCACATAGGGAAATTTGGCCTATTTTTCACTCAGCAGCTCAGAATTTCGCCTAGTTTTGGCCAGTTTGACTTTTTCATGTAACTCTTGATGTAACTTGATGTAATTTCATGACCATGATGTAATTTTGGCACATTTTTACTCATTCTAGTAGATTCATTCACTAAAAGATGAAATGTAAGTGAATGAATCAGTTTCCTATCATATAGAGGCAAGTTGTTTCATTGCCTATTTTCCAGTTCCTAGTTTAGATATGGTTGAAAAAGCTCCTAGAATGGTGAGTTCGACCCCTAGAGGCACGGGAATGATTTAGGCTTTTCTATATCATGTAATTCTTCAGTCATTTTCAGGGTTGGACACTTGGGATTGCTTGGCACTTCATTGTACATTTCATCTCTGCAATTTTGGCAAAGGAATAGACCAGGGTTTGCAGCACTCGCAGCACTCTTTGGGATCCATGTGGCTCTATGTTTTGATGGTGTTTTTCTCTATGTAATTGTAAGTTCACTGATGTTTATGTGTATCATTTCCCTTCTCCTTTCTTCTTAAATTAAACAAACAAGTTATAAAGGTGGAATTCATTAGATTGCTTTGCTCTGCCTTCAGTTTCGTTTGATTTTCCATGTTTTCATCTGTTTGAAGAGGATTCTTGATAGCCTCTTGCCCTCTTCAGCTCCTCACCAGTCTAAAATATCCATTCATTCAATCCAAAGCATCAAAATAATTGCCTTCCTTTCCCCAATCAGAACTCTGCAAAAACTGGGCCTTATCCACGGATCCAAAACTGCGTTTCCCTTTGCTTCCAACAAAAACCCCCAAAATAAAAATTAAACTCCTTTACTTTTATACCTAGCCTAAAATTAGCTTTTATTTCAAGTCATCTCAAGCCCCTTCGATTATTTTTGCTGAGATTGACCTGGAGAGAGCCCTCTCCTGTTCTGGTAGGGCTAGCTACCAGACTGAGCGTGGTTTGATGTTACCCTGAACTCTGCCTTCTTTCAGCCTGAGGTAGATTTAGGCAATAACATAGTGGCGACCATACTAGGGAGAAAAATGGTTTGCTTGTTGGTGTTATTTGTTTTATAAGCTACAGACGGATCCTGAAGTTGTGCCAGGTAGCCTTCAAAACGCTCTTGCTTTGCATTAGCGAAAGTAGATAAACGCTGCTTCAGTCAATCTCTGGTCTAGCTTGTAAACGTGACACTTGACTTGTAAATTTCCCTCAGTACATCATATCGTTCTAGACTTTTGGGTGATGAGTCTAGAATTTGATAGGTTGAACAAGTTGGTTTTGTCCCTTTGATTTTGAAAATAATTCAACACACTTGCTTCCAGAA
Source organism: Pinus albicaulis (assembly GCA_034641835.2). Classification (NCBI taxonomy): domain Eukaryota; kingdom Viridiplantae; phylum Streptophyta; class Pinopsida; order Pinales; family Pinaceae; genus Pinus; species Pinus albicaulis. The sequence goes on from CM076581.1 coordinate 1,601,416,333, forward strand.
GACATACTAGAGAAAATCTGGATCCCGATCCACCTCCAGTGTATGAGAATCCCAATCTGATTTCAAGAATTCTTCATCGAGAAAGTCCCATGATCCCTTTATTCAAATCTCATTCATGTCTCGTTGTGTTTGAATTCCTTGAAGATATTGAGTTTGATGAACAATTTGAGTTGTCGTTGTTTGAGACTAAGTCTGAAAGTGCTATCGGTTCTACTGTCAAAAATCCCGAGTTTATCAAGTATCTTGAAATTGAACAGGCTAATAGATCCATTGATAGTTACATCTTGAATATTCAAAATTCTATTGTGGCAACAAATATTCCTAAGTTTATAGAATCTGCATCCGAAACTCTTGGGCCATCAGCTGTTACTTCTGGTTCACAAGTTCATACCCAGCCTCCTTTCATTCCTACCATTCTCGTGCAACCATCTATCCCTGATCAACAATTTGCAGTAGTATCGCCTCCATCCACACCACATACACTTCATACATCTACTGCTCCTACTCCGCCTATTTCCCCAAGACCGGTTATAAATCCACCCAGAGCAATGGCTGCCAGATTTGCACCCCTTGTCTTGCCTCAAAAATTGGATGCCATGCCCGCTGATTATCAGAATAAAATCCCATTGTTTGATGGCACTCCTCAAAGTGTCACTGCTCAGCAACATATTGATAGAATGGCAGACTTCTTTGATCTTCATGAAATTGATGCAGAAAATGTGACCATGAGATTATTTGTGCAAACTTTTGGAGGAGAAGTGAGAAAATGGTTCAGAGCTTTGCAGCCTAGAAGTATTGCTACATTGGCTGAGCTTCAGAGACAATTTTTGGATCGGTGGGAAGTAAAGAAAGATCCTCTTTAGATCACTTATGAATATACCAAGATCAAGTGCAACGAAGGTGAGTCAGTCCAAGATTATTGTATCAGATTCAATGAGGTTTACAATGCAATTCCCGATGATTTAAGGCCATCTAGGAAGTCGGCTTTGCTTAAGTTTCTGGATGGTTTTGATCTGGACATGGCCTATCAATTACGAAAAAGAGATCCGGCCACGTTGGAGGACATGCAGAAAATTGCAGTGAGTGTTGAAGCTAATTTGAATGACAAGAGAGCTAGATTGAGAGCTGAAAAGAAAGTCACAATCAAGGAAGAGGCTTCTACTTCAGATCAAGTACTTCGCAAGGTGGAAAAGATGATTGAAATATTAGCACTTGATAAGTCAGAACTGCAGATTAGAAATCCTAACTCCGGGGCCAGCAGCAACCACAATTCAGGATCAAACAACGAGAGCAGCGAGCACAAGAACTACCAGCAGTACAGCAGCAAGTAAAGACACCTTTACAGTAGAATTTTGTTGGTCCAAAATCAGATGATGAAGATAATGTAATAGGGGAAGAGAATCACTTCTTTACACCTGATGATATGCCAACCTTTATCACTGAAGATGAGGAGTATGCAGAAAACTCAGCTGTACAAAAGGATGAGGATTTTATCTTGGCAAATGAGGCTGCTCTTGAAGAAGAGTCGAATGAGTATCAGAGAGGTTATATAAATTCTTTGTCCACCCAGCAGCAACAATATTCACTTAGAAATAGAGATGTGCCTATCAATCCAATCCAAAATAGAAAGGAAGTTTCAGCACCAAAGAATGATGCACCCATTGCACAGAAGAAGGGAAAAGAGATAGTTGATCCCGCTACTAGCAAGTCTCCATCAGCAAATGAAAGATCTAATCAGCCAATTGTGTCGAGGGAGAAAGCTAAAAAGAAGGATGCTCCAGTCAAAGAGGTAGAAAAAAATTCATTCTTTAACTTAGAGAGTGAAATTTCTAAGTTAAAATTTTCCATTCCTTTGACTGAGTTGGTGAAAAATAGCAGCTACAAGGGTCAAGTATCTAAAATTTTGAATTTCGATCCAATGTCTGATATGGTGAATGTGGACTATGATCAACTTGAATTGATATTTGGACCAGCATTAGATGGTGAGTCTCCCGATAGTGATGTGCCTCCTTTTTATATCAGCCTTAGATTGCATGATTTTGTGTTACATAATGCCATGTTTGATTCCGGAGCTTCTCATAATCTCATGCCAAGGGAAATCATGGAGAAATTGGGATTGGACATCACTCGGAAATATCATGATCTTTATTCTTTTGATTCCAATAGAGTAAGATGCATTGGGCTCATCAAAGATTTGGTGGTTAGTTTAGATCATATTCTGACCAAGAATTTTTTGATGGATGTGGTTGTGGCGGATATTCCTCCTAGATTTGGCATGCTTCTTTCCAGATCTTGGGGAGTGAAATTGAAGGGAACATTGCAGCTTGATTTCTCCTATGCTACCATTCCTGTGTTTGGTCAGATGAGAAGATTATATCGAGAGAAAAATATGAAGTATATGATCACCAACAAGGAGAAACCGATAAATCATCCTATTAATTATGTACATACAGATTTAGAGTCATTTGTTTTGTATTCAGATAGTTTCAATGATGTAAATAGTCAGTTAGTTGAAGCAGAGGACATTCCGGAAATCACCGAGAATTTCAGAGAGGTTTTGAAGAAAAAGAGACAAGAACTTGAGAGTTCCGCTGAGCAATCAGCCTTCCAACAGCAGCAAAAAGTTGATGGACAGCAAGCAAAAATAACAGAGCAAACAGAATTTCAGCACTTGGATGAAGATGAAGATGGTTTATGGACTATGGATTTTGATGGCGCAGTTTGAAGTGATGGTGCTGGAATCGGCATTTGGGTACGCAACCCTTTTTTCGCCCCAAACAAGGTACCGAGTAATGTAAGGGTCTACTCTTATAAATTAGCATTTGATTGTTCGAATAATGAGGCAGAATACAAAGCTTTGATTGCTGGTCTAAAAATTCTTATAAAGTTGAATGCTAAGAGGATTGCAATCTATGGCGACTCCGAGTTGGTAATTAAGCAAGTGAAAGGTGAATTTCAAGCTAAGCATCCTCGAATGCGGGCTTACCGAAATGTTGTTCTTGATATCTTGAAATTGTTTTCAGACTATACTTTGACTTGTATCCCTCATATTCAGAATGGTATTGCAGATGCACTTGCAAAGGCAGCAAGTAATTTGAAGATTCTGATGAACTCAAGTAACAATTTCGAAATTCATGTGAAGCATCGTCTGACTGTCCCGAACAATCAAAGGTATTGGCAAATATTCCAAGATGATGATGAGATTGATGAATTCTTGCAAAACAAAGGTAAATTCAAAGAGACTTCAATTGACATGGAGCATGATGATGGTGAGGCTGATGTGCAAATCAATCAGATGGAAGTATTGAAGCTGAAAGATAATGTCATTCCTAAAGGCTTGATACCTTTAGAAGAGCTTTTTGATCAAGATGACATAGCTAAAAAACCAACCTTGCGTCCTATCGAAAGGGGATTTGAAGATGTGAACATTGGATCAGCTGAGAATCCAAAGATGGTGAAATTTTCCAAAGCGTTGCCACCAGAGGTAAAAGCAAAATATGTTAGTTTATTGTCTTCTTTTGCTGATGTATTTTCTTGGGACTATTCAGATTTGAATACGTATGATACAAACATAATTCAGCACACCATTCCTATCAAGCCAAATCAAAAACCCTTCAGGCAGAAATTGAGAAGGATAAATCCAAAGTTGTTTCCCTCAATTGAAAAGGAAGTGAATCGATTATACAAGGCTGGTATTATTGTTCCTATAAGATTTTCAGATTGGATTTCCAATTTGGTGCCCGTACGCAAGAAGACAGGTGAGATTCGCTTGTGCATTGATTTTAGGAATCTGAATAAGGTTTCCTTGAAAGACAATTATCCATTTCCCAAAATGGATCACATACTTCAGCGAGTAGTTGGAGCATCTCGTATGTCGCTACTCGATGGTTATTCCGGGTATAACCAAATTCTAGTCCATGAGGATGATAGATACAAAACAACGTTCACTACTCCGTGGGGAACTTTCCATTATGCTAAAATGCCTTTTGGTTTGAAGAATGCTAGTGCAACATTTCAGCGAACAATGGATATGGCATTTGCGAATGAGAAGATGTTTTCTTAGTTGCGTATCTTGATGATTTGACATTCTTTTCCAATTCTGATGAAGAGAACCTTTACCATTTGAATATTGTTTTTTAGCGATGCAGAAAGTATGGTGTGTCACTCAATCCGAAGAAGAGTTTGTTTGCCATGGATGAGGGAAAACTTATTGGTCATATTATCTCAAAAGATGGCATCCGTATTGACCCAGCACGTGTTGAAGCTATTCAGAAAATTGACCTTCCCCGGAACAAAAAGGAGATTCAGTCCTTTAATGGTAAGATGATTTTTTTACACCGCTTTGTGCCTAATCTTGCTGAACATCTAAGAGAGATTACAAACATGCTTAAGAAAGACAGCGTAGTGAAGTGGACCGAGGAGGCGGTAAAGTCTTTCAATTTAGTAAAATTGGCTCTTTCTTCAGCTCCGGTTTTGATCAGCCCGGATTATACTCAGGATTTTATTTTGTTTTCATTTTCTTCGGAGCATACTATGGTAGCAGTATTAATGCAGAAAAGAGATGGGCATGAAAAACCAATTGCTTTTTTTAGCCGTACTATAAGAGATGCAACCTTGAAATATAACATCATTGAAAATAAAGCTCTTGCTTTAGTGAAAGCGTTGAAATATTTTCGCGTATATATTCTACATTCTCATATTCTTGCTTATGTTCCTAACGCTGCTGTTAAGGATTTTTTAGTGCAAACAGATCCAGAAGGGAGACGGGGAAAATGGATTGCTGCCTTGTTGGAGTATGATGTGGAGATAAAGCCTACAAAGCTTATCAAAGGACAAGGGCTGGCTAAGCTAATGGCTGAATCGAATTTGCATGCCTTGGACATCAATCTTATTGCTGCTATGTCTGAGGAGAATGAGGAAAGTTCATCAGTTCAGGTATCAGAAATATTTGTGCTTTCTCCTTGGTATTCAGATATTGTATATGTGCTTCAAAATTTGTCACCACCGCACGGCATGGCTAGAAACAAAAGTAGAACTTTGAAATTAAAGGCTGCTAAGTTTTGTATTTTGAATGATTCACTCTATTGGAAAGATCCTGGTGGTGTTTTGTTAAACTGTTTGGTGGAAGAAGAAGAAAAGCAGGTTATGGAGGATTTTCATAAGGGAGATTGCGGAGGTCACCTTTTTTGGAAAACAACGGCAAACAAGATTTTGAGAGTGGGATATTATTGGCCCACACTTTTTGCTGATGTGTATAAGACTATCAAAAGCTGTCATGAATGTCAGATTTTTGAAGGGAGGCAGAAATTGCAGCCTTTGCCGCTTAAACCCATTGAGGTAAGTGCTCCTTTTCAGCAATGGGGTTTGGATTTCATTGGTGATATCCATCCCGCTTCTTCAGCTTAGCATAGGTGGATCCTCACAGCAACATATTATTTCACAAAGTGGATTGAATCAATTCCACCAGGCAAGCTACGAATTCGGTAATAATTTATTTCCTTGAGAATAAAATTTTGTTTCATTTTGGTTGCTCGAATAATTTAATCACTGATAACGCAACAGCTTTCAAATCAAAAAGGATTATTGAGTTTTGTGACAAGTATAAAATCACTTTGGGACACTCAACCGCTTATCATCCATAAGGCAATGGATTGGCAGAGTCTTCCAACAAATCTTTGGTCAACATCATTAAAAAGTTGCTGGAAATAAACAAGAAAAGTTGGCATAAGAAGTTGGTCAGTGCACTTTGGGCAGACCGAGTGAGTCAGAAGAAATCCGTTGGTATGTCCCCTTTTGAGTTAGTATATGGAGTTGACATAGTGTTTCCTACCTCTCTCGCAGTTCCAGTGGTCAAACTTCTATAGGAAGCTGGCAGTGAAGAAGATCATATGCAAAGAAGAATAAATCAAATGATCCATTTGCAGTAGACGAGAGAAGAATTTTTTCAAAACACATTCAAGCTGCAAGAGAGAATTAAGAAAATCTATGACAGAAAAGCAAAGGCGGAAAAATTCCAATTGGAAGAAGTGGTGCTGAAATGGGATGCAAGGAACGAGGAAAAGGGTAAACATGGTAAGTTCGAAAATCTCTGGAAATGACCCTTTAAAATTGCTGCATATCATGGTCAGAATGCTTTTCTTCTGAAAGAGATGAACGGGGAAGATTGTCCAGGAGGTCCGGTCAATGGTCGGCTGCTCAAATGGTATCATTTCTGAGATGTTTTCTGTTGTTTACATTGTCACTGTACATACCATTTATTTCAGTTTCATTGCAAGTGTGTGCTGTGATCTTTCTTCAGTTTGGGGCCCGAAGTGAAGGCTATAATTCTGAAGATTGATTTCAGTTTTGATTTGAGTTTGTCGAGTCACATTTTTCAGTCATTTTAGTTTCAAAACTGAATCGGTTTGAGTCAAGTTTCAGTCAATAAAGTTGAGTCAAGAGTCTTGTGTTGATTTGTCGAAGTTATGGACTCCATAGCCCAATGGACGAAGGCACTGCCTACTCTCCCAGAAATCTGTAGTTCTTGGCACCTCCCAGGAGCTACCATCCCCATTGGAGCCAATGTTAGAGTCGGTATCTTCATCCCTCCGTCAGATATCAAAATCTCTTTTGTTGCATTTCATTTTAGGTGTCTCATTCAGTTCAATCAACTGCACTTTATTAGGAGCATGGATCATCTGACGGAAGGGTCTTGTCACTCATATCCCTCATGTCGTGTACCTGTTGGTCTGTATCTGTTCATCAAAATCAATTTTAAAGTCATTTACAGTCATGTTTGCCAAAGAGTCATTTTAGGGTTTTTTAGGTCTCATTAGGTCTAGGGTTTCGCTAATTTGGCCTTCAAAAAGTCTAATAATGTCAGCAGGCACGTGAGGGAGGCTCGAAATAAGTTTTCATCGCAAAAATTTCATCGTTATAATGCCCGATCATGATTCTTCTTCAAAACTCTGTTTTGAAGAAAAATCGTCAATTTCATCCTTTGTAATAAATGTAATGTAATTTTCAAAAGTGTTTCAGTTCTAAAATTCTTCAGGCGCAGCCCTGGTCATCTTTGCCGAAATTCCATGCCAACTATCCCTCCAAAAAATAGACAAGAGATTCATCATCAGTTCAAAAAATCAAAGGAAACAAACAAAAACAGAGTTTATTTTAAAAAGTGAAAAGTGCCAAAGTCTACAACATTAGAAAGTGGGTTTTCTAAATAAAAAATCAAAGTCTATGATATATAAGATATTTTGCGTGTTTAAACAATCCATTTGCACGCCAAAGACATCATTGAAGCCGAGTCAAATCATGGAAGAGCGAAATAGTTTTGAAAGCCGAGACTGTGGGTGAGTTTACCTGCACGGCGCATTGGGTGGAGGTCGCGATGCACATAATGGTCACGGCGCATAGGGCCGTTCTTCATAGTGTATTTCTGAACGGGCACAGCGCATACACCATTCACGGCGCACTGGGCCACTATTGCGGCACACATGGTCGACAAACAAAATTTTTTCCACTGCTCCATAAAATTCAAATGACTCAACCTCCTATGCTCCGAGTAAGTTTATGAAATATTGAAATTGTCATTAATCAGTGTTTGGTGTAGTTTGAAAGGAAATGTGAGAATTTGAATGTCGAAACCATAAACCCTATCACCTTATTTAAAACTGCTCCTTAGGGTTTTGAATTGGTGTTTTAAAAGTAACTTTGGTGCCAAGTACTTCATTTACCCCACCTTGTTTATTCCTCCCCTCACTGTCATCCTATCATTACAGTTTATCACCTATTCTCTCATATTCCAAACCACTCATATCATCTCATTCCCATTTCCCTATCCATAAAATCATTTCATTTCCCATTATTTTCACTTTCCCATATCACTTATAAAAAGTCCCAAACCCCAAGTTTCCCAAACAGTCAAGTAACTGTCCCTACACCTCTGATATTACTTGATTGAAGTCCATTGTCCTCACTGCTCTATTGCTCCTGCTTTCCCTCCCATACTACCACACAGTTGGCACTAAAACCAAAACATCAAAATTCTCATACACCTTGCATGGACATTATGGAGACAGACACTGATACATCATATGACAGAGACAGTGATTCTACCACTGAGCTACATGCACCGAGAAGGCCTTGTAAAGGTGGCAAACATGTGAGAGAAGACCCCACCTCATTGACTCAATTGCAGGCCTGCCCATTTGTCATGGCATGTTTTCGAGAGCAGTCATGCTATCAGTATTGTGAGATGATTGCAAGGATTCAGGATCATCAAGAGTTGGCTTGGTTGTTTGTATTACATTTGCATGATGGTCAGGTAACTCTTGCTGGTGTAAATTTCACTTTGACACCGGAAACCATTTCTCAAGCAACCGGAATACCGAATGTGGGTGAACAATGGAACAAAAGATAGCAGGTGGATAGAGTGCATTATGAACCATACATCAGGCCTAGCTATGTGAGACAGCTCAGCAGGGTATTCCCATTCTGGTTCCTAAAGGAATCCTATGCGCCTTTGATGAAACTTATTATCAGATACTTCAGTTGTGAGGGTCTGTTCTCACGCCTCTATGCCTACCACATCAGATTATTGATGCATTTCACGAGAGTGAGGATGATGAACATACCTTATTTCATGTGCCAGAATATCGAGAGGATGACCATGCTTGTGCAGAAGAAAACTCCCGAGCAGCAGTACAACAATATTTATCACTATGCACTCATCAAGATAGTGGTTGTACATCAGCTTGGATTGTAGGGCATTTCATGGGAGGATTTCATTTCCCGTGATTTCTTCACAATTCCTCAGCCTCCTCCGGAGGTTGTCCATAATGCAGGTGAACCTTCACATTAGCCTGAAGGTCACGAGATAGAACCTATCGGTGTTCCAATATATGTTACTTATCAGAGAGGCACCAGAGTATTGTTTGCAGCAGCCCGACGAGTAATATCTCCACCCGAGGTGGAAGGGGTCTCGTTGCCGTCATCACCAGCACAAGTAAAGGTACAGGACAGAGGAAAGAGGCCTATGCAGGATGAAGGCCTTCAGGAGGTAAGGATACTGATTTCATATTGATTGATGAGGATTTGAGCTCTCCAAGCTCAAAGTTGAGAGAGATCATTCAGGAGGAGAAGGCGGAGATTGACACCTTGACCGACAAGTTGCAGAGAGCCCAATGGATCATAAACTACCTAGAACATCGGAACAAACAGTTAGAGGATCAGCAGACAATCATGGAGTTTCAAAACATCTGTGAGAACGAGCAAGCTGCCTGAAGAAGTCAAGACGAGATGACACCTATTGAGCGGGAGATTGAGGCTGATAGAGATACTTGGCTTGAGAGGGTCAAAATTCATCTTGAGAAGCTGTTGGAGAAGGAAAAAAAGGAAAATAACATGCTCAGACACATGAAGAACCATTATTGGGCACGAAATCATGTTTGCAAAGCAAGAATCAAGATCCTGAAGGCAAGACTAAGGAGGGCACTAAAGCGTCGTAAAAGGCATGATAGACTCCAAATTTTGGCCAAAGCTTCTTTGGCCCAGCATAGTGCTTGATGGTGGGAATTCAGCCCAAATTTCAAGAAATTTGGGAAAAAATTTGTCAATTTTGAATTTTTGGGCCTAAACACAGATTGTCCTGCCCGACGCGTAGCGCCACTTGGCGCGCGCTTATAATTGGCAGCTCTTCTGGAGGAAAACTTTGCATTTCTGGATTTTTCATCAAAATTTATGCATGCATATGGATTACCTAAGGATTTCATCAAGTTCTGGGCTGCCCAAAGGGTCAAAAACACCCTAAAACCATTTCTGTGCCTGCGAAGCGATGTTGGAGATTTAGGTGCAGAGGGGCAAATGGAAACCAAATCCAGAAATTCCACTTGGGCTGGAAAGTAGACAGGGAGGGATTTCCGAAGAGATATCCTGCACTCAATTTTGACTTTGGGAAGGCCCTCAAAATCAGCCTCAAACTTTTGCTACGCATAGAGATTTCAGGCGCAGCGCATAGGGAAATTTGGCCTATTTTTCACTCAGCAGCTCAGAATTTCGCCTAGTTTTGGCCAGTTTGACTTTTTCATGTAACTCTTGATGAACCTTGATGTAATTTCATGACCATGATGTAATTTTGGCACATTTTTACTCATTCTAGTAGATTCATTCACCAAAATATGAAATGTAAGTGAATGAATCAGTTTCCTATAATCATATAGAGGCAAGTTGTTTCATTGCCTATTTTCCAGTTCCTAGTTTAGATATGGTTGAAACAGCTCCTAGAATGGTGAGCTCGACCCCTAGAGGCATGGGAATTAGTTAGGCTTGTTTATATCATGTAATTCTTCAGTCATTTTCAGGATTGGACACTTGGGATTGCTTGGCACTTCATTGTACATTTCATCTCTGCAATTTTGGCAAAGGAATAGACCAGGGTTTGCAGCACTCGCAGTACTCTTTGGGATCCATGTGGCTCTGTGTTTTGATGGTGTTTTTCTCTATATAATTTTAATTTCACTGATGTTTATGTGTATCATTTCCCTTCTCCTTTCTTCTTAAATTAAACAAACAAGTTATAAAGGTGGAATTCATTAGATTGCTTTGCTCTGCCTTCAGTTTCGTTTGATTTTCCATGTTTTCATCTGTTTGAAGAGGATTCTTGATAGCCTCTTTCCCTCTTCAGCTCCTCACCGGTCTAAACTATCCATTCATTCAATCCAAAGCATCAAAACAATTTCCTTCCTTGCCCCAATCAGAACTCTTCAAAAACTGGGCCTTATCCCCCGATCCAAAACTGCCTTTCCCTTTGTTTCCAACAAAAACCCCCAAAATCAAAATTAAACTCCTTTACTTATATACCTAGCCTAAAATTAGCTTTTATTTCAAGTCATCTCAAGCCCCTTCAATTATTTTTGCTGAGATTGACCTAGAGGGAGCCCTCTCCTGTTCTGGTAGGGCTAGCTACCAGACTGAGCGTGGTTTGATGTTACCCTGAACTCTGCCTTCTTTCATCCTAAGGTAGATTTAGGCAATAACAGAAGGCAAGAGGATCTATACAATAAAGGTAGGGGAAAATATGTTCACTTACATCCACATCCTACTCTATGCCTTAATGCCTCTTTGCAAGGAGGCATTTCATCAGGAAGACCTCCTGATTGGAGGAAAACTAAAGTGTTCTCTCAACTATATGTAGCAGCAACATATTTTTCTAGAGAGGGACCCTTAAGAGGAGCCACTACAACGTTGAGAATCAATGATGGAGGGCTAAGCAATTTTCTGAAATTGACTTTTCTATCTTCCATTCATCTATTTGCATTGGAAAGGATAGATTCAGAAATCTATGTTGATATGAGCATAGTATCAAGAGGCCACTCCATATCCTTGGAGCAGCAAAGGATACCCCAATATATAATGAAAATTTATAAACATAACAAAGAGATATTTTCATTTTTGTATGTAGGAGAAAAATGTGGAAGTTTTAAAGGAAGAGAACCTTTCAAAAGGAGGGTGACTCTCCTAAACTTCAATCTTGTCTTGAGCAAGATCAGCTGCAAGAGAGGTAGCAAATGAAATTTGGGTGTGCTCCAACATGTGACCTAGACATCCAGCATGTCAAGGAGGAGAGCCATCATATGACAGATACCTCACTTCAGATTTCTACAGCGTTGTCAATATTGGGAAGCCTAGACCCTTATTGGAAGTCCCAACTCTTGATGGAATATTCTAAGGACCTATTCACATGTAAGGTTCTTGATGGGGAAGCAATGGATGAGAAGTATAAGGTAGTTAATGGAATCATTTATGTCCATGATCATATCTACTTAACTAAAGGTTCCAAACTCAAGAATAAACTACTTAACACAACCTATGAGGTCTTTCTTTCAAACCCCACTGGTTTCATTAGAACATATCATACTATCTTAGATGGATTCATGTGGGAAAATTTCAAGGAGGAGATGCACTCTCATATGAGTAAGTGCATGGATCATTTGCTGGTTGAGGAGGAACATAGCTCTCGGGAAGAGTTATCATTATCACCTCCTTATTCATTGAGTGTGAGAAGGAGCTCATCCATGAGCTACCTTGTTGATTTTAAACAAGTGTATGATAAAAATTATATTGCTAAACCTCATGATGTATTTATTATATACTTAAGTTTTCTTAACACTCATGTGCAGGTCTTGGCTCCAAGAGGGGGCACTTTTTCTGATAGGCTTCATGAGCCAATTTGGGCCATGAACAATGGTGATGCTAGCCATTCCTTAGGAGATCATGGAGAGGTGATGTACTCTTCATGGTGTGATTCCTTAACACCAACCATCATACACCTTCTCCAAGCATGCAAGGAGGATGGGGCAACAAGCAAGTGTTGGAGAGAATGTTTGTCATATCATATCCTATGGAAGTTAGGAGTAAAAATGTGTTGGTTGCACTTGAGGGACCATTGTCCTTCTCCATTATTGCATGTGGAAGCTAGCATGACTCTAATTCTGATTCCATATGCTGAAGATGTTCTTATCTTTGTTAGGAACACGGTTGGAGGAGAGACACATTGGTTGGGTGTGTCCTTGGGGGAATAAAGTCCCTACATTTTCTGCACTACATGTTCTAAGAGGAGCATGGGAAACTATATGGCCACTAATGTATACCACTTGTTTATTTATGACATGTACCATATGTTTGGATGGAGCCCTTGGGACATGCCTCTCGTGAGCCATTGGGAGGAGCTTTTCTATGAATTACCAAGCTGGGAGGTAGTTCATTTCCTTTGGATGATAGCATGGAGGTGGGAGGCCTTCATTGATTATGAAATTCCCCATGATTGTCATTACCTCTGTCCTTAGAAGGCCACAATGAGAAGAGGGGATATTTTGCAGCACCCTTGCAGTTGCTTGAGGACAAGCAACATTTGGGAGGGGGAGACTGTAATATTCCTAAATTAGCATGCAGCTAATAGGAATATTAATTTTTCCTTTTAAATCCAGTTGAATGAATAAATGGGCAAGGAGGCTCATAAGTTTCTTAAGTATGAATAAAAATCCCTCATAGTGTGAAAAGGGATCATGAAATAACTAGATCAAGCATCCACATGTGTGAACAAGGTCTAAACTATGTGGACAAGGTCAAGTTTGACCAAGTCAACATGATTTATTCTCAAAGAGTGGATCCTAAATAAAGCTAGCTCAATGTGAATAGAGATCAATCCAGCTAGTCAAAATGAAGGCACCTTGAGTGTGAAAATGGATAGGGCATGAAGATTCAATCAAGGTTGACTAAATCAAACAGCGTTGTAAAAGGATGAGCAAGGCACATGGGGATAGCGTAAATATGGTGGAGGAGCCTTTGCATAGAAGCAACCTCATAGTGGGTGGGACCCTTGGTGAGGAAGCTCATCAATTGTATAATGGAGGAGATGGAAAGCATATGGAAATATTGGAGATTATGATTTTATGTGGTCTTCTTAGACTTCCTGCACACTTGGTTGTTTAGCTAAGTTGTTGCACTGCTTAGTGCAAGGGTTTTCCTGGGTGGGGATTCCCTACTCTTCCTTGGAGATCTTATCTAAGAAATCTGAGAGGAGATTAAAATCTAAATTTTTCACTACCTAGTGTTGGGCCAAGCACTTACCTTCAGCAAAAACGTAGTCCCTTCATAAAATTGCGTTATTTCTTAAGGTGTGCAGTGGGAGGGGTCGAAACCCCATTTTGAGGATTTATTTTCCCAAGAGGAGGATCAGCCTTTCTTTGGGAAAGCTAAAGGAATCATCTACAGCCATTTATTTTCATTTTCAGCCATTTTTATGCAGAGCTTTAGCTACACAGCATGATTCAGGGACAGATCTGCAACAACTCTTTCATGTATATCATTTATGTCAAGAAACCCTTACTGGGTCTTCTTGGATCTGTATAAAAGAGATTAGATCTCTGTTTTTATGCCTCATTGAGTAATATAATAAGAAGATCTGATTTATTTCTATATTTTATGAGTTTGACCTCCATTAGACTGTGCAGTCTCTTATGCAGCAATTTCTGTGTGTTGCAGTCTTGGGGTTTTGTCAATTTTGAGTTGTTTTGAGCATGGGAGGCCTGTTTAACTAGGCTAAAGGAATTTGTTTCTGAAACTCTTTTGCATGCATGTCCTATATTGTCTATTCTAAGGGACACAACCTTTATCTTTCACTGTTATAACTCAATATTCAGAAAATAACATTTTTGGGGCCAAAACCGATGCTTTTCCCCACTTGGTGACATTGTATAAAGGCATAGTTTGTTGTTGTGATTGTTCTATGAAAGATATGTGTTTAAATACACTACATGATTTGATTACTTTCTGCTCTCCAACTTTGTAATACCTTAAGGTATTCTTATTGTTGTAGAAAATCCTGGTTTTGGGATATTACATATTAATTGGAGAACTAACAGAGATATGGGAAAATTATGTGGTTAATTTATATCTTGCGGGCATCACATTGATGGATAAGGATGATTCTTTCAAATTGGATGGAAAATCAATTTAGGAAATGATCTTTGTTGAGGAGATATATAGGTTGTTTCTCTTTCTCAACAAGGTGTGATGGATAGATGATGGTATGGGAAAATATGGTCATGGAATATGCCCTTAAAACTCAAATGATTCAAATGGTTGGTTTGGAAAAATAAGATTCTAACATGGGAGAATGTGTGCATATGGGGATTCATCAGTCCTAGTAGATGTATTATGTGTTGGGGAGATAATGAAAATGTCATCCATTTATTTATAAATCTCCCTTGTGTCGTGGCCATTTGGATACATGTATTACAAATATTAAACATCAATGTGGTTTGGGATTATAAATATATTGAAAATTTCCTTTTGGTTTGGAAGACAAAATATAAGGAAGTTAGAACGCTTCCTTTCTTTATTTTTTGGGGCATCTTCAGGTGCAACAATGCATACATTTTTTTAAATATTCCCTATGACATAAGCAAAAATTGCAACAGTATTTGTGCATATTTCAATGAATATGGACCTATGGCACAAAAGGGTTTTTAGAAATACATTCGTGCAAAAAATTGTTGGGGTAATTATCCTGTTGGTTTTTTTCGATGGGGTAGCTCATATAAATATATGCGACAATGGGGCATATATTGTCATAAATCGAAATCTTTATTATCTTTTTAGTTGGAACAACTGTATATGGACAAAGATTAGGCTTGAGATCATTAATCTATAGGACCTATTATTTTGTGTTAGATGGCTATCTATTAAGGCTTTGAATGTTTTCGGGGATTCCAAAGTTTTTATTGATTGGGTGAATGAAAATTCCTCCTTCAGACCTCCTATGCTTATCAACTGGATGCACAGAACTAGAATGTTGACTGGGATTTTAAATAAGGTGACATTTTCCCATATATACATGGAACAAAACAACACCATTGATACACTCTCAAAACATGGACATGCATATCGAATGGGGGAAATCAATTTCTCTGCATTATGTTTGGTCAAACTTCAAAGGATTGGAAATATCCCATTTACTTGAGCTCCTTTTTATGATATTGATAATTTTCTTCTATGTATGGACTATTTCATAAACTTATGCTTCTTATAATTATTAATGTTAGCCTCCACAATTTCCCAAGGTTGATAATGAAAATCGACGGAGGTAACCTCAAACCAATCTTTTAGTTTGGCAGCTAGCCCTACCAAAATAGAGAGGGCTCTCTCTATGATCACAACCAATGTTTGACTAAAGGAATAATGGATTTTAGGCTAGGTATTTTCAGCTCTAAGGTTTTGAAAATTTAGGGTTTCTGCTAGATCAAGAGGAGAGGTCAAGGAAACTAGGTCAGATCCAAAATATGATAGTTGCAGGGATACAAAGGGGCATGGAATATATGTTCAATGGAACTTAAAGGATTTTCAATTTTAGTGTAGGGTGGAAATGGAGAGGATCAAAATGAGCATGTCTAACATGAATTCATTTATAAGAAGATTACTAACACAAACATGACTTTCCTACCAAAACAGAGCATGATCATAGAGAGTTATGTTTAACATATTATAGGAAAGTCACTGAAAATCATAGACATGGAAAGGAGATAAATCAAGCATTCATAAAAGTAAATTACAGTAGAAAACATATGCCACAAAACCATACCACATGAATCCCTATATATATGTTGCAACTGAACTTGTATTTCTGAAAATGTCAACTATACACAAGACTCCAAGCCTTCTATTCTCTGATGTCCAACCTTGATTCTGAAATAAAACGAGATACAAATAGCCAAAAAGAATCTTCCCCTTTCTCAGGGTTCGAATCCCTCAAGATAGGATAAGTTTACTTGAATTTCTCCAACAAAACCAAATACTAGGGAGGTTAAAACAAACACCTCCTTTTAGCCTTTGACTGACCTAACCATCATAAATGAAACTAAAAATTACATCAAGATGACATTAACACGCCTATTTACATTAATTTACCTTAGATAAACTCCAAAAAAGGTGGACTACATCATGAAAATCTAAATCTGACTGAGAAAACTTGAAAAATTGACTAACAGGGAAAAACGCCAATAGGGCAAGGCGCAACACCACCAGGGATAAGCACAACACCATCTTGCAGAGGAATTTTCTCTGCCTTCCTGAGCTCCAAATCCATATTTTAAGGTACCATTGGAAATATTAGGATTTCTAGTTGTCATTAGGCACCTCAAGCAAGAAAAATGGCCTCTCCAAGGCTGAGAAAAATGCATTTTCCCAAGCCCACTCCAAAAGTGCAGCACCTGGGTCAAAAAGGTGGCAGAAAGTGACTTTTTGGCCTCTATTTTGCAATTTTATCATAATCTATTTGCTGACATGGCACAAAAATTTAATAGTTGTACTGTGCAGGTCAAAATCTATCCAATGATATAGAGTTTTTTTTCATTTGTACCTCTGAGGGAAAAGCGCAGCGCCAAGGCACTGCGCTTTTGGCTAAACTAGTTTTTCTGTGTTAAGCCAAAAACACCAAAAATTCCAAAATTTGAAAAATTTCTTCAAAATTGGCCCAAAATTGTCCCACAAAGCTAGGAGATGATGTTTCAAGCAATGAGGGAGGCCTCAACCAAAAATTCAAGTTTGTCCTTCCCTTTTTGCCTCATTAGGGTTTGCTTCAATTTCTTGATTTTGATTTGATAAGTCTTATTCCTTGTGCAATAGTGCATGGCCATGTTCCTCTACATCTTGTTGTTCCTATTAGCCCTCTTAAGAAGCTTCTCCAAGTGGCAGTTGGCCTTGTTAATCCAAAACTCCTTATTCTTCTCAATTTTTGCTACAATTATGTCATCAAAGTCTTCTTGGCCTAATGGTGGAGATGATTCTCTTTCTAGCTCTAGTTCCCTCTTGAGACCTCTGGTTCTTGGTCTCCTTGTTTTAACCTACTCTTCTAGATCCTCTAACTCATCATCATCAACAATTTCCTTACCTTTGGCAGCATCCTTCTCCAAATATGATTTTGGCTTGCTAAGCAAAAGTTGCTTAACTTGGAGTTGTTTGTGTTCTTGCTAAAGGAAAGTAATCATGAAGTTTACTTTGTAAAACTTATCCTTTAGCTCTCTAATCTCAGCCTCTTTATCCTGGATGATCTTATCATATGTTTTGACCTCCTCATGTACCTCTATGTCTTCCATATGAGTTTCAAATTGTACCTGTGTTTCTTCATGCAATGGTGCGTCATGTGCTGGTGATTCTTCAATTGTTGTAGAAAGTTGGGCCCTTTCCACACTGGCAGGAGCAAACATCAGCCTCTTCCCTATGGTGTAGGTTGTTGTTACCTCAGCTCTAGGTGTCCTTATGATAGGTTTACTTGTGGAACCCACCTCTTGCTACCTTGGTGAAGTCAATGGTGTGGAGTGACTGCTTGACTGAGTTGGAGTAGGAAAAAGTGAAGCTGAATGCATGAAACCATCCCATGACAAGTCTACCTGTGAAAGATGATGAAAAATAAGGATCTTTACCAAGACATGATGGAACAAGCTAGCATGATGATCCTCTCCTTTGCTATGTACCTTCTCTGCCATTTTAACCATGCTTCTGTAAAGGTAATGAGGTAATTTTAGTGCCTTTACACTGGTGAAATGCATGAATAGTCTCACATGATACTGATATAACCTGGAGAACCTGCCCTCACATATAAAATATTTCATGATGATTCTCATGAGAGGGGAATATTTTTCAAGAAGGTGTCTAAATGGAAAGATGTGCTTTGGAGCATCTTTGTAAGGAGGCTTCAAAAACATATTGTAGTTTTCAATGTCTAGGTCTCTTTTCTTGAACCATAGTTCACCATTTTTTGCAATCCTTGTAGCTATGAAAATAGCCTCTGCTAAAAGTGTGAACACAATCCCTGCAATATTCACCTTTTCTCTCCTTATACCAATGGAAAAAGTGCTTGTGAGCTTGTCATTCAAGTTCTTCAACCTTTTGGAAAAAGGCAAGGCAACCCACATCTTGGAAATATTTCTTGAGAAATGGTGTAGTCATGACATCATGTGTTGTAGTGGGCTCATACCTACTGATTTGGCCTCCCTTATGTCTCCTCTGCTATATAGTCTCTGAATCCATAGTAAACCGTAGCTCACTAGGAGGGGAAATTAGGGTTTAGTGTAGGGAAAAACAGGGGATTTTGGGCAGTTTTATAAATGGAGGGGAATCAAGGGGTTCTAGGGAGTCTAAACTCTTAGGAAATTTTAGGGAGGTAGGGATAGATGTTATGGAGTAGGGGGAAGTGGAATTATGGGAAATGAATGAGGGGAAAGGGTGGAAAAGGGAAAAACATAGCCCTAGCCTAGGAAAGTGTAGTGTAGGTTAGGGTTTGGAGGAAAATGATGAAATTGAGGGAAAGGACTGAGCAAAAATTATTAGGAAGGTGGGAAGGTGAGTGAGCTACAATGTGAGGGTTTTTCTCAACAAATTAACTAAAGAGACTATGAAACCAAGCAAGTGCAGAAAACCCTAGGAGAGGGAATTCTGAGCTTTCCAAGCATGCAATGAAGTAAAAAGAGGTAGATGAGGGACCCACTTACTTGCTATGAGGATCTGAAACCTAAATTTGAGGAAGAAACCACTGAAAAGGGAAAATTTTCCATCTTGAGGAAAAGCGCAGCAAGGCAGGGAAAAGCACAGCACTGGCAGTGAAAATGGCAGCGCAGTAGTATAATCCTCCTTTCCAAGGCAATAAATTGATCTCCAAGGGGTGGAAAGATCTTGTTTGATGGAATGATGTCTTGTGAGAGATCAAAAGAGAAAAAAAGAGCTTTTTTGGTCTTCTTAAAGGCTGGAAATCGATTTTCTTTCTCGGTGATGATGTGGTCCACCATGTCTTTTCACAATTTGATTAAATTGCTTGTATACTGCAGCTTAGAATTTTTTTACATATATTACATCATGAATAAGATAAAAATACACCTTAGTAACCTTTATTGAACACTTTTCCCTATTACTACTCCTTCAAATGGTGATTTTTGATGGTGAAATGACCCATCTACATGACTTTGACAACATGACCTAATGATGACACTACATGGAAGGATGAGCTGAATGATGACCAAGACACCCTTGAAAAAAGTAATGAACTAATCATGATGATGTTTATTGACCATGGCACTCAAAGGAGTAGTAATTACCTAGCTATCCTAACTAATGATCAAATTTTTATTTGAAAACCTATTAAAACTTAAAAAAATCTCCCTATGACCCTATCAACCATATGAAAGAGCACAATTTGATCACTTGTGACTCACAAGACTCACAGACACTAACAATTAGTATGTGTTGACTTTTTTGTATTAGCCATATTTTGGGACATATTTCAAAGCTCTAGTAACGTTGTAATATTTGTGCCGAGAGGCGCTCTACAACCCAGTATAGAGATAATGTGTAGGTGTAATGTAAGAAAGTTTGTCAACATATTTACATGTCGATTTTATATGTTGAATTTATATTAATATGTCCAATTTATAATACTTAAAGGATTGGTAAACATTTACATGTAAATTAAAAGTAATATAGAGCCCAGTATGGGGGAGATGTTGTAGTGTCCATGAAAAGCTAAAACTAATAAAAAGAATAAAAATTCAATTTTCTACATTGTAATTTTGTTTTTATTAACTAAATTACATATTACATTAGCATATATAATATATAAGTAGCAATAATAAGTTCAGATCCATTTTACCTTATAAAAAAGAATAATGATTATGTAACCATATTTAAATTTAATTAATAAGCACTAAAAAATCTTAATATTTTTTTTAGGGTGGCTCATGGACATTGAGTGGCTGCTAAATCCACTAGAAAATCCAGGTAGATCAACCTGAAGGGATCTACCCATTGGCCAAACTAGCAAAGCCTAACCCTAAGGGCTTTGAAGAGATTTGACCTTGTGACCTCCAGATATGTGAGGTACTTAGCAACAAGAACTTGACCAACTTAGATATCCCTTGGGGAAAAAACACCCAAAATTTTTGAGGCATATCCAAAATTTGGGTCCCCCCCCCCACTAATCCACCTTTGGACCATAAGGGTTATAATAATGTTTCAAATTAATCTCCCTCAACAACCTCATTGTCATCATACCTTATCATTGCTTGCACTCACACGATGATTTTTGTTGATATCCTATGCACTTTATCATGATCACCGTTCCAGGGTTTGATCATGCTCCCTTTTAATTGAGATCATCTCATCTATTTGCAAGTATTATGTTCCATGGGATGCTAATCAAAATATTGGAAAGTATTTTTTATGATCATGTTGCACGTGAGCCTTCATATGTGTGAGCACGTTAGGGTTTGAATAATCGTTGTATCGCTTGAACATCATTGAAACCCTAGGCTATGATGACCATAATTGAAGAACTAAATCGTGTTGGCTTGATCCTCATCTCTTGATTTTCTTTTCAACCTTACACCTGATCCACTTTTAAATTGATTTTCAGTCGTGCCATCATTTCTCTAAATATTCATGTGCATAAGTGTTCAGTTTTCAAGAGGAACCCTTTGAGCGAAAGACTAAGTTGTTGAAGCTTTGCATCCCTCTTAACATATTGACATTTCAAGAAAATATTTGACCATTTCAGTCAACTCTATTCTCAAAGTCATCTTAAGGGGCTATTTTTCTAATGATGCATGCACCTTCCAACTTTATTTCTCATAATACACCTAAATGTGACGGCGACACATTGTGCTAACGGATGAAGGCTTATTTTGAGTTCTCTCTCTATTAGCTATATTATTAAACCAATATTATGCCTATTGTGCCCTTCAAACCATAGAGTGTCCTGATTTGAACCTAAGTCATGTTGTGACTAGGTCCATGACCCATAGAATCAATTTTCACCAATGCTTCAAGGCACTGGCATCATAATTGCATAATTGTCTTGAATATCACATATAATTAATAAGCTCAACTAAATGCATTTTGAGTTGGTTTCTAAATTCAAGCGCATCTCGTTCAACCCACACAACTCATAAAAAAAATATTAAGTTGGGTTCTTCATTGCTTAAGCATGGGGAATTGTTTTTTTATTTATATACCTTCATACCCTCACATGAAAAGTATCATATCTGTAAACTAACTTGTTCTATTTAATTGACTATTTAGGGAATTTGGAGTGGGCATGGATTCACACCATTCAATGCAATGTCTGCATTAAACAATACCTTGAAATAAAACCAATTATGCTTCATGACGTTATTTCCAAGGCACACTATCATTTCATGACTCTAAAGGCAAGCCTAAATTGTGAAATCAGTCTCAACTCATTGTAAATAAGCTTACGTTTCAAGGCATTCACATACACTAATGCTGCATTGGAACGACACTTTTCAAAGAACATTCATGCCATGCATGTATATGAGTGAAGGAACTTGTGCTAATCAACAATAGAATGATTTTGGACCATAAAAATCACGCTTAGTCATGTTGTATAATAGAGGGCTTCACCAAGCACCCAAAGACATGGATTGTGTAACGCAAGGTCGAATTTATGGTCATATTTTTATCGCCTATGTACCCATAAGTGTAAGAGAGTTTCCTTCAGGTTTTCTGGTAATTGCCATAATTTTGTGACATATTGGGAGGGTTTGGCACAAAGGCGGTATGTTACACATTTCATTCATGAAAACCATCCATAATAACACCAAAATGTTGTTTCAAAGGGTAAACGGGATCTTACGCTAAGGATAGTAATGACATGTTGATGGCTATAAAATCTATAGTCGATGCAACGTATCGAAGTAGATAGGGTGCATGCACTCCACGCGGTTTGTGCCACACTGATCACGAGCTCAAATTTTAGCTCAAAAATAAAAGTTCTCATATTGGCTTGGAACATGAATGACCACGTAGTGATCGTCATCTTGATTCTGGCGCACTTCGTTCCACTAAAAATGGTCGTCGTATGCTCCCGAAACATGATCTGTCTACTTCGCTAAACAAGAAAATTTTGTGTAGGGATGATAGGGATGCTAACTAGGCATCCATATAGCCCAGTCAGCAAAATGTATATTCCAAGGAATATTCCTTGGAATATTCTCAAAATATTCCCCAGTTGGGCCACTCAGCGGATGCCAAGTGTCAGTGTTTTACTGGCTGAGATTTCGGGCTACATGTCAAATTTTGGTTGGTTTGGGTTGGACCAATGAGGTCACGACATGTGGAAAGCCCGGAGGCTGCCACGTACCCTCATGGCCGTTGGTGAAAATTGTATAGAGGCGTCAGGGTTCAACCCTACGACCTCCCCACTGCTAGTGCCAAGTCTTACCACCTTCTTTATCGTTTAGTTCTTAACTATTAATGGAGCCGAATTATATTTTAAGTTCGCCAATATTTACAGCGGGGGAAAAGAGGGGCCAGCCCTGGTCCATAGGACCACTGCCCAAGACCACCGGCGGAGCTCGGAGTTAAGCGGAGGTTTAAAAGCTCTAAACCACGATTTGTTAACCCTAATCAAGTTTTAATTATGCGCTAATCCAAATCTTAACTGTGAATTACGTTAAGCACATAGTTAGCGCTTAAACGCGACTCAACAATTAATTTTGGATTAACTTGGCGGACCTCCAGATTTGGTGGAAGACTCCAGTTTAGTTGCAATTTGCCAGTTTTAGTGGATTTTTTCTAGGTCAAACTGGAAGAAGTCATAACTAAGGCATTTTTCGACCAAATCAGTCTCAGAAAGAGGCTATATTACCATTTTTGGGTATTCTAGAGCCATTGGTGGAGGTTTCAGAAGAATTAGAGAACTTCTGGATGGGATTTTTCCATCTTTAATTTTAAGGATGCCTAGGGCCACTAGAGGGTTACGCCATATCTGCTTCGCCTGGAGACCAATTAAAGAGAAATAAGAGGCTAGATAGCCATTCTTGGACACTATGAGTTCATTGGAGTAGGTTACAGGAGAAAAATAACATTGTAAACAAATAAATTTGACAATTTGAGCATAATATAAAGGCCCAAGCCATGGAAGCTGAACCAAGGAGATGTAGCCCAGGAGGTGTGAACTCCTTCATCAAATACCTATGTTAATGTTATGTATGGTGATGTTTTGTATTTTATTTTTTGTTTTTTATCTCTTGTTCTTGTGTTAAATTTCTCACTAAATTGACATGAAAAACACTCATGAAACTCAATGAATTGCAAGATAACTTGAACCCTTAAAAACATAAGAAGAAAACATGTTTAAAATCTGAAAGGGGAATTAACTGAGTATTACTAACATCCTCCATTCAGATCATTTTTTGTATCAGAGCTACAGGTTTATTGTTAGCTTGTGTTTCTTTGTGCAAAGAGGGTTTGATTATTTGCAAGGCTGAAACTCCAGAGATGATAAGGAAAACTTGTTGGTGCAGATTCCCAAGTTGGAACAAGGAGAAGGAGGCTAGATTTGCCACAATATCCACCTCAAGTTTCATCTCTAGATATTCCTTAGGCTTCATTAAGCATGTATCTAGGAGGAGAGTCTACAAGATTGAAAACAGATGAAAACTTTAGAAAGGATTTTATAAACATGGTAGCTATGGTGAAGGTCCTCTATGAAGAGAGGCACACCAAGCTACATGGTGAAAGCCCTAAACCACCTCCAAGTGTATAATATTCTTCAAATGAGGAAGGAAACAAGAATGGTGTCAAGCCACCATCTTCTCCACAAACTCCATGGTTTTCTACAACTTTCGTGCAAGGTGCATGGGTAGAAATTCCTTCAGAAAAATATGATGAACAAGTATGTACCTTTTTCCCACATGATATGGAGGATGAGGTTCAATCAATACCTAATTTTGGGGAGCTCAAGGAAGAAAATCAAATATTTCAAGTGGACACCTCTAAGATCAAAAGGGATTTTGTAAGCATCTTTTTCCCCCAAACAAAAGATGGAACTATTGGTAAGCAATTGTCGACTTCTTCTTTTCATAAAAGTGTTGAAGATAGTTTTTTTGCATATTTTGAGAAGTATGGTAATAGAATTGGGTCCAAGCTCTTGTACAAGATGGGTTACAAGGGAGGAGGTCTTGGTGTGAACCAACAAGGCATCAAGAACCCAATTGAGGTCAAAGAGAGACATAATTATGAAGCCTTGGGCTATGTTGTAGCAGAAGAATGGTCTTCTAATGACAGCTATTGTGTATCATGCACCTTTTTTCACAAAAGAGGACATGAGGAGGCAAGGTGTTGGATTTTGCATCTGGAACTATCACTTTCTTGGTTCTTCAAATACAATAAATACTTGAAGGTATCTTCAGAGAGAGATGGGGAAGATGAAGAAGATAAGAAACAATTTCTTCTCACCATGAAATTCCTACTCGTCATGCAAGTTCTTAATGTAAGAAGAGCAAGTCCAAGAACAATAAAAAGAGGTATAATCATCTTGTTGTATCAAATGTTTTTCAATATGAGAAGCAAAATGAAAATTTGAACAACTTATTGAAGAATGTATCTCCAAGTACCTTTTTCCCTCCTTCTAACCATATTGTAGATAAGTGTGAAAAGAAGGAAGAAATTCTCAAAAGGATGTACTTGGCTATTGGAAGGAAACCCGAAAAGGGAAAATCTAATCCAAAGTTAGAGGTATGTGAGCCACGAGGAGCTTAAATAAATTTTTTTCACTCATTGCAAAATCAATGGACATTGGGTTGCAAAATCTTGGAAATTGTATCTGCATCTTCATCGTGGTAAGGGAAATCAAGTTGTGCATGTACTTGAAGAGGAAGAAACCATGGAAAAAGTGGCACAAGCTATAGCCATACCTAATGCAAATTTAGAAAAATATGAAGAAAAAATAAAGGGTTCACTTACCTGGTTGGGTAAGAAGTGGGAGGACTATTTTTCCAATTGAAGTTGTAAATTTTTTTTACACTAGTTGCATGTCCCATAGTTAGACTATTGTAAAAGGTGATATGCATAAATAAATCCCTTCAAATGAAATAGTGTTTTGTTTAGAGCATTGTCATGCTAAGTTTGGATTGATAGTCCACGTGTTTATGAAATTTGTGAATTTACAAATTTTTGTTCATCAATTGTCTACTAGTTGTTTCATATTCACCGATACAAGTATTCGTGTTGAAACTTGTGTGAATGAATCTTGTTGTTAAGATTGTTTAAAGATAACTATGTTTGTAGGTAAAGCCAAAAATCATGAAATTTTTTGCAGAAAAGTACTTATATGTACAAGATCAGTTTGAAGACGCCAAAGCAAGTTGATTTGTTTCCGATCTCCAGGATGGGGTGAAGTTTTTCTACAAGAGATGCTTCAAGATGAACTGTTATTTGGGGCCGTGTAAAGATGAGTTTTAAGAGAATATTTAGATTCCACTCATCAGTGTTTTTTCTGCAACAACGATAAGAATTATGGCTCAATTCTTAACAGGAAAATAGGACTTCATGAGGAAGATAAGTGAAGTAACTTGATTGGGGCTTCAACGGCACGAGTTGAAATTTTTACATTGCAATTGAGTTTTGGGATATTTCTAAGCTCTGACTTCTTCAATTTGATAACTGAAAGTGTTATTTTGGAGACCAAAAGATTTCAGTTGGGAGGTATGATCAGGAGCTCAAATTTTAGCTCAAAAATAAAAGTTCTAAGATTGGCTTGGAACATGAACGACCGCGTAGTGCTCGTCATCCTAATTTCGATGCACTTTGTTTCACAAAAAATGGTCGATGTATGCTCCCGAAAACATAATTTGTTCACTTTGCTAAATAGGAAAATTTTGTGTAGGGATGACAGTGATGTTGACTAGGCATCCATACAGCCCAGTTAGAAAAAGGTATATTTCAGGGAATATTCCTTGGAATATTCTCATAATATTCCCCAATTGGGCCACTCAGCGGATGCCAACTGTCAGTGTTTTACTAGCTAATAATCCGACCTATGTGTCAAATTTTGGTTGGTTTAGGTTGCACCAATTAGGTCACGACACATGGCAAGAACGAAGGCCACCACGTGCCCTCATGGCCATTGGTAAAAATTTTATGGAGGTGTTGGGGTTTGACCATGCGACCTCCCCACTACCAGTGCCAAGTCTTACCACCTCCACTACCGTTTAGTTCTTAACTATTAACGGAGCTGACTTATATTTGAAGTTTGCCAATGTTTATGACAGGGCAAAAGAGGGGCCAGCCCTGAAGGGCCAGCCTCGGTCCATAGGACCATCGCCTAGGACCACTGGCAGAGCTCAAAGTTAAGTAGCGGTTTAAAAGCTCTAAACCATGATTTGTTAACCCTAATCAAGGTTTAATTATGCGCTAATCCAAATCTTAACTGCGGATTAAGTTAAGCGTGTAGTTAGCACTTAACTACACTTAACTAGTGCTTAAACTCCATTTAGAAATTAATTTCGGATAAACTTGGCAGACCTCTAGATTTTGTGAAAGACTCCAGTTTAGTTGCAGTTTTCTAGTTTTAGTGGAGTTTTCTAGGTGAAACTGGAAGAAGTCATAACTAAGGCAGTTTTCAACCAAATCAGTCTCAGAAAGAGGCTAGATTACCATTTTTGGGTATTCTGGAGCCATTGGTGTAGGTTTCAAAGGTATAGGAGCACTTCTGGATGGGATATTTACAGCTTGAAGTTTAAGGATGCCTAGGGCCACTAGAGCGTAAGGCCATATCTGCTCCACCTGGAGACCAATTGAAGAGCAAGAAGAGTCTAGATAGCCATTCTTGCCATTATGAGTTCATTGGAGTAGGTTACAAGAGAAAATGAGCATTGTAAATAGGTCAATTTAACAATTTGAGCATATTGTAGAGGCCCAAGCCATGGGAGTTGGACCAAGGAGATGTAGCCCAAGATGGGTGAACACCTTTATCAAATACATGTGTTAATGTTATGTATGGCGATGTTCTATACTTTATTTGTTTTTGTTCATCTCTTGTTTTTGTGTTAAATTTCTCACTAAATTGACATGAAAAACACTCATGAGACTCAATGAATTGCAAGATAACTTGAACCCTTAAGCACATAAGAAGCAAGCATGTTTAAAATATGAAAGGGGAATTAGTTAATTATTACTAACATCCTCCATTTAGATCACACACACTGGCATGAGTTAGAGAACTTTAACAATGTTGGACGCACTTGAAATACCAATACGCACTCTAGGTGTTTCGATAGAAGAATTTTAGACCACAAGCCTTATAGAAGTCGACGAGCGCTTTGAAAATGTGATTTTGTACAAAAAATGGGAGGAAACGCACAAAATTTTTAGAAAATTCACCTACCAATACAACAGTAAGGTTTTAAAAGGATTACACAGGAATTAGCAATGGAGTACATGATCTAGGTGGATCGAACAGGTCCAAGTACAAGTGGCTTAAGTACAAAATCTCAAAAATCAAAGTTTCTAGAATGTGGCAAACTTAATTTCAGGTTGAAGATCTCGTCTTTATGATTCCAACGACGTAGACGACACTCAATTCTGAGTTTGTATGAAGGAGTTAAGAGCATTCAAAGTTTGAGGGTTGACTTAGTGACTTGGCAGGCTTAAGGAGGCAACAAATTTGTTGAAACCCGACTGCTAGATCCCAGCAAACTCCGACTAGATTCCAGGAAAATTTGTGGGTCCCTTAATTTGACTCCTTTGGTCAAATTTCTGAATATTTAAAAAGATGCAGGTTGTTTAAAATTAAAACAAAAAAAATATCTAAAAAAAAAAGGTAGGGCGGGCCATGACCCCCACCCTACCCATCAGACCACACAACAACACATTTAATAATAGGGGTGGGCTGCAGTCGTGACCCCACCGCCCGACCACCTAACTCCACAATCTACGGCTGCATATTAATAATGGTAACCATATTGTATATATGGTGGCGGGGGTGGTGAACCCCACCACCGACCATGCCATATATTACGACTATGTTTAAAAGGGTATCGGTGGTTGTTAACCCACCACTAACCCTCATGCCACATCTCCCATACAGAGCCGGCAGAAAATCTAGGGCAGGCTGCCCAACGCGAGCCCTACCCCCCGACGTACCTCAACCTACCTTATATTAATATACGGTGGTTTTAAAAAGGGTTTGGAATGGTTAATAAAAATGACTTCCAAACTTAATACAGAGGGGGCAGGGTTTAACCACCCAACCCCCTCCCCCACAAACGGATCCTTAACCAATTCGGCCAATGGGCTCCTTGGGGAGTCTGCCCAGTAATGTAATATAAAAATTATGCAATTCATAAGTGCGCCCAGGCAGGTCAGGAGCCCGCACGGAAATCGAGATAATGGAACCATGAGAAGTGTGCAGGAGGGGGGCGGAACCATGATTTGAGCCATTTTCCAAAGGGGTCATATTTTCACTTTGTCAGATTCAGGAAAATTTTATATGGATTACGCACTACTGGACGCCACGAATCCAACAGTGATGTCCATTTCTTCATCAGGGGTCTGAAATTTTCAAGCACTTTCACCTATGGAGGTATAAGGGTGTAATTTCTCATTTTATCATTGTACTTTCATTTTTTTCCACTTAATGAAAGAGGGCCTCCCCACTATTTGAGAAGGGCCCGGAGATGTAGTCCCTCCTGGACGAACTCCGATATCAATTCTGTGTCTTCTTGCATGATGTTAAATGCTTCTCTCTTCTTATGTTTATGCCTTTAAAGTTTCTTATCTAAAGCTGCAATTTTCACATGTAATTCTTTAACACATCTCAAACAAAGGATTTTGGATCAAGTGGTATCAGATCAAGTGTTTGTAGATGTGACTTACATGCTTGTATGCTAACTAGAAATAGGCTACGAAGAGGCGAATGGATGCTACAATATTTTGATCCCGAAGCAGGACGTGCACATCAGAGAAGGAACATGGATGACGATGTTCGAAATGAAGAGGAGCTCAACTTCCACAAGACGTTCTACACAATGGCAGATTGGGTTGAGAAATTTTTCTCTAGACTTGAGAGACTAGAGAAAGTAGGGGAGAATGCTTTAGAAGGACAAATTTTAGGGCATGGAGGTAATGGAGATAATGGAGGAGATCCACCTCCTTCTCCTCCAGCAAGTGAAATTCCTTCCTCCTCTTCTCACTGTCATCATAGGAATTATGAAAATGCATATAATAAACCTTCTTTTAAGTTATATGTCAAATTTTATCTACCCATGTGTAATGGTGAAAGTAATGCAGAGAAAATTAACAACTGAATTAGGTAGCTTGAACTTTACTGCAAGATTCAACAGATTGCGGAGGATGAGGCAAATATCCAATTGGCTTCTCTTCGATTGAATGGCACCGCTCTCATTTGGTGGGAAAGCAAACTTCAAGGCAACATTAATTTGGGTAACCTTCTTTCCTCATGGTTAAATTTTATTGCTGCACTTAAAGATCAATTATATCCCTTGGGTTATAAGCAAAAATCCTTAATGGAGTGGCAGTACCTAAGGCAAGGTAAAGGACAAAACGTGAAAATATTTACCGAGGAATATAAAAACAAGCACTAACTTTTGGAATTTCATTACATTCTCCTGAATTTGTAACTAAGTACATTGGGTCATTACATAGTTACATTAGACATTCATTGTTAATGTTTGAACTTACTACCATTGACTCGGCCAGTGTAAAGGCCATTCATCTTGAAAATGGGGGCAAAAATGATAAATATGATCATTCAAAGAAACCACCTTTCAAACCTTCAAATGGAAAATTCAAAGGGAAAGGAAAAGAAGATGGCATCAACGAAGAAGGATGAAGGAGAAAAGCCTTATTTCACTCATTGCAAAAATGAAGGTCATGACTTTTAACACTCCAAAATTTCCAAGGGTTTTTATGTGTGTTTAAAAAAATATTAGAGGTAACTGTCGACCACTTTTGGAGATTAGGATATAGTCTTCCTAATGCTCAGAGAGGGCTCTCTCTTAATTATTTAACTTTGTTGTTTTAACTGATTTTAGGCTAGTTATGTAAGATTGATTTAGTTTGATTTTGATTTGTTGGTGGAATTATTGATTTAGATGGATAGGTGCCTGTCTATTTTCCATTGGGCTATGGAGTCAATATATCAAGAAAATAGAACAGAAACAAATTATAAAATCAGTTTTACAGGGCAAGGTAGCTGAGCAAAATCAGATCTTTTAAGGCTAAATGGTGAAGTGATTTTCAATCGGGATCAAGGAGCAGTTAAGGGTTCCTTAAACCATATGATGAAGGAAGGTGAAAGAGGTTGTTATGAATATAATTCATAACTAATAGAATAAATACAAATAAATGTAATTACTAAATAGACAATAAGGATTATGTTAAGTAGTCATTAGTTAACTGAAAAGGCATGTCTGAAAGACATGCCTAGTCATGAAAGGTCACCTGTATAGGTATATAAGCAGGGCCTCATTATAACATTTTATCATCTTATCATATCAATTATATATACATTTTATTAATAAATTATTACTACAAGTACCTCTTGTGTATTTTACAATTTAAAGTCAACAAGCTACTAGTTTTGTTGCTTCAGTGGTATCAGAGCCATCAGAGCCATGTCGCACAATATAGTCTTACAAGCCTATGAACGTAGTTTACAAGCCTATGAACATTGTTTACCATACAATGTGCCATTATGTGAAGATCCTGAAGAAAGTGAGAAGATTAAAAAAATTCAAGAAAAGCTTCAGCAACTAAAAAGATCATGTGCAGAAGTTACAACCCGTCTTAAGAAAATTTATGAAGATCTCGTTGATAAGGAAGAAGAAGATGTTGATCAGAATCATGAATATGAAAAATCTATCAATCAAGAAGATGAAGCAGTAAAGCTTGGTACCATCACGACAGATTTAGAAACTGCAGATGTCTATTCTTATGTCGAGGATGAAACTGTTGAAGAAACAGAAAAGATGAAGCTGATTTGGATTCAGATAAAGATAATTTGGAAGAAGGCTATGTTGAGAAACAAAAAGGAAACCACTCAAATTTAGAATCTGGTTGGGAATATGAAGAAAGAGAAAAAAAAAGGAAGGTGATTATAAATATGACCTTAAAATTGGAGATGGTCTGGATGATGATAAAGTTGAAGGTCTCCGTCTGATACCTGGGGCGGTTGGCCATTTTGAATCTTCAAATGGGCTGAGGGTGCCCTATATAGGTTGGAATGCATTGCAATTCCAGCAATCATCTGTGATTTTAGAAGGTGCCAAAGACCATCGAGTTTATTTTGTCCATTTGTACCAAGCAATTCCTTCATATGCCAATAAAGATTAGGTTTCAGCTACTTGCAACTATGGTGGAGAGTTTATTGCTGCCATTGAAAAGGGGAATGTGCTTGTTGTACAATTTCATCCCTAGGAAAGTGGCGGTAAGAAATTTGAGAGATTTTTCTTATTTACATGTCTTGATGAATATATAGGTTCAAGGGAAGCTCAATTGAAGGGAGATGCAAAATTTGATTACAGAATTTCTCTCTTAATGGAAAACAACGGAGAAAGAAGGAAAATACGAGAGAGAATTCGGAGTGCGGAAGGTGAAAGAAGGTCAACTTCCTCTATCCCATCAGCATCCAATAATAGTGTTTTACCCTCCCTTCGTCCTCATCTTATCAATTCAACAGATTCATTGTTTAATAATAATGTTTCGGCCTCCACTCCACCTCATCATATCGATTCATCAGATTCTGAAAATGGTAGCGTAACCCTCACCGAGGAAACAGTTTCTGAAGACGATAGCTTAAGCCTCAGCGACGAAACATATTCTGAAAATGATAACGGAAACCTCCCCGTTGACGATCTGTTAAAGTATCCTCATATCTTTAACCAAAACCACCCGGAATTGAGACCGGAGATTGGTTTTGTTCGCTTGCCTCGACGAGAAGCAGTTGACAAAGGAAATATCCAGCAGCCGCAGACCATAACTATAACAGAGAATGTTTCTGACGCGGAGATCAACGTAAAATTTTAGGAGGTTAACGATATATTAAGAGTTCAAAATATTATAATTACATTACAACAGATGACGGTGGTATCAGTCGAACTCGATGACTCGGTGTTGCTGCAGATCGTGGTGATACTATGGGTCTTGTCGATAAAAACAGTCAACATCTGGTCAAAATTTCAGAAAAGGTTATGAATTTTTGCAGTTACTAAACGGTGTCTCGAATGATGGAACGGACGTAATTATAATTATGCTTTATATAATAAATATAAGTTTGTTGTTACAGTGGTCTTCACTTTCCTGCTCGTTGTTAATCGATTCCTGCTCATCATCGCTAGTTAAATCCTCATCATTTCTCCAAAATGCCTTGGAAAATCCTTCTTGATTTGTAACAGATTATGCGTTAACTATGAGGCAAGAGGCCAAAGGAGAAAAACGGCTAATTTGAAAATATGGGCTATGAGAAAGACAATGCTACGAGGCCATTTCCTTAAACGGTGTGACATATAGCCTCGATTCGATTTAATTAAAGTCATACTCAAAAAGTTAAGTTATAATATATATATATATATATATATATATATATATATATATATATATATATATATATATATATATATAATTTAATTTACAAATAATATTAATAATGATAATAATTCAAAATATTTTTATTATTATTATTATTAAAAAATAAAAATAAAAATAAAAATAAAAAATTTATTTCAAAGATAACATTAGAGAGAGATTTCTACAAGATAAGGTACGATTGATGAATGACATGCCTAGCAGATAATCCCAAGTGAAGAAAATTGTCGAAAAATCAAGATTTGAGGACAAAGCTTTTCGAGAAGAAGGCAATGTTATGAATATAATTCATAACTAATAGAATAAATACAAATAAATGTAATTACTAAATAGACAATAAGGATTATGTTAAGTAGTCATTAGTTAACTGAAAAAGCATGTCTAAAATACATGCCTAGTAATGAAAGGTCACCTGAATAGGTATATAAGCAGGGCCTCATCGTAACATTTTATGATCTTATCATATCAATCATATATACATTTTATTAATAAATTATTACTACAAGTACCTCTTGTGTATTTTACAATTTAAAGTCAACAAGCTACTAGTTTTGTTGCTTCATAGGTCAATCGAGATAAGAGAGCAATTAAGGATTCTCAAAGCTAGATATCAAAAGAAAACATTAAAATGAATAATAGTTCATAACAGAGTGTACTTAAACAAATTCTGCAATAATATTCCTGTTATAACATTTAAATTTATAAAACATGCAAGTTTATGGAATACTTAAGAAAATAACAAGAACAATTGAAATTTATTTCACTGAAGTAGCTCAACACATGAATCCTGTAAAAAAATTCCTTTATTATTGTCATGTCTGTCAACTTGGAAAAGTTTGCAATAAAGCCTCTGGTAGTAGATCAATTAAACTATAGAAATGTTCAGGAATCCACCTTCAATAATTCGAATTGATGAAGTATTTATACAAAACTTATTACAAAATATCCTATCAACTGTTTAGGATTTAATTAAGGAAAATAAATATCTTCATGTAAGAAGATACATACACCTATTTAACTAAATCCAAGTTGTCCCTGTTTATTTGTTTTGCTATTTGCTTCTTTGATATTTTGTTGTCTTATCCCTCACGCTGGCTGGCTTTCACGTTGGCTTGTCTTTCACGCTACTTGTTATCTGAATTTATTTTAACTTTTGTCTTTCATCTGTCTTCATCTTTAACCTGTCTTTGCTTTATCTTCCTACTCTGTTACTCTTTAACCTGATTGCTTTTTTACCATGTTTTTACTTTTACCTGTCACAGTAGATCACACCATTTTTCCCAGGCTTCTTCATCTGGAAGTTTGATTTTTACCATCCTCCTGTAAATATCATGAGCCTCAGTGTACTTGGAAAATCTAGGCTTATTCACAAACAGGTGATTTACCTCATGCTTTAGGTAAAATAAGTTCTCTAAACATTGAAGTACTTTTCCTGTGGGAACTCCTTTCATTGATGAAATGTTGGAAGTCTCTTTAGCTACTTCCCTGATCTTTTTGTCATAATATTCATGTCTCATTAGTTTATCATTAATCACCAAAGGATTAGGCAAACCTTTCTACCTCAAAACACCAAATTTTTTCATGAATCTATTGACTGCAAGCTCCATTGTTTGGCATTTGTCTTAAATTTGTATCATCATATTTCTAAGATGTTCTTTGTTCTGTCTGTTATTCCAAGTTCTTCTAATTCCTTATTGTTTTTAGAATTTAGGAACTTTATAATCTCAGTGGCTTCCTCTGGTTTATTTCCAAGCTCTTCTTTGACTTTCTAAATAGCTTCACTTGCCTCCTTTATCAATTCTTTCTGCTCAAATATAACTTGGATAGAAGGCCAAATATCATTAACAGAGTTAATGATATTTTCCCACAATTCTTGCTTTGCTTGTGTTAGTGGTTGTTTCAGTGATAATTCCTTTTATAGCTTATGAATTCTATCATTCAATCTGTTTGTTTTCTGTGTTTCTTCTTTATAAATTACTTGAGCCAATTTCTTTTCATCTTCTAGACTTTTTACTTGTTTTTTAAGTCTATTAATCTCAGTAGTTTGGATTGACATATCCTGCATGGCTTTAATAAATTTACTTGCCTCATCATTGGGATGGGTTGATGTTGTTGTTGGTGTAGTTGCTGGAACTTCTGTTGTCACTGGAACTACTGTAGTAGCTAGGACTGTTGTAGAAAATGGAGTTGATGTAACCAGTGAAGCTGATGTTGAAGCTATAGGAATGGCTGTAACAAGAACTGATTCCATGTTGGCCTACTTTTATTGCACTAATTTGTCCATTTTTTTTTCCATCTCCTTCAGTTGAGTTGTCAACTAAATGATGAGATTCACCATTTCATCCTTCTTATTATCATTCTCCAAAACTTCTTCAGTTTGTGGATGCTCTGTGGTGGGTAACTTCAGTTGTTTCTTCAATGCATATATGTCTGCATTCTTCTTCTTGATAAGCTCTTATGTTTCTTTGATATTCTTTGGATCATATCCAACCTCCATGACCAATTCTTCAAGTGATTTTATTCTATTATCCTTTGCTTGTGAAGAAGCTTTCTCTAGTTTTAATGGTGCTCTTATATTCTCTAGATAATTCTAAATTTTATGGACACTTAAAGCCTTGTTTGTCATAGTGGGATAGATCATTTCTCTAGCTTGTTTATGAAATTCAATATGATCTATTGGATGTAAATATTTAGCAAGAACTTCAAAGACTGTTTTCTTGTAATCTGCTGATGATTTTGGAGCCTGCACTATTGGCTAAAAAAACGTCATTTGCATATTTCTAGTCCTGTAATCAAAAGCTGAAAGTAACATGTTTTGGTCACTAGGAGTTTGTTTCGAATAATGGGCATAAGTTACAGCTTTCAATGCTTCATTCTTGATTTTGATTTCTTTATACTTCTCCATTATGTCGTTCTCTTTATCCACTGGTTTTCTTGATGATGAAACCTCTGCACTATGTTGTTTCTGAATGATCTGAGCACTAGAGGTTGATGGCTGGTGTGTTTCCTCTGAAACTATTGGAGGTGCATTATCGCTGACAATTATATCTATATCAATTACTTCAACTGTGTCAATTATCTCTTCCTATTCAATCGCTGGATTTAGTTTTGCCTTTTTCCTGTACATTAACTTGAATTTGGTGTCAGAAGTAGTTTCAGTAGAATAAGAGCCTTCCTCTCTTGCCCTCTTTGAGTTCCTGTCTTGTGGGGCTGGAGTAAGTAGGATGGAACTAGTATCAACCTATTTCTCCACCTCTTGCAAAGTATTTTCCAACCACTCTAACTGGTTGGAATACTTTTCAACATCAGGTTTTGACTCATGAACAAAAGAGCTCAATTTGAATTTGACTCTTAGTTTACTTATGACTCCCAAAGGATCATATTTCCATTTGAAACTATTATTGAACTTGAAATCCTGTAAACACTTATCTGCTTGCTAACCAACATTCCTACTAATGCAAATAAAAGGACCTAACTGGTTCTTAATCTTAAACTAAGTTTTCTTCTTTGCTGGTAGGAAATTAACTTCATCTAAGTTTAGGATATGTCTAATGTATTCCAATGCATATTTGTATGAAGTAAGTTGGCTTCCATAAACCCTAATTTCAGTATGATTCTGGTATAAATACTAGTCTCCTGTCCTACTTTGTTCTGACAATTGCAACATGTTATTTATCTCTTCACTGACTCTAGGTTGAATGCTACTGCTTAGCATGTTGAAAATTGGATAAAAAAATGCATCAATGAAGTCTTTGTAGCTGAATTCTGTGGAATTCTTTCTGATCAAGGATGTCCATAAAACTACAGATTGGGAGTTACCCTCTGTGTCCAGTTTTTGGAGGCTAACTACAAACCTTTCTGATTGGAAAAATAAGAACAAATGAAACAAAATAGAGGAGTATTTAAATACTACTTCCTCTGGTAATTTGACTAAATATTCATGGATTTCATCTGATAAGTATTGGGAAAAGTTAAATGTTGAAGCTGGAGGCTGTCTTGGGCATAATATTGACAGAAAACCTAGGATAGATGCATCTACATATTCATCAGTAAAATACCCTAAAATACAAGACAACATTGTGACAATTTTCCTGGTTCTCGCTTTTTTGGGGTTTATACTGATGGAGGAAGGAAGGTTTTGAATATTTGGAACCGCTTAGGAAATTCTAGCTTCAGATATAGTTCAGTGATGATCTCAATAGATAATGGGGCTTCATCAAGCTTGGGTTGGATCTGTAACATCTGATTTATGGATTTTTGTTGTGATAGTGAATAAAATATCTTGGCTTGAGGTTACTAGATCTCTTTTATTAGGAAAATAATTAATCTGGCAGAGTTTGATGATTTCTGGAAACTGAAAGGTCTGTGGGAAAATATAACGGGGTAGGTTTGAGACCAAGAGGTGGATATCATCAGCTTGGTCTATGAATTTATCATGGCTCTAGCAATGGAGCTCTAGAAGGTTAAAATCATTAACTGTATCACTGATTTTGAAGTCTTTATCAGCAAGAGTTGTTTTTTCAACATCTACCACAGGTGGTTGCAGAGAGTCAATGGATAAAACGCTCTGGGAGGCCATTCTTTCGTTTAATTTATCAATTTATTACTTGCTTTGCTTAAGTAATGGCTTCTGGTGCTTAGGATTACCTAGAGAAGGTTGAATTCGTTCTTTGGAAGGGGTTCTGGCTATAGCAGGCTTTAATTCCGGTTTGCAAAGCTTTAACTGGGTCGGCAAAGGTTCTGGTAGCAATAGGCTCCAAAATGTGTTGGTAAAGGCTCCTTTTTTTTGCAATTTTCAACAGAAAATAGACAAATAACAGTAAAGGGTGGGTTTATTACTTTCAACGTTTGTTTAATTTGCAATGGCGCGGGGTTTAATTTTCAAAAAGTACCTAGTTTCATTGCATATAAAAAAGATTGTATGGCGATTTATCGCATCCAAAAAGGAGGTATGGTGGTTTTGGGACTGGGGGGTGCGATTAAATTTGGGATGGATGCGTGGAAGATGGGTGGGGGTGCAAAACCACCCATTTCGCACACCCCCCCCCCCCCCCACCTCGGTTTTTAAACATTGGACATTCGGGGGTGCGAAATGGTCTATTGGTCGTAGGATTTCATTGGATGATGATTGGACGGTTGGATGAACTGGCGGATTTTAATAGGTGGGACCGAGGATGAGTTATGCGATGGGGTTTTAATACAAGTGGTTCGGGTTAAATATAGCTACAGTCAACAGCAACATTCCTCAAAATGTGAACAAAAAATCCAAATTAGTCCAACATTCCTACTATTTTGTTCTATTTTCAAATATCTACATCTTTTCATAGATATTATTTTGTAAATGATTTTATTTTGAAATCTGAATTGAGATTGAGACAAACTCTATAAGTATCTCGAAAAGAGATTTAGAAAGGATTGAACTATGTAAATGAGAAGATATTTGTTTTGAATGTAATTTGTGTAATTTTATTTCAAGTAATCAATTCAGAAATACATAGGCAATGTTGTTTTAGGATCCTTGTGTCTATTAAATGGTGAAGTTTATCTCTTTGTCGAATTTCCTTTCCTTCTAAGTTTTCACATGGATTCTCTTTCTTTATTGTTTACAAGAAGATGATGAAAAAAAAATTACTTTAAGTACTCTACTTAGGCTTTCTTAGAAAATATAATTGTTTTCCCTCTGATATTAAATATAGAATTCGTCTTTGTATACTTCATATATAATTGATCCTCACTCTTATTCATCCCATACATACCACAGTAATTTTGTAAGATCTAGGAGTTTGGATACCTCGCCCTGCTTCAGCTACTCTCTATATTTGTACTTGATTACTGAATATTTTTGTGACTCCATGCCCAATGGACTTTTCCTTCATCCTATAACCACGACAATTTTAAAACCTATCATTGATCTTCATATCTAACCTAAAATTTAGAAATAGTGATTAAAAATTTCACATAGAGAGAGCCCTCTCTGAAGATGGAAGGGCTAGATTCCAACTTTAAAGTGTTTTGTGGTTACCTCTGCATTTTCCTCTTCGTCCTAGGAAAACTACGGAGTGCTAATAAATCCAACAAGATAACTCAGCCCTCTTGGTAGCACACTTAGCCCAAAAATAAACCAGTTAACTCGACCCACTTTTAGTGAAATTTGGCCCCTTATTATAGTGAAACTCGACCACGAGAAGGATGGTGAACTTGGCCTCAATACTATAGCTAGAATCATTAAATCAACCCTCCAAATATGAATAAGGAACTAAGCCATTTAATGGGTGTGCTCAAATTGTATAATAAATGTAGAATAGAAAAATTAAATCTATAAAACCAACTAATAACATCACTGACTTACTTCTTCCTATAAAATATTCTTGAACAATGGAGCCCAATGATGAAATCTAAGTGATTTCACTCCAAGACTAGCTAGGGTGTATACTTTCAATATCGAAACCAATGACTAGGATGAGGGTTTCCAAAACCCTAGTCTCTTTCTCAAGATATCTCCAAAACTCTATTTTACAAGTGAGTGAATGCAAGAATGAGGATATACTCATTTTTCTCTTTTTATAACTCGCTTGAATCTTTTCCCACATTTTTACCTTTTTATTTTAATAAAGTCACTTTTTTTTGTTATCTCACTTTATAATTTAAAAGTGTCTTTTCATTTGCCTAGGATCCATGTCCCCTTTTCCCCCATTTGTTTTTTATAAGGTTCTCCCCTAGGTGAATTGTGTTCCTTAATTGACTTCCTCATCCTATCATACAAGAACTTAATTAGGTTAGAGGAATCATCTCCTTATGTATCCTAAGTGGATGGGGACATTACACCTTCTTTGAAATTATTATATAAATCCATTGAAATTAGTATACTTGTATATGGTTATTGTACACATATCAACATTATGTTGGAAATGTTGTCATTGATGGCAATAGAGGCAGAAAAGACAGAGACAGAAAAAGAAGGCAGCAGATGCAGAGATAGGCAAAGAACAGCAGCAAAAGACAGCAGGTAAAATTTACAGCGAAGGCAGAGGTAGAGGTCAAGCAGCAGAGGTACAGTGAAAGCAGAGGCAGAAGCAGTGAAGGCAGAAGTAGAAAGGCAAAGGCAGAGGCAGAGGCAGAGCCGTTATCGCAGAAAGGTAGAGGCAGAGGCAGAGCCGTTATCGCAGAAAGGTAGAGGCAGATCCGTTATCATAGAAAGGCAGAAGCAGAGGCAGAGCCGTTATTCCGAGAATCACTACCCCAGCTGGTAGATACACTAAACATAAATTCTGGGAATCGTTACCCAAGCCGAAGGATATATATATATAATTCCGAGAATCGTGAACCAAGCGGCAAAGCATATATATATATAAACCTCATCCCGGGAATCGTAACCCAGGCGGGAGGATACATAAACATAATTCCAAGAATCTTAACCCAAGAGAAAATGTATACATATATAAATCTTATTCCTAGAATCATTACCCAGCTGAAGGTTACACTAAAGGCGGAAGCGGAAGCATATATATATGCAGTGCTTTATATAAGTGGAGCGCTTTATGATCGAAAGAACCAAAGTACCATAAGGTGGGACCCTTTCCCAATCGCATCGGAGAAAAATTGTGCAGCGGAACATGTAAACAAAGAGTTGCAATTACGATGAAAGTCTGGACCCGATGGATCAATGAACCATAATTGATATGTGTTTGAATTCCGGCCTAATCGCATCGGAGAATCAGAGCATCGGAGTATAAATATATCGGAACATGCAACTGCAAATTGCGATTGCGATTGAGTTTTGAACCCAATGGGCGTATAAACTGTGACTTGATAAGTTTGAGTTCCGGCCCAATCGCATTGGCAAAATACAGTGAATAGTGATTCATCGCATCGGAAAAATGCAGTGAATAGTGATTCATCGCATCGGCAAAATACAGTGAATAGTGGTCAATCGCATCGGACAAAAGCAGAACATCAGAGCAATATATTAAAATATTGCGATTGCGATGAAAGACCGGACCCGATGGGCTTTATAAAATATGATTCATGTATGGTTGAGTTCCGGTAAACAGTGAATCATCAGAATCGGAGCATCGGAGCATTGGAATGTCGATACATTCAAATGGAAATTGCGATTGTGATCAATCGCAATCGGAATAAATCGAGGAGAAATATATCGCATCGAAAAGCGTGGCAAGTGGGCCCAAAAGGGCATTTGTTATGCATTAACATGATTTTTTATTGTTATAGTGGACGTGGCAGTTTGTTTGTTAAAACTTTGTATAAGTATGCCGTGAGTTGAAATTACGTTTTATATATATATATATATATATATATATATATATATAAAGCGCTGATATAAAAAGCATAGTTACAAATGTATGGCATACGGCCGTTACCCTGCGACAATGAATAAGGAAACAAACAAAGTCAAAAGGGACAAAGACACAGTCAGAGAAAAGACAAATGCGCAGCTAGCCAAGAGGCTGAATGAGTGAGCTGGAGTTTTCATTGTAATTGAATGTAAATGATTTTAATTTATATTGTTGTGATGCATTGGCAAGTCTCCGAAAGAGAACAAATTCCTACTGTAGTGTTAAATTGGTACCTACAGTTATATTTTTCTGAGTGAGACAAAAATAAATGAGAAGGTAGAAGACTAAGAGGTATGGCTATCCATTTCGAATTCCTTGAGGAATACAAACAGTCATCAGGAATTCTCTATAAGTAATATCATCTTGATATGCATAGTGAGGTTAGAGAGAGTAAGAATGAAAAGTATAGAAGATTTAGGCAGAGAATATAAGGAAGAGAGGAGCAGAAAGAGATGCTACATAACAGAGCTGATATCTGAGGTAAATCAGCAAACACTTCCTGCAAAAAAATTGAAGGGATTTGGATCTTCCTTGCAAGTTGTAGCTTACAGAATTGAGGTTGGAGCCTCTTGTAGGTTGGTGCCTGCAGAAAAATTGAAGGGAGTTGGAGCTTCCTTGCAATTTTTAGCTTGCAGAATTGAGGTTGGAGCCTCCTGTAGGTTGGTGCCTGCAGAAAAACAGTGGTGAGAGGGAGTTGGAGCTTGCCTTTGCATCACAACAATAATAATATTTGGTTTTCTCCCTTTATGGGTTTCCACTTATATCTGTTGTCTCTATCTGTGTTGCCTGTGTGCTGAGATGATTTATCAAATCTGCTTAATGTTTACTGCTCTCATAATAAGTTTAATGTCACATTAATTTAATACTTGCTGCAACATATTAAGACTGTTCATATACTAAGGTTGAATACAAAAGTAAGCTGTAAATAAGCTGATGAAAATTTAAAAAGCTCATGTATGTATTGAACTGATTCACCCCACCCCCCCTCTCAGTTCAACTAAGAATTCAACAATTGGTATCAGAGCGGGTTCCTTTGTACCAGTTTAACAACTGAAAGGAGATTCTAGGTTCTCAGGATGGCTAGTAAAGAAGGATGCTCAACCAATAAAGACCCTTTATTTACAGGTGCAAATTATGCCTTCTAGAAAATCAGGATGAGGACATACATAATGTCTCTAGGAATAGAAGTTTGGGGTGCTGTGGAATTAGGATATGCCCCAAAGGAAACTGACTCAGAGAAAGAATCCAAACAAGATTTTGTAGCTAACGCAAAAGCCATGAATGCCATCTTGAATGGATTGTGTGAAGTAGATTTTATCAAAGTAATGCACAAAGACACTGCCAAAGAGATGTGGGATACTCTGGATAACATCCATGAAGGAGACAAGAAAGTAAAGACTGCCAAACTTCAAGTCTATAGAGCCCAGTTTGAGAACTTAAAAATGAATGATGATGAAGACATTGACAGTTTCTTCCTAAAAGTTGCAAAAATTGTTAACAATATGAAAGCTCTTGGAGAAACCATGCCAGAAAGTATAATTGTGCAAAAGATTCTAAGATCTCTTCCATCCAGGTTTAATCCCAAGGTGTCTGCAATAGAAGAAACAACTGATTGGGAGACCTTGACCATGAACCAGCTACTTGGAAATCTAACAACATATGAGATGAGGCTCCCACAGAAGAAGCCAAGTACGAGGGAGGCAGCCTTTAAAACAGAAAAGAAGAAAGAAGAAGAGGAAGACATATGCTCTTGCTCGGATGAAGAAGAGGAAAAATTTGTCAAGAAATTGGATAGAGGCTCAGGTAAATACAAAGGTAAAATTCCTTTCAAATGCTTTAACTATGGAAGAGTTGGACACTATGCTGCTAAGTGTCCTCACAAGAAAGTAAGGAATCAGGCTCAAGAGTCAGAGAAAAATACATCAAAGAACTGGCAGAAAGGAAATAAATTCAGCAGAAAATCCTTCTATGC
Source organism: Pinus albicaulis (assembly GCA_034641835.2). NCBI lineage: Eukaryota > Viridiplantae > Streptophyta > Pinopsida > Pinales > Pinaceae > Pinus > Pinus albicaulis. Next base: position 1,601,459,593 of record CM076581.1, read on the forward strand.
TCAACACGACAGCAGTACATCTGAAGATCCAAATGAACTCTCAAGTGAAGATGGAACCTCTGAATTTTTATTGATGGCTATAGAAGAAATTGAAGGTCTCCTACTAGAAGATGAAGAAGGTGAAGTCGACCTTTAGGGGGAGCTAAGAAGTGCTCCGGAAGAGATTGATAGACTCAAGATGAAATGCAGAAAACAAAAGGACATTCTCCTCAAGTATGTACGAGAAGAACAGAATTCAGAAGTCCTGATGCAGCTAAAGATAGAGCTTGAAGAAGCCAAGAAGATAGAGGACATGTTACTTAAGCAAATCAAGGAAAAAACTCAGGAACAAGAAAATTTGGAAGAAGTAGTATGTCTCAGGAAGAAATTAGAAAATGCTCAAAGGAAAGTGGTTATAAATTCTTCTCAAACAACAAGCTCTAGTAATTTGAACGAAATTCTTGGTGCTCAAAGATCTCCTATGATAAAAATTGGAATAGGCTATGAAGGAGAATCAAGTAAAACCAAAGAAAAGGAAAACAGAGAGATTATTTTTGTAAAAGCAAAAAAGAATGATGAAGCAGCTCAAACAATTCCTACAAAAGAAGAAACCTGTAATGAGGAAGACAGAGATCAGAAGAAACCACTAGTAGCAAAGAATGTAATAAATACTAAGACCCCTGAGTATGTCAATTTTGAAAGCCATCAAAGGAGATTCTTCCCTCCTATGAAGAATGCCACTTGTTATGTTTGCCACAAACAGGGACACATTTCTGCATATTTTCATGCAAGGAGGAGTAATTTAAACCAGCAAAAGATGCAAACAGTGAAGAGACTGTCTCAAACAAACAAATGGAGAAAACAACCTTATATCAGGTATGCAAATAATTTCTATGGTTATTGTTTTTATTGTAAGGAATTTGGCCATAAAAATATTGAATGTAGAAATTATGGAAAAAGATTGATGTGCAACATCTCAAGGAGGTTTATGAATCAAAGAAATTTTGTTCATATTCACAATTCTGCAAAAACTATGATCAAATGTTGTATATGCAATCAAGTTGGACATATGCCTTCTAAATGTCCTCTGAAAGGATGTGATTCATCATCTCACAAAAGATACCAAACAAAAGGATGCCTCCAGTGGAAAAAGAAGAAGAATAAGTGTGACCTGGCTCTAACTGCTCAAGATCTGAAAAGCCAGTGGTATCTGGACAATGGCTTCTCAAAGCATATGAGTGGAGACAGGAGAAAATTTATAACTTTTGATGAAAAGAAAACTGGTAATGTTACTTTTGGCAATGATAAACCAGGAAAAATCAAGGGAAAGGGCTCAGTCAGCTTAGATAATGGCAGAGGTAAGGCCCAAGATGTACTAATTGTAGATGGGCTAAAAGAAAATTTGCTGAGTGTCAGTCAAATGTGTGATAAAGGCTACGAAGTTATTTTCAGAGCACAAGACTGTGAAGTCAGATCAAGCACCACAGGTAAGACTCTGCTCAAAGGTGTTCGAACAGAGAGCAATGTTTAAATCGTGAAAGAGGAAGATGAAGCATGCCATATTAGCAAACTTGAGGAGTCATGGTTATGGCATAGGAGATTGGTACATCTCAGCTTCGATCATATCATCGGACTGAGCAAGAAGAAAGCGGTCAGAGACATGCCAAAAATAAAAAGGCCTTCTAATACCATATGCAAATCTTGTCAATTGGGTAAACAGACTCGCACATCCTTTAAGGCCAAAGATGAGTTATCAATAAGAAGACCACTCCAACTTGTGCACATGGATTTGTGTGGACCTGCAAGAACTAAGACACCAAGTGGAGAATCCTACTTCATGCTGATAATAGATGATTTCTCCATAATGACATGGGTTGCATTTCTCAATAATAAATCGGAAGCTCTAGACAAATTCAAAATATTCAAAGCATTAGCAGAAAATCAGATAGGATGCAAGCTAAAATGCATCATATCGGACAGAGGAGGTGAATTCACAGATTATGACTTTGCAGATCTATGCAATGAATATGGCATAAAACAACAATTTACTATTGCAGGGACACCTCAGCATAATGGAGTAGCAGAGAGACAAAACAGATCTGTTCAACAAATTGCCAGAGCCATGATGAAAGAGAGTAATATTCCTCAAACCTTCTGGGTAGAAGCAGTACACACAGCGGTGCATATCCTTAATAAAGCCCACTTAAGGCCAAGCAGTGACAAGACTCCATATGAACTATGGCATGGAAAGTCAACTTCAATCAAACATTTTAGAATTTTTGGAAGCAAGTGTTATATAAAGAATAATGATGAAAACCTTGGGAAATTTGATGCAAGAGCAGATGAAAGGATTTTTCTAGGATGTGCTTCCAAAAGTAAAGGGTACAGGTGCTACAACAAGACTCTGTAAAAAATAGTAGAAAGTATTGATGTGAGATTTGATGAAGAACTTCCAAACAATCCAAGAGATACAGACTGCTGCAGTCCATCAGACAACCATGAAGAAGAAAACCAAAATGATGATGAAACAAGCAAGACAACAGAAGATGCAGAGCTGAGCTCGAAAGCCCCCTCAAGATACACTCAGAAGAATCATCCTGAAGATCAGATCATAGCAGACAAGAAAGTAGGAGTCCAGATAAGAAGGCAGCTAACTTAACAGACAGAAGAGGTATACATAGCCATGTTATCACAAATAGAGCCAAAGAGATTTGAAGAAGCTAGCAAGGACAATTATTGGGTGAATGCTATGAATGAAGAATTAGACCAAATTGAGAAAAACAATACCTGGGAACTAGTTCCTATACCCACTGGGAAAAATGTCATAGGCTCAAAATGGGTATTCAAAAATAAAATGAATGACGAAGGACAGGTAATCAAGAATAAAGCCAGACTTGTATGCAAAGGATATTCACAAATCGAAGGACTTGATTACGATGAAACATTTGCCCCTGTAGCCAGAATGGAAGCCATCATAATGTTTCTGGCCTTCGCATGCTACCAAGACTTCAAGGTATATCAAATGGATGTAAAATCTTCTTTTCTGAATGGAGATCTAGAAGAAGAAGTCTACATGGAACAACCGAAAGGTTTCTCTTTAACAGACAAAGAATACTATGTGTGCAGACTGAAGAAGGCTCTATATGGACTGAAATAGGCTCCTCGTGCTTGGTACTCAAGACTGGATAAATATTTGCAAAAACAAGGCTTTAAGAGAGGTGGAGTAGACAGCAATCTATATATAAAAGCCCATGAAAATGAACTCCTCATTGTTGTAGTATATGTTGATGACATTATGTTTGGAAGCAATAGAGAAGAACTAGCAAAAGGGTTTGTTGATGAGTTGAAAATAGAGTTTGAGATGTCTATGATTGGAGAGCTCAGTTTCTACTTAGGACTTCAAATTCAGCAAAAGAACACAGGTACATTCATCTCACAGAAAAAATACTTAAAAGAAATGTTGAAAAAGTTCAAAATGGAGGACTGCAAACCTGTGTCAACTCCCATGATCATGGGATGCAAGCTGTGTGCTGATGATGGATCTGCTGATATAGATCAAAAACTCTACAGATCCATGATAGGAAGTCTATTGTATCTGACAGCATCAAGACCAGACATCATGCTAGCTATAGGACTAGTGGCTAGATATCAAGCAGCACCTAAACAAAATCACCTTCTGGCAGTCAAAAGAATATTCAGATATCTACAAGGAACAGCACAGTATGGACTTTGGTATCCTAAAGGCAAAAGCTTCACTTTGACAGCATACACAGATGAAGATTAGGCCAGCTGTGTGGATGACAGGAAAAGCATAAGTGGAGGTGCTTTCTATCTAGGAGAAACTCTGGTGGCATGGTTAAGCAAGAAACAAACATCTATCTCTCTGTCTATAGCAGAAGCATAATATATAGCAGCAGCAGCATGTTGTACACAAGTCATGTGGATGAAGCAAACCCTACAAGACATGAAGGTAAGCATTGATGAACGTATCTCAATCAAATTTGATAATACAAGTGCTATAAGTATATCTAAAAATCCTGTGCTTCACTCAAAAACTAAACATATCCCAATCAAGTATCATTTTCTCCGAGAACAAGTGGCTCAGAAGATAGTAACACTGGAGTATGTACCAACAAAATAATAGACAGAAGATATATTTACCAAACCGCTTGCTAGAGAACCATTTGAATATTTTAGAGACAGACTAGGGGTAGTATTTGTAGATTCTACTCTCTGATATGAAGAAAAATCACAGTTTCAGGGGGAGAACAGAAATGAAAATATCATTCCAAGGGGAGATCAGCCAACAAGGGAAGCATGAAGCAGGTCCTCAGGATCAAAAGGATTATGGAAAGAATACATCCAGCATAAAAGAATCAATAAAAAGACTAAAGGGTCAGTGGTGAACCCAACGTGAATCTAATCCAAAGGTTGGAGCAGCAGCGTACAAAGTCAGAAGATCTCAGAGAGAGGAAATGCACGAAATGTTGAAAAATAAAAATAAAAATTCAAACCCCTTGCCATTGATGTCAAAGGGGGAGGAAGAGCAAGAAACAGGAGAAAGGACCCTAACAGGCAAACAAAGGAAGTGTATTTCCATCAATGCCAAAGGGGGAGACTGTTGGAAATGTTTCATTGATGGCAATAGAGGCAGAAAAGACAGAGACAGACAAAGAAGGCAACAGATGCAGAGATAGGAAAAGAACAGCAGCAGAAGACAGCAGGTAAAATTTACAGCGAAGGAAGAGGCAGAGGTCGAGCAGCAGAGGTACAGCGAAAGAAGAGGCAGAAGCAAAAAGGCAAAGTCAGAGGCAAAGGCAGAGCCGTTATCGCAGAAAGGCAGAGGCAGAGGCAAAGTCGTTATCACAGAAATGTAGAAGCAGAGGCAGAGCCATTATTCCAAGAATCACTACCCCAGCTGGTAGATACACTAAACATAAATTCCGGGAAACGTTACTGAAGCCAGAGGATATATATATAAAATTCTGAGAATCGTGAACCAAGCGGCAAAGCATATATATATATATATATATATATATATATATATATATAAACCTTATTCCGGGAATCGTAACCTAGGCGGGAGGATACATAAACATAATTCCAGGAATATTAACCCAAGCGGCAATGTATACATATATAAATCTTATTCCGAGAATCATTACCCAGCTGGAGGTTACACTAAAGGCGGAAGCGGAAGCATATATATATGCAGTGCTTTATATAAGTGGAGCGCTTTATGATTGAAAGAACCAAAGTACCATAAGGTGGGACCCTTTCCCAATCGCATCGGAGAAAAAATGTGCAGCGGAACATGTAAAGAAAGAGTTGCGATTGCGATGAAAGTCTGGACCTGATGGATCAATGAACCATAATTTATGTGTTTGAATTCCGACCTAATCACATCGGAGAATCGGAGCATCAGAGTATAAATATATCAGAACATGCAACTGCAAATTGCGATTGCGATTGAGTTTCGGACCCGATGGGCGTATAAGCTATGCTTGATAAGTTTGAGTTCCAGCCTAATCGCATCGGCAAAATACAGTGAACAGTGATTCATTGCATCGGCAAAATGCAGTGAACAATGATTCATCGCATCGGCAAAATACAGTGAACATCGGTCAATCGCATTAGACAAAAGCAAAACATCGGAGCAATATATTAAAAGATTGCGATTGCGATGAAAGACTGGACCCGATGGGCTTTATAAACTATGATTCATGTATGGTTGAGTTCCGGTAAACAGTGAATCATCGGAATCGGAGCATCGGAGCATTGGAATGTCGATACATTCAAATGGAAATTGCGATTGCGATCAATCACAATCAGAAGAAGTCGAGGAGAAATATATCGCATCAGAAAGCATGGCAAGTGGGCCCGAAAGGGCATTTGTTATGTATTAACATGTTTCTTTATTGTTATAGTGGACATGGCAGTTTGTTTGTTAAAACTTTGTATAAGTATGCCGAGAGTTGAAATTACGTTATATATATATAAAGGGTTGATATAAAAAGCACAGTTACAAATGTATGGCATACAACCGTTACTCTGCGACAATGAATAAGGAAACAAACAGAGCCGAAAGGGACAAAGACACAGTCAGAGAAAAGACAAATGCGCAGCTAGCCAAGAGGCTGAATGAGTGAGCTGGAGTTTTCATTGTAATTGAATGTAAATGATTTTAATTTATTTTGTTGTGATGCATTGGCAAGTCTCCGAAAGAGAACAAATTCCCATTGTAGTGTTAAATTGGTACCTACAGTTATATTTTTCTGAGTGAGCCGAAAAGAAATGAGAAGGTAGAAGACTAAGAGGTATACATTCATTTTAATTCTCGAGAAATACCTTTTAATCTATCAGAATTTAATATATGAAATATTTATCTAATATGCATAGAGAGTGTTAGAGAGTAAGAATAGAGAACGAAAATAAGTATGTAAGATTATGTTAAATAGAAGATAAGGAAGAGAGAGCAGAGAGATGCTTAACGTAGCCGATATTTGAGGTAACCGAAGAAACACTTGTGATAACAGGTCAGAGTCACGGATAGCCGCTACTGGAGCTTGCTTGATAGCCGCCAGAAATGGATCGAGGTTGAGCCTCCGTAGGCGTGAAGGCTCGTTAAACACAAGGAGTTGGGAGCTTCCCTGCAAGTTTTAGCTGGCAGCACTGAGGTTGAGCCCTCAGAAGTTGGTGCCTGGCTTCCGAAGCAGAGAGGGAGTTGAGCTGGTTTCGCATCAAAACAATAACAAGATGTGGTTTTCTCCGTTTATGGGTTTCCACTTATATCTATTGTCTCTATCTGTGTTGCCTGTGTGTTGAGATGATTTATGAAATCTGCTTAACGTTTACTTCTCTCATAATAATTTTAATGTCACATTAATTTAATACTTGCTGCAACATATTAAGACTGTTCATATACTAAGGTTGAATACAAAAGTAAGCTGTAAATAAGCTGATGAAAATTTAAAAAGCTCATGTATGTATTGAACTGATTCACCCCCCCCCCCCCCCCTCTCAGTTCAACTAAGAATTCAACACATTCATTTTTACTATTCAACCGTCCTGGAGAATTTGGTTGAAACAAATCCATTTGAAGGTTTGGAAAGCCACTTTAATATTGAAAAACAAATTTTATCTATATATAAAACATAAATCCACTTAATTTTTTAGACCAATAAAATCAATTTTCCCTTATGGTTGAAGGGTTGTGTAGATCTATCAACTCAACCCTACAAGTTGGCCAGTTAAAAGGTCTTGTTCTTTGTTTCCATGATCTCTCTTTTTTGCACCAACAATTTTTGGATGCTACACTTCTCTTGGGAATCCCCACTATCAAAGAAGCCACTACCCTTAAAAATATCCTTCAATATTTCTCTCATGCTTCAAGAATCTCCATTAACATGAATTTTTTTATTCTTTTTTAATACCTGGCTACTTATCCAAATTCACATATCTTGTTTTCTTGGTTTTCAAAGCAACTCCTTTCGATCTAAATATCTGGAAGCCCCTCTAATTGGCAATCCTCTCAAACAAAAGGTATGGGAAAATCTTCTTAAATTTGAAGCCAAACTTTCTTATTAGACTTTCAAATCACTCAATGTAGCTTGTCACTTGATCTTGCTCAAATATATCATTTAATACTTCCCCACCTAACTTCTCTTAGTTATGGTAACCCCCAAATCCACCCTACACAAGTTATAAATACTCAGTGCAAATTCCTCTGGGGATTGCCAAAAGAGATTGAAAATGGACTCTAGTTGCATGGGACAAAATATGTCATTAGAAAAAAGGAGGCATTTGTATTTGTGATCCAGATATACACAATAGAGCCTTAAGTGCTAAAACCTTACGAAGATGGATAAAAAATCTAGAGGATTTATGGAGAAAAATGTGGAAATGTAAGTATGCTCCCAATGCCTAGGAATCTCACCTCAAGCAACATCATGGGTTCTCATATCCGGAATCTTGCTTGGAGCAACACGCATCTTGTCCATAAGTGTAGTTTTTGGGAAGTTAGAAACGAGAATAATGGATTATTTTGGGATGACTCGTGACATAACTGGCCAAAACTAACTGAAAATGAACAACTTTGCACAACCACCTCATCTCTAGGGGCCAAATATTAATTGCACATTACTGGGACTCATCCCCCTGAACTTCCCAATGGTACAATTGGAAGTCATACAGGGAATGGATTGAGCCTCCCTCCCAAAACAAAAGCATAATTATCAAGCAAGAATTATCAAACAGAAAAATTGTAGTTCAAGAGGGAAATGATATTATTTGTTAGGATTATCATCCTTCAAGCAACTTTAGCCTCTTTTAAGCTTGAATTATTCTCACAAGAAACAATAATGAGGATGATGCATGCAAATGGAATAAAATATAATCTCAAACACTAGCCCAAAACAAACAAACAAAAAATCAGTGGCTTCTATTATGGAATAAGACTTTGACATGGGACAAGCTTCAAAGTCACGGTTTTCAAGGCCCCTCAATCTCTCTTCTTTGTTTCTCCAATTCAAAAAATTTTAATCATATTCTAGAAATTTTGTATTCTCTACTTCTATCTACGGCCACTTTGTTATTCTCTTTCGAGAGGCCAACATAATACAATATAGTGTCCTCTCCAATATACAATTCTAGTATGACTCCCCTTTTATTAATCCCATTGTAAACAAACATCCTTGTATTCACCCTATCAGAGATTTGGATGGAGTGTAACATATGGACATTTAAGAATATCAGGGCCTCCACAAACTTTATTTAGCAAGATATCCTAAATAAAATAAGGGAAAAAATCCATTCTCTTCCTTGGTCCTCCAAAGATTTGGAATGCAATCAACCTGGAAAAATCATTCTAACCAAAATGGGTCTCTCCCCCTATTCCTTGTGGCATACTCCCTCTGTCCCCAATTTCTTCCCTTCCATCCCTTCCTTCTGGTTTTCCCCTCTGAAGGACATCATAAAACTTAACTTTGACGGGGCCTTGAAAGCAAATGCAGGTCAAGGCAATTATGGTGGATTATTTTGTAACATCAATGGGAAAATTCTACATGTTTATGCAAGTGCCATAGGCCTCAACTCTAATAATGTTGTTGAAATTTGGGCACTAGAGTAGGGCCTCTTAATTGTTATCTACAAACAATTTCACAAGCTCATTATTGAAGGAGATTACAAGATCATCATTAATATCTTCAGCAAAATCCAATGTGGAACAAATATTTTCAAAATATCTAATAGTTCGATATTGGAAGCTCGAATAGGTAATACCATAAAAATATTGGTAAATATCATAACACCCACCCTCTCCCATGTTTCAGAGAAGGCAACAAGTTTCCTAACAAGCTAGCCAATTTTGGTCACAATATAACAACTCATCCCCTTGACTTGGATTGGAGTGAGGAAATTCCATAATCTGTTCGAACTCACTATCAATATATGGCTACGAAGGACCTTATCCACCAAGGAGGGTGCCCGGGAGCGAGTGTTCCCCCTACCCGCCTAGATATGATGCTAACTCACATGAAAGGGGGCTGCGACTCCCACTACACTTGGGACATTGCATGCACTCCCATCACTTCATTGATCATGGAACGAATTTGGCGCAAGGTTAAATATCATTTAGTAATTTCAAGTGAGACAGGGAGGTAAAGGAGGACTCAGTAAGAGAATCCTATCAAATTGTAGAGTTGGAGGGAAAAAATGGCAGTATTTAACGCAAGTTGACCATTCTAACCACGAAATCAACCAACATCTCCTTCTCCTCGAATGAGGGTAGTTACTAGCCATTGCAGGTTCCTAGAGATTCTAACCAATAGTTGTTATGATTCACTGGTTTTTTCTCTTGAAACACTAGTAGTCTCAACAACCTCAAAACTCTAAATTTATGTTACAAGATTAGTTTCCCTTCGAAAAAACTAGTAGTAGATTTTTTTTTCTCTATATAATCCTCATATAAAAAAAATGCAAAGTGCCTAACGTTAAAAAAAAAAAAAAAAAAAAAAAAAAACATTTAAACTATATAATTTTATAAATTTCAAATTAAACAAAAAGATGTGTAAGCATCAAAATATTAAAACCTACACCCAATCATATCTAAAAACGATATTGAGAAATTTGGGTGGGCTTTGGTTGTAAAGAGCTTCTGGTGTGCTATATTTGGATATGGACTTTGGCAACAAATTATCAAGGAAAAATATCTTAAAAATCAACCACTCCAGGAATGGATCAAATCTAGGGCTAGGGCTTCATGTAATGTCTCATATATCTAGAATTGTTTCATGAAAATGAAACATTGGTTTTTGGAAATTTGCGCTGGGAGGTTTGATTAGGCGGGTGGAAATTGGCTTGGACCTGATCAACGATTTTCTGGGAAACCATACTCTACCTATTTCTATTATCAGGTACCTCCACAACAACGTTGTATATTTCCGAAATCAAATCCAAATTGCTTATGATCCTATTTATATATATCCTACTTGGATAAGCTATCGGGATTTGGGATTAATTGGAGAACTAAAAGAGATATGGGAAAATTATGTGCTTAATTTATATCTTGCGGGCATCACATTGATGGATAAGGATGATTCTTTCAAATGGGATGGCAAATCAATTTAGGGAATGATCTTTGTTGAGGAGATATATAGGTTATTTCTCATTCTCAACAAGGTGTGATGGATAGATGGTGGTATAGGAAAATATGGTCATGGAATATTCCCTTAAAACTCAAATGCTTCAAATGGTTGGTTTGGAAACATAAGATTCTAACATGGGAGAATGTGTGTAGATGGGGATTCATCAGTCCTGGTAGATGTATTATGCATTGGGGAGATAATGAAAATTCCATCCATTTATTTATAAATCTCCCTTGTGTTGTGGCCATTTGGATACATGTATTACAAAGATTAAACATCAATGTGGTTTGGGATTATAAATATATTGAAAATTTCCTTTTGGTTTGGAAGACAAAATATAAGGAAGTTAGAACGCTTGCTTTCTTTAGTTTTTGAGGCATCTTGAGGTGAAACAATGCGTACATTTTTGAAAATATTCCTTATGACATAAACAAAAATTGCAACAGTATTTGTGCATATTTCAATGAATATAGACCTATGGCACAAAAGGGTTTTTAGCGATATATTCATCCAAAAAATTGTTGGGGTAATTATCTTGTTGGTTTTTTTTGATGGGGTAGCTCATATAAATATATACGATAGTGGGGCATATATTTTCATAAATCGAAATCTTTGTTATCTTTTTAGTTGGAACAAATGTATATGGACAAAGATTAGGGTTGAGATCATTACTCTATAGGGCCTATTATTTTGTGTTAGATGGCTATCTATTGAGACTCTGAATGTTTTCAGGGATTCCAAAGATGTTATTGATTGGGTGAATGAAAATTCCTCCTTCGTACCTCTTATGCTTATCAACTAGATGCACATAATTAGAATGTTGACTGATATTTTTAATAAGGTGACATTTTCCCATATATACATGGAACAAAACAACACCATTAATACACTCTCAAAACATGGACATGCATATCGAATGGGGGAAATCAATTTCTCTGCATTATGTTTGGTCAAACTTCAAAGGATTAACAAATGGAAAAATGGTTACCAGTCAAAAGATAACCTGGACATAGAGATTGAAAGCATAAGAAGATTGATGATGAAGGTGTCTCAGGAAAAGATAGTAGCAAGAAAGCAAAGAAAAAACAACAAGGAAAAACAAGAACAGACTATGAAAACATAGCTAGTGGAAAGATGAAAAATAAAGTATGGAAACCTGGAAAAGTGCAACTGAAGAATTATGAAGGCAATGCATCTTATGGACAAAATCAAAACAGAGTATGGGATCCAGGAGGAAAAGGTTGGAAGCACATGATCAGGAGATCATGATTAATTCCTACTTTGGGAGTCTGATGCAGGAGCATTAGGCCCATAAAATTCTTTGTATTCTAATAGATATAGGGGGTCTTGTATTTCTATGAAATTGGATTCTTATGTAACAAATTAAAATGATTTGTTTGGAGTTGAGTGATTTTAATATTTTAAAATAGGATTAATTAAATATTGAGAGGATTTTTTAAATGTTCTCGAAAGAGAATATGAGAGATTTGAGAATTAATTGTAAATCATAAATTAGAATTGGTTTCATGAATCTGGGGATTTATGAGAATCCAGAGAGATTTTAGGATTCAGAGGATATTCAAGATTTGATTGAGAATATAGTGGATCTAAACCAAAATTGGTTTTAGAATCCAATTGTATAAATTGTAAGCCTCAAGGCATTAAATAGGGAGGAAAGATTAAGGATCAAATAAGTTAGTTAAGGCTTTGATTGTGTTAGGTCTTTATATTACTAGTATAGTCCCTTATTGTTATTAGTGTAACCCCCTTATTTTTATTATGGTACCCTTGTAACCCCCATTTTGTTATTATTGTGCCCTTAAATTATTATTGTTAGGTCGGCTAGGATTACATTGTGGCCCACTAGGATTACATTATGGCCACATGGACTCCTATATATAGAAAGGAGGTTTTGTAAGTTGTATCATCCAAGAATTGTTCATTCATGTAATGTATTGGAGGTTTCCCCCTCGAAGTGGCTTATTTCTAAGGCGTTGATATCTCTTTTCTTCTATTTTTGGAGCTAGTTACACAACATTTGGTATCGAGCTTTGGATTCCTAGGAGTTGTTGCTCCAAACGAGTCATCGTGGCATTTTAACTAAATATAAACTAAATATTTCTCTACTATGTTCAAAAGATGAAATTTTTTAGGTGAAGCAAGAAATCTACGAGAAGGTCGTCTAAAAATTTCAGAGCTTGGTGCACAATATTTTGGAGATATGATTTGTGGGAAGTTATGTCTTTTTTCGGGCTCCTAAGAGATCCTTGTGGAGATTTCTTGCTTCCTCATTTTTCTACGAAGGTTCGAAAATGCGAAATTTTTTAGGGTGTGAAGCAAAAATCACGGAGAAACTTGTCCAAAAAAAATTTAGAGCTTGGTTCGCAATATTTTTGGAGATATGATCTGTGGAAGGTAGTGCGTTTTCAGGCTCCTGAATTTCATCTCAAAGAGGTGATCGTGGGAAAAGTTCAATAACTCTCTCTCTGGGCATTGGATTGGAGTGCCGTAAAAATTGATCGCAAGTAAACAGACTTTAGTTTCTTGGCTATCAATTTCAGAGACAAAGAACAAAACAGTGACACGTGGTAAGTCGTACAAGTTCGCACTACTGAACCAGTCCATAATTAGGTCATTGTGGGAGATTGGACACAACTTTGTCTTGGAGAATCCAAATTAGGTCAGACCTGTGGCATTAGAAAGATAATTTAGAGGGCTACATTGGTACCAAAATTTAGATATTGAAGTGCTACAATCACATAAATAATCCATTTTCAATATCGAGCTCCTCAAAAGCAAGAAAAAGGTGTGTAATTTTTTTCAAATTGCATAAGTCTTGTTTGAATAATCAAGTTAAATTGATCCCAAGGGCATATTGTAGAATAGATATCAGTATTGGATTCTAAAATGGCCCCTAAAAAGAATTCAACACCCATTAAGCCTTTAGAAGGCTCTACTATGACTCATGAAGATGGAGAATGGCAACATGACATATCAAAATTACAAGAGCAAATTTCGCTCTCGCAAAGAACAACAAAAAATGAAATGGAAGTTTTGAAGAAAGGCGTGGAAACTAAGATGGATGGCATGGAGAAGCTAAGATGGATGGCATTGAAGCTGGCATGGAATCTAAGATGGATAACATGAAAGCAAAATGGAAAACATGAAGAATTTTCTAAAAGAAGACATGGAAGGTTTGCCAAAGTTTATACAAGAAAGGTTTCCTAATGGTGAAAAGATAGTAGAAGAACCTCATGATGAGAACAAAATAAATGTTAATTGTGATTTCATAAACTCTAATGTTGGCGGGAAGAACCACCATATTCCAAAGATGGATATGAGGAAGTTTGATGGAAAGAATCCTGTAACATGGATACTACAGATGGAGCAATATTTTGATCTCCATAACGTGCAAAACACACAAAAGGTACGCATTGCAACTTTACATTTAGAACAAAATACATTTGTATGGTATAGATGGCTTTGCTCCCGTAAAAAAATTGTCACTTGGTCAATTTTTACGGAGGAAATGATAGCACATTATGAGGATACAAAGAGCAACACCTTCTTTAGCCAATTGATAAATCTCAAACAAAAGGGTTTAGTGGGGCAGCACATTGAGGACTTCCAAAATTGAATATAAGGGTAACTGATATTCCAGAGGAACACAGGATTGATCTCTTCATAGGCACTTTAAAGGATAACATCCAACATGAAGTTCGCGTTTTGGAACCTGATTCATTGGAGAAGGCATTCAGGTTGGCAAGAAAAGTTGAATGTAAAATTATGGCGACAAGGAAGCCTACCACTCAATTCTATAAAGAAGGAAGTGTTGCTACGCCTAGATTTCCATAACCTACAAGGTTGACACCACAACAATTGGAAGAAAAAATAGCAAAAGGGCTTTGCTACAGTTGTGATAGCAAATACACTAAATGTCATAAGTGTGCTGAGAAGAAATTATTTTACATAGATTGTGAAGAGGAAAAAGAAAATGAACAAGAAGAGGATATACACCAGGAACCAACCCTAGAAGAGGAAGAAATGAATCCGACCATATCGTGTAATGCACTGGCAGGAATTACCACTCCTCAAACTCTCAAGATACAAGGACAAATCAAGAAGAAAAAGGTAATAGTGTTGATTGATTCAGGTAGCACCCATAATTTTATTCATTGTAAGGTAGCCAAGGAATTAAATTATTTCCTATACCCAGCACCAGAATGTCAAGTGATGGTTACAAATGGAGGAACTATAAATTTCTCTGGAAAATGCCATAATATTAAGCTAACCATGGGGGAATATGTATTGACTAGTCCAATGCTTTCCATTCCTAGGGAGGTGCTGATGTTGTACTAGGAGTACAATGGTTACAATCTTTGGGGACGGTAGCTTTTAATTTTCAAGAACTTTTCTTGAAATTTTTTTCAGAAGGAAAGGAAGTCGAATTATGGGGTATTGTAGGGAAGTCGGGAAAGATAATAAGCTCTAATGTCATGACAAAGCTTCTAAAGAAATAACAACAAGGTGTAATTTCACAATTATGCTCACTAGAAGTTCCAACATCAAAATCATCTATTTTTACAGATCTCCAACAAGTCTTAGACAATCATTCAAAGGTGTTTGAAACTCCCAAAGGACTCCCACCTATTCGTGATCTTGATCATGCTATTCATTTGATTCCAGGAAGTGTTCCTCCAAACATCAGGCCTTATAGATATCCTTACGTCCAAAAGAGTGAAATTGAACGTATGATTGCAGAAATGTTAGAGGCGGGTATAATTCAACCTAGTCAAAGTTCTTTCTCTGCTTCTGTAGTATTGGTACACAAGAAGGATGGATCATGGCGAATGTGTCTGGATTATAGGAAGCTCAATAAGCTCACCATTAAAGATAAATTTCCCATTCCTGTGATTGATGAATTATTGGATGAATTACATGGAGCAATTTATTTTACCAAGTTGGATCTTCGTTCAGGATATCATCAAATTAGAATGAAGACCGAAGATATTCCAAAAAAAACATTTCGAACTCATGAGGGTCATTATGAATTTTTGGTCACGCCTTTTGGCCTTACCAATGCACCTTCTACATTTCAAGGGTTGATGAATTCCATTTTCAAACCCTTCCTTAGAAAATTGTGCTAGTATTTTTTGATGATATACTAATCTACAGCAGGTCTTGGAAGGATCATGTTGAACATGTTGACAGGGTGCTCAAACTATTGCAGGAGAAACAATTATATGCAAAAAAATCCAAATGTTTCTTTGGAGTACAAGAGGTGAAATATTTGGGTCATATTGTATCTCACGAGGGTGTTAAAGTAGACCCTAACAAAATTAAAGCCATTAAGGAATGGAAAGTCCCCACAACCATAAAGCAGCTGCGAGGATTTCTCGGGTTAACAGGGTATTATCGCAAGTTTGTTAAGAATTATGGGAGAATAGCAGCACCTCTAACAACATTATTGAAGAAAGATGCATTTTCATGGACTCCTGAAGCAACTAAGGCCTTGAACATCTTAAAGAGGCAATGTGCCTAGCACCGGTCTTAGCTACGCCAGACTTCACAAAAACCTTTATTGTGGAATGTGATGCCTCAGGAAATGGAATTGGTGCAGTTTTAATGCAGGAAGGAAGACCCATTGCTTTTGAAAGTCGTCCAATCAAAGGAAAGTATTGACAGAAACCTATTTATGAGAAGGAAATGTTAGCAATACTACATGCACTAAAGAAATGGCGAACTTACCTAATGGGAAGACACTTCAAGGTAAAATCTGATCATGATAGTCTTAAACACTTTTTGGAACAAAGACTATCATCAGAAGAGCAGCAAAAATGGGTCACAAAGATGTTGGGTTATGACTTTGAAATAACCTACAAAAAAGGAAAGCTTAATGTTGTTGCAGATGCACTCTCAAGAAAGAATGAAGAGGTGGAAGCATTGCTTTGTGCCATTTCTATTATCCAACCAGATTGGATAACTGAAGCAAGAGATGAATGGAAGAAGGAAAAAGATGTATGGATACTCATTCAAAAGTTGCAGCAAGATCCTAGTACATCCGATACATTTAGTTGGAAAAATGATTCCTTATGGTACAAAGATCGCTTATATCTTTGTAATAATTCCCAACTAAAACAAAAGATTCTTCTGGAATTGCACACTTCTCCTTTAGGAGGACACTCAGGATTTTTAAAAACTTACCACAGGGTGAAGAAAGATTTTTTTTGGGATGGCCTTAAATCTGACATTCAAAATTTTGTGGCTGAATGTTTGGTTTGCCAGCAGAATAAAGTGGAAACAATTAAGACCCCGGGACTTCTACAACCTTTATCCATTCCAAGTCAACGTTGGGAGGAGATTTCAATGGATTTTATCACAGGTTTACCTAAGTCAAAAGGAAAGAGTGTCATCATGGTGGTAGTTGATAGACTTACCAAGTATGCACACTTTTGTGCATTATCTCATCCATTTAAAACAAGTACAGTTGCTACTACATTTATGGACAGAATTCAAAAGCTACATGGAAGCCCAAGGGTTATTGTGAGCGACAGAGATCCCATTTTTACTGGAAATTTTTGGACAGAGTTATTTTCTTGTTTGGGTAATCAATCAGCTCATAGCTCATCTTATCATCCTCAATCTGATGGTCAAACTGAGATAGTAAATAAATGTTTGGAAGGATATCTTCATTTTTTTGTATCTGATAAACAAACACAATGGGCGAAGTGGTTACCTCTCGCTGAATGGTGGTATAACACTTCCTTCCATACTGCAGCAAAAATGACCCCATTTATGGCACTTTATGTATATCATCCACCATCCATCACATCATCTTTAAGGGAAAATTCGAAGGTTCAAGCAGTGGAAGATCACATCGAGCATCAGCAAGAAGTTCTCCAACTCTTAAAGGATAACCTGAATTTGGCACAAAATCGAATGAAACAACAGCAGATCAACATCGCAGCGAGAGAAGTTTTGATGTAGGAGATTGGGTATTTTTACGGCTACAACCATATAAACAAATGTCCCTCAAGCAAGCTAAGAAGGATAATAAATTATCGCCAAAGTACTATGGTCCTTACAAGGTGTTGGAAAAGATTGGTACTATGGCATACAAATTGGAGCTTCCTGCTTCTTCACGAGTGCATCCAATTTTCCATGTTTCATGCTTAAAGAAGGTTATAGGTGAAAATCTTCCAGTTCAAACAATATTTCCAGAACTTGATGAGGAAGGAAAAATCATATTGGAACCTCAAGCGGTCACGGAAACAAGAACTCGACAGCTACGGAATCGATCAATTTCAGAGTATCTCATCAAGTGGAAGAACTTACCCACTGAAGATTCTACATGGGAGGATGAGAATTTTATACAGAAGCACCCGGAGCTACTCAAGCATTGAGGAAAACACTTTTTTGAAAGAGAGGGGCATGTTAGGTCCCTATATCACTAGTATAGTCCCTTATTATTGTTAGTGTAACCCCCTTATTGTTATTATGGTACCCTTGTAACCCCCATTTTGTTATTATTGTGCCCTTAAATTATTATTGTTAGGTCGGCTAGGATTACATTGTGGCCCACTAGGATTACATTATGGCCCCATGGACTCCTATATATAGAAAGGAGGTTTTGTAGATTGTATCATCCAAGAATTGTTCATTTATGTAATGTATTGGAGGTTTCCCCCTCGAAGTGGCTTATTTCTAAGGCGTTGATATCTCTTTTCTTCTATTTTTGGAGCTGGTTACACAACAGATTGTAGCCTACGGGCATTAGGAAGAAAGAGGCCACTGAATTGAATATCAAGCCAGAAGAAAATTCCTATGTAAATATTGAGTATCAATAGAGAGAACTCAATTTCTGAGTTTGTGTGTCATTATTGAGTTTATATTGTTTGCAAGTGAAATTGGGCAAATTTAAAGGAATTTCGTCATTTTCAATCCAAGATATTTATGAGATTGTGTGTTTTAAGAAGTTGAATATTCAATTTATAATTAAATCTTGTGTGGAATTGTGTGTATCAAAGCTCAGTCATCGATCACAGAATGGATCGATGACACGGAAGAGGAAGTGATATTTCAAATCGATATTCTGAATTTACTGTATAATATCCAAAGATCGGACATGGAACCATATGCATTAGATGCGTATACGGTGAGAAATTCAATTTATAAATGGGCATATGTATCAGAAAATGTGCATAAAATCAGCATACAGGTGAGAACCAAAGATAGGAATTGCATTCACATAGAATTCGATAGATTCCTTTTTAAAGGCTGATTGACCGCCAATGAACTTTCATTGAAAAAATTGTAGAATTGGATGTCCTATAGAAATGAATTCATTTGAATTCAATAATGAGGTTTCTATGAGAAATAAACCGGATGGAAAACAAAATCCGAATCACAACGAAGAAATGGAGCACAGTTGTTTTTTTTTGAATCGGTTTTCTGTCACGATGAATATAATTAGAAAAGTTTTTTATCACATGTCTATTCGTGCTTTAAATATTTATAGCAGCGTTGGATTGTGGTCAATGACGACCTTTCTCAAAATGGAAGATTAGAGGCTAGATTTCTTTTATAAAAAAGAATAATTTGTTTTGATGCCAGAATAACACAGTTTTAAAAACCGAACTTGGTTGAATTCATGAGCCAACTTTAACTACGGAACCGTAAAGAAGATTTGATAAAACTGCTCGCAGTTTTCGCACGAAGTCGAAGTGGTAAATGGTATCTTTATAATGTGTCTGATAAACCTCTAGAGGAGCCATGTAGCACGTTAAAAACCACCTATTTCAAAAATTATGGAAACATTAACCATCGAGCATGATGAGGTGCGATATCCGTCAGATCGAAAGCTTGAAGAGATCGACGGTAGAGAAGGAAACGTTGAGTCAGCTTTGACTTCCGTTAATCAAATAATATCGGTGGAAAGGTAATTTAATGAAATTTTAATGGGGTTTATGAATGAATTCTATTATATAAGAATTATATAATAGAAATAAAGCGGAAGAATAAGTCATAAATGTATAATGATAATGGTTGGGGTTTTGAACCAAGGTCCAAAGATTTATGTCATGAATGGAAAGTGCGGATAGTGAATTAAACAAAGTATTATGTATTAGTGAGATGTTTTCGTTGAAATCATTTATAGAAAGAATCAATTCGGAATAAAGAGCTTCCTAGGAATAACAAGATGTGCATTTTTATATGCATAAAATTTGGTTAAACGCAGCCTCGGTTGCGTCACTTGGCAGACCTCCAAATTTGGGGAAAGACTCCAGTTTAGTTGCAATTTGCTAGTTTTAGTGGATTTTTTCTACGTGAAACTAGAAGAAGTCATAACTAAGGCAGTTTTCGACCAAATCAGTCTCAGAAAGAAGCTATATTACCATTTTTGGGTATTCTAGAGCCATTGGTGGAGGTTTCAATTTTCACCTCTAGATATTCCTCAGGCTTCATTAAGCATGTATCTAGGAGGAGAGTCTACAAGACTGAAAAAAAAAAAAAAAGATAAAAAACTTCAGAAAGGATTTTATATACATGGTAGCTATGGTGAAGGTCCTCTATGAAGAGAGGCACACCAAGCTACATGGTGAAAGCCCTACACCACCTCCAAGTGTATAATATTCTTTAATGGAGGAAGGAGACAAGAATGGTGTCAAGCCACCATCTTCTCCACAAATTCCATGTTTTTTGTGCAACTTCCGTGCAAGATGCATGGGTAGAAATTCCTTCAGAAAAAAATGATGGACAAGTATGTACCTTTTTCCCACATGGTAGGGAGGATGAGGTTCAATCAATACCTAATTTTTGGGAGTTGAAGGAAGAAAACCAAAAATTTCAAGTGGACACCTCTAAGATCAAAAGGGATTTTGCGAGAATATTTATCCCTCAAACAAAAGATGGAACTATTGGTAAGCAATTGCATAATTCTTCTTTTCATAAAAGTGTTGAAGATAGTTCTTTTGTAGATTTTGAGAAGTATGGTAATAGAATTGGGTCCAAGCTCTTGTACAAGATGGGTTACAAGGGAGGAGGTCTTGGTGTGAACCAACAAGGCATGAAGAACCCAATTGAAGCCAAAGAGAGACATAAGTATGAAGGCTCGGGCTATGTTGTAGCAGAAGAATGGTCTTCTGATGACAACTATTGTGTATCATGTACCTTTTGTCACAAAAGAGGACATGAGGAGGCAAGGTGTTGGAGTTTGCATCCAGAACTATTACTTGCTTGGCTCTTCAAATACAATAAATACTTGAAGGTATATCCAGAGAGAGATGGGGAAGATGAAGAAGATAAGAAACCAATTTCTTCTCACCATGAAAGTCCTACTCGTCATGATATTTCTTAATGTAAGAAGAGCAAGTCCAAGAACAAGAAAAAGAGGTATAGTCATCCTGTTGTATCAAATTTTTTTGAAGATGAGAAGAAAAATGCAAATTTGAACAACTTATTGAAGAATGTATCTCCATGTACCTTTTTCCCTCCTTCTAACCATAGTGTAGATAAGTGTGAAAAGAAGGAAGCAATTCTCAAAAGGATGTACTTGGCTATTGGAAAGAAACCCTAGAAGGGAAAAGCTAATCCAAAGTTAGAGGCATGTGAGCCATGAGGACCTGAAAGAAATTTTTTTCACTCATTGCAAAATCAGCGGACATTGGGTTGCAAAATCTTGGAAATTGTATCTGCATCTTCATCGTGGTAAGGGCAAGCAAGTTGTGCATGTACCTGAAGAGGAAGCAACCATGGAAAAAGTGACACAAGATGCAGCCATACCTAATGCAACTTTAGAAAAAGATGAAGAACAAATAAAGGGTTCAATTACCTGGTTGGGTAAGAAGTGGGCAGACTATTTTTCCAATTGAAGTTGTAAATTTTGTGTTACACTAGTTGTGTGTCCCATAGTTGGACTATTGTAAAAGGTGATATGAATAAATAAATCCCTTCAAATGCAATAATGATTTTTTTAGAGCATTTTCATGCTAAGTTTGGCTTGATAGTCCACATGTTTATAAAATTTGTGAATTTACAAATTTTTGTTCATCAATACAAGTATTCACATTGTGTGAATGAATCTTGTTGTTAAGATTGTTTAAAGATAGCTATGTTTTGTAGGTAAATTCAAACATCATGAAAAATTTTGCAGCAAAGTATTTATATGTACAAGATCAGTTTGAAGATGCCAAAGCAAGTTGATTTGTTTCTAATCTCCAGGATGTGGTCAAGTTTGTCTGCAAGAGACGCTTCAATATGAAGTGTTATTTGAGGCCCTGTAAATATGAGTTTTAAGAGAATATTCAGATTCCACTCGTCAGTGTTTGTTCTACAACAACGATAAGAATTATGGCTCAATTCTTAACAGGACAACAAGTCTTCATGAGGAATATAAGTGAAGTAACTTGATTGGGGCTTGAACGACACCAGTTGAAATTTTTACATTGCAATTGAATTTTGGGATATTTCTAAGCTCTGAATTCTTCAATTTGATAACTGAAAGTGTTATTTTGGAGACCAAAAGATTTCAGTTGGGAGGTATGATCAAGAACTCAAATTTTAGCTCAAAAATAAAATTTCTCAAATTGGCTCAAAACATGAACGACTGCGTAGTGCTCGTCGTCCTGATTTCGGCGCACTTTGTTTCACAAAAAATGGTCGATGTATGCTCCCAGAAACACGATCTGTTCACTTTGCTAAACAAGAAAATTTTGTGCAGAGATGACAGGATGTTGACTAGGCATCCATACAGCCCAGTCAGTAAAAGGTATATTCCAAATAATATTGCTTGTAATATTCTCATAATATTCCCCAGTTGAGCCACTCAGTGGATGCTAACTATCAGCTTTTTTACTAGCTAATAATTCGAGCTACGTGTCAAGTTTTGGTTGGTTTGGGTTGGACCAATGAGGTCACGACACGTGGCAATACCGGAGGCTGCCACGTTCCCTCATGGCCATTGGTAAAAATTTTATGGAGGCGTCGGGGTTCGACCCTGCGACCTCCCCACTTCCAGCGCCAAGTATTACCACCTCCGTCGTCGTTTATTTCTTAACTATTAATGGAGCCAACTTATATTTGAAGTTTTCCAATGTTTACAATAGGGGAAAAGAGGGGCCAGAAGGGCTAGCCTCAGGTCATAGGACCATCTCCCATGACCACTGGCAGAGCTCGGAGTTAAGCAGAGGTTTAAAATCTCTAAACCACGATTTTTTAACCCTAATCAAGGCGTAATTATATGCTAATCCAAATCTTAACTGCAGATTAAGTTAAGCGCATAGTTAGCGCTTAACTAGTGCCTAAACTCCACTTAGCAATTAATTTAGCCTAAAATGTGATTTTGTACAAAAAATGGGAGGAAACGCACAAAAATTCTAGAAAATTCACCTACCAATACAACAGTAAGGTTTTAAAAGGATTACACAGGAATTAGCAATGGAGTACATGATCCAGGTGGATCGAACATGTCCAAGTACAAGTGGCTTAAGTACAAAATCTCAAAAATCAAAGTGTCTAGAATGTGGCAAACTTAATTTTAGGTTGAAGATCTCGTCTTTATGATTCCAACGACGCAGACTAAACTCAATTTTGAGTTTGTATGAAGGAGTTAAGAGCATTCAAAGTTTGAGGGTTGACTTAGTGACTTGGCAGGCTTAAGGAGGCAACAAATTTGTTGAAACCCGACTGCTAGATCCCAGCAAACTCCGACTAGATTCCAGGTGAATTTGTGGGTCCCTTAATTTGACTCCTTTGGTCAAATTTCTGAATATTTAAAAAGATGCAGGTTGTTTAAAATTAAAACAAAAAATATATATAAAAAAAAGGTAGGGCAGGCCATGACCCCTGCCCTACCCATCGGACCACACAACAACACATTTAATAATAGGGGTGGGCTACAGTCGTGACCCCGCCGCCCGACCACCTAACTCCACAATCTACGGCTGCATATTAATAATGGTAACCATATTGTATATATGGTGGTGGGGGTGTTGAACCCCACCGCCGACCATGCCATATATTATGACCATGTTTAAAATGGTGGTGGGGGTTGTTAACCCACCGGCAACCCTCATGCCACATCTCTCATACAGAGCCAGCAAAAAACCCTGGGTGGGCCGCCCAATGCGAATCGACCCCCGGACGTACCTCAACCTGCCTTATATTAATATACAGTGGTTTTAAAAAGGTTTTGGCACAGTTAATAAAAAATGACTTCCAAACTTAATACAGAGGCGGCAAGGTTTGACCACTCAACCCCCTCCCCCACAAATAGATCCTTAACCAATTTAGCCAACGGGCTCCTTGGGGAGTCCGCTCAGCAATGTAATATAAAAAATAAGCAATTCATAAGTGTGCCCAGGCAAGTCAGGAGCGGGCACGGAAATTGAGATAGTGGAACCATGAGCATTGTGCAGGAGGGGGGTGGAACCATGATCTGAGCCATTTTCTAGAGGGGTCAGATTTTCAATTTGTCATATTCAGGCAAATTTTATATGGATTCTGCACTACTCGATGCCACAAATCCAATTTCTTCATCAGAGGTTTTCAATTTTCATGCACTTTCAGCTATGGAGGTATAAGGGTGCAATTTCTCATTTTATAATTATACTTTCATTTTTTGCCACTTAATGAAAGAGGGCCTCCCCACTATTTGAGCAAGGCCCGGAGACGTAGTCCCTCCTGGATGAACTCCGATATCAATTCTATGTCTTCTTGCATGATGTTAAATGCTTCTTTCTTTTTATGTTTATGCCTTTAAAGTTCTTATTTAAAGCTGCAATTTTCACATGTAATTCTTTAACACATCTCAAACAAAAGATTTAGGATCAAGTGGTATCAGAGCAGGTGTTTGTAGATATGAATTACATGCTTTATGCTAACTAGAAACAGGCTACGAAGAGGTGAAGGGATGCTACAGTATTTTGATCCTGAAGCGAGACATGCACATCAGAAAAGGAACATGGATGATGATGTTCGAAATGAAGAGGAGCTCAACTTCCGCAAGACCTTCTACACCATAGCAGATCGGGTTGAGAAATTTTTCTCTAAACTTGAGAGACTAGAGAAAGCAAGGGAGATGCTTTAGAAGGAAAAGGTTCAGGGCATGGAGGTAATGGAGATAATGGAGGAGATCCACCTCCTTCTCCTCCAGCAAGTGAAATTTCTTCCTCCTCTTCCCACCATCATCATAGGAATTCTGGAAATGCATCTAATAAACCTTTCTTTAAGTTAGATGTAAAATTTGATTTACCCATGTATAATGGTGAAATTAATGCAGAGAAACTTAACAACTGGATTAGGCAGCTTGAACTCTACTACAGGATTCAATAGATTGTGTACGATGAGGCAAAGATCCAATTGGCTTCTCTTCGACTGAATGGCACCGCCCTCATCTAGTGGGAAAGAAAACTTCAAGGCAACGTTAATTTGGGTAACCTTCTTTCCTCATGGTCAAATTTTATTGTTGCACTTAAAGATCAATTCTATCCCTTGGGTTATAAGCAAAAAGCCTTAATGGAGTGGCAGTACATAAGGCAAGGTAAAGGCCATTCATCTTAAAAACAGGGGCAGAAATGATAAGGATGATCATTCAAAGAAACCACCTTTCAAACCTTCAAATGGAAAATTCAAAGGGAAAAGAAAAGAAGATGGCATCAATGAAGAAGGATGAAGGAGAAAAGCCTTATTGCACTCATTGCAAAAAGGAAGGTCATGACTTTTATCACTCCAAAATTTCCAAGGGTTGTTATGTGTGTTTAAAGAAATATTAGAGGTAACTATCGACCACTTTTGGAGATTAGGATCTAGCCTTCCTAATGCTCAGAGAGGGCTCTCTCTTAATGATTTAACTTTGTTGTTTTAATTGATTTTAGGCTAGTTATGTAAGATTGATTTGGTTTGATTTTGCTTTGTTGGTGGAATTACTGATTTAGATGGATAGGTGCCTGTCTATTTTCCATTGGGCTATGGATTCAATTTATCAAGAAAACATAATAGAAAAAAATTATAAAAGCACTCTTAAGGGCAAGGTATCTAAGCAAAATCAGATCTTTTAAGGCTGAATGATGAATTACATGCTTGTATGCTAACTAGAAACAGGCTACGAAGAGGCGAAGGGATGCTACAGTATTTTGATCCTGAAGCGAGACATGCACATCAGAAAAGGAAAATGGATGACAATGTTCGAAATGAAGAGAAGCTCAACTTCCGCAAGACCTTCTACACCATGGCAGATCGGGTTGAGAAATTTTTCTCTAAACTTGAGAGACTAGAGAAAGCAAGGGACATGCTTTAGAAGGAAAAGGTTCAAGGCATGGAGGTAATGGAGATAATGGAGGAGATCCACCTCCTTCTCCTCCAGCAAGTGAAATTTCTTCCTCCTCTTCCCACCATCATCATAGGAATTCTGGAAATGCATCTAATAAACCTTTCTTTAAGTTAGATGTCAAATTTGATTTACCCATGTATAATGGTGAAAGTAATGCAGAGAAACTTAACAACTGGATTAGGTAGCTTGAACTCTACTACAGGATTCAATAGATTGTGTACGATGAGGCAAAGATCTAGTTGGCTTCTCTTCGACTGAATGGCACCGCCCTCATCTGGTGGGAAAGAAAACTTCAAGGCAACATTAATTTGGGTAACCTTCTTTCCTCATGGTCAAATTTTATTGTTGCACTTAAATATCAATTCTATCCCTTGGGTTATAAGCAAAAATCCTTAATGGAGTGGCAATACATAAGGCAAGGTAAAGGCCATTCATCTTAAAAACAGGGGCAGAAATGATAAGGATGATCATTCAAAGAAACCACCTTTCAAACTGTTGAGCTCTAAAGATGTTCTTTCTTCCACCACATTCCACTTCATTTCCTTTGTCCATTATTAATCACAGGCTCAAATGATCAGTAGAATTAGTTAAAATTGGTTTAAGAATATATATCATGACTAACTTGCTATGTTTTTATGATTTTGTCATTGTAGTACTTTTTGAACTAGATCTAGCTACAGAATGCAGACATTTTGTAGCTAGTTGCCGATTCTGCAACTGTCTTCATGTCTACGCAGGTTCCAGGTGTCATCTTAGAGGAAAACACATATGGTCGTATTCCACATCATTCCCTCATCATTTTTTTCTCTCCACGAAGTTTGAATGGAATTCTGTAGGCAGTTGTGTACGTGGGAACTCAAACTAGGAGAGAGACTCCTAATAGGACAAGGACAGTCCAGATGTCCTTAATTATATTACGTGACCACCATCAGAGTCCTAGTTTGGTTTTTATTTGGAAATACAATTATCCCTAGGTTATCCCAAGACAGTTATGTAAATTTGTTACAAATATGGCTCGGGAAACCGAGGGACAAGGTTAGATTTTGTGGTTGATTGCTAGATTTCAGAAGTCCGAAAACACTATGTTTTTGAGGTAATTTCTCTTTAATGAAAGAAGCATCATTTCCTTGAAAGTGTTGAGTCAATTTTGAAGTAGATTTCGTGCTACTCCGGTGGTAGAGGGCCCCTGCTACCTGAGCAGCCTTGTTTATACGGTTCAGATAAGTATTTTAGTCTCGTTTTTCATTTCTAGCTTAAGCAGGTTTCTGAAGTTTATGTTTCATGCTTGTTTACATTAATCATCACAGCTAGACTTACTCTTATAAACTCTTCCAAAATATCATCACGATGAATAAGGCATAGCTGTGGTATTGTAGGTTTTAGTTGCATTTCCTTTCGAATTTTATGATTTATGCTTGTTTACACTAAGTGTCATAGCCGGTCTTACTCTTACAAACTCTTCCAAAACATCATTAACAATGAATAAGAAACAGTTGTGGTGTATTAGATTCTATTTGTATTTGCTTTCAATCTTATGTTTATGTTCAATTGCATTGAATAATACAGCCAGACCTATTTTACAAACTCTTCCAAAATATCATTCCTATTGAACGAGATGGGTTGTAGAATTCCATAGACTAGTTGCATGGTAATTTAGTTATAGCACTCCAGAGATTGATTGCATTTAGTTCAGCTCTGTCACTACATTCCCAGTTTGATAATGGAATTTTAGTTTAACTCTGTTCACTGTACTTCAAGTAGATTAGAAGCACTCTAGTTC
Source organism: Pinus albicaulis (assembly GCA_034641835.2). NCBI lineage: Eukaryota > Viridiplantae > Streptophyta > Pinopsida > Pinales > Pinaceae > Pinus > Pinus albicaulis. Next base: position 1,601,487,323 of record CM076581.1, read on the forward strand.
AGTCTCAGTTCATTTTGTTTCAAGAAAAGATTAATGGCATTCTAGTTTAAGTTGTAGTCACTGTCTTTTAAGATTGATAGACCGCTTTCTAGCCTAGGTTATCCATTGTATTTCAAGTATTATTAGTTGTCAAAATTAGTCTCTCGGCCTTCATTATTTACAAACTTACTTTTGTTATGAATCTGTATTGATACATCATCAAATGAACAGGGGTCAGTCATATTAGTTTAAGGCTTTGATCACTCTGCAAATCTTTTACAAACTAACTTATAGCCTTTTTCCCAAGCATCATTCTAGAAAATCTCAAAACTTATGAATAAGGCCTAGAAGTGATAAGTCAAGTTTCAGAATAGGATAACTTCAACATCATAGGTTAATCTAGAATAGAAATCTTACTATGTTACAAATAATCATTTTGTAATATTGTGAGTTGATTGTTTATTTAGGAGAACTTCATTTACACTTAACTTGTCCATTTCTCAAGCTCTTCCAACACACCTTTAATGAATTAATTGGATAAGTTCAAGCTCATGTTGTGATTTATTTTCTTGCAATAAAGTCATTATCAAGCTTTGCATTTGTTGTTTGTCATCCATAGTTTAGGCTTTGTTCTGTTTTAAATAACCAATAGCTTCTTTTCACCAGCACTTAGTTCTTTCTCTTTTCAAACATAAAACCATAAAACCAAAAACATCATAAAACACTAAACACAACGTAGTGAGAAACAAATACCTAGGCACATACAGTGCACCACACTTCAACAGTTTACCAACCCTGGTTGACAATTAATGAACTCAATTTAGGAACACTAGGTTGAGCACAAACATTTTGGCGTTGTTGTCAGGGAAGTGTAACTAGGTAGCCTTGTTTCTTAACTTCCAAAAAAAATGATATGCGTAGAGAGAGAGATTCAAGGGGTAGATTCATAAGAAGCAGAAGCATAAGTTTGATTCCTAGAACATCACTTGTTTCACCTAGATCAAGAGCCAGTACACCTCCAACTCAGACCCACATTCCATCCTTTACTGATCCTAGACTTCCAGAAGACTTAAGATCAGATATTCCATTAGAAAGATCTTCCACTTCATCCATTCAACCTATCTTAGGAGAATATTCAAGGACCCTTGCTAGAGATACAAACTTTTCCACCTCCACATAAGAATCAACTATGGCAGAAGAAGGGGGAGGAGGAGTATTTAATGGAGAACACACATTATTTGGAGGGGGTAGAGGTAGAGGTAGAGGTGCAAAAGGAGAAGGAAGTAGAGGAAGAGGTAGAAGAGAAAAGGGAAACTCTTTTGGGTTTCCTATAGTAGATGAAGAAACCAATACAGCTATGAAAAAAAATTTACCCTCTGTCCTTCCAAACTTCTATGGACTTAAAATTGAAGATCCTGAAACCTTCCTATTTGAATTTTAAGTCCTATGTAGAACTTATGACTACTTACAAGATGCTCAAAAACTTAAACTATTTCCTTCAACATTGAAAGGAGCAGCATTGAAGTGGTTTATGAGTTTGATCAACAGTTCTATTAGAACATGGGAAGATATGAAACAAGCATTTCTAGAGAGGTATTTGGATTATTGTATGCCAATAAATCATAAGGAGGAAGTGTTTAAGATGTTACAAAAAGAAGATGAAAACCTGGAAGATTTGTTGGAGATATTTCATTACAACATCAAAAGAGCAAAAATGGAGAACTTAGATCGAGACACCTTAAAATCTCTCTTGTTGAAGAAAATTAGGGATGAATGGTTGGATATTTTTAACATGATCGGAAAAGGGGATATATCTCAGCTCACATTACCTGAAATATCTGAGTTATGTATCAACCTTTCAAGAGGGAAATCCAAAACTGTAAAAGGTCCAAGAGACCCTGCTCTTGCAAGGGCAAGTAAGTTTTCTTCTGGGACAGTAAGTAGGGCAGAGATAGGGCATATTCTTGATGAATTCAAATCTGACATCTTAGGGAGTCTTAGTGAAAAAATAGACACCCTTAAGTTACAAAACAAGCAAAAAGCTGAATCTGATGCCTTAGCAATCTTTTGTCCCAAATGTAGAAGGAAGCATGCCTTGAGAGAATGTCCTTTAGATGCAAAAGTTGTAGACACTTGTGTAATTTGTTCAGAAAAACATGAGACCAAGATTTGTCCTTCACTTCCTAGTCTTAAAGCTGTCTTTCAAGAGGAAACTCTTATAAATTCCACATAATCTCTCAATTTTGTCTCTAGAAGGCCTTGGCAAGGACCTCAAACACAAGGATTCCATGATCAAATGTATAACCAACCTCCACCAAATTGGAATTCTTGGCAGCAACCTTGGCCCCAATTTCAAAATAAATCTCAAGCTTGGGCACAAGGAGCACAAAATCCCTATGGAAGATACTCTCAATACTATCAGTATCCACCATCCTATCCACCATACCCACATTTTTCTCCTCAAAGTCCTCCAACAGAATTCTTAAAAAAATCCTCAAAATCCACAACATCAAAATCAACCACTTCCATTACCATTTCCTCAAAAATAAAATCAGTTGCCTGCTCAACCCATACCAAACCCCAACAGTAAAAATCCTCAGAATACATACATGATAGAAGGCCAAAAGTTTCCAACTTATTTAATTACTCCTCTAGACCTTAGTGATGTTCAAATTAGGTCTGGAAGAATACTTGAAAAGAGGAAACCTTCTGTGATCATACAAGAACAAGATAACTCTGAGGAAGATTCTCTACGGGAAAATAAAAGTCTTGAAGAAGACACATCTTTTCAGGACCCAAACATTGAAAAATCAAAACAAAAAGAACCAATCATTTCAACTCATGTATTAGAGCAGCCATCAACATCCACTTCTACACCTCCCTTTCCAGAAAGATTACAAATTGATAGGGGTGTAGAAAAACAAATTATGGTGCCTAATTATGATTTCCTAGATGAGCTGAGAAATGTTTGCATTAAGATTCCATTAGTACAAGCTATCAAGGAAATTCCAATTTTAGCAAAGACAATAAAGGAGTTGAGCATGAAGAAAACAAGAAAAAGAATAAGAGAGACAAAGAAAATTCAACTGGCAGGAAAAATAGCAGACATTATGATGGGTAATATTGCTATTCCAAAGTATCTAGACCCAGGAAATCCAGTTGTTAAAATTCACATCAATGTAATTGAGATCCAAAACACACTCATTGATTTAGGAGCAGCAATCAATATCATGAGTAGACAAATCATGGATAAACTGAAACTTCCTAATCTTCTTTTGACACCCACATTATTACAATTAGCAGATAGATCTGTGATCAAACCTGATGGGGTAATAGAAGACATTCCAGTGTCCCTATATTCTTGGGAGTACCCTATGGATTTCATGATCCTAACTCCTAAGAATAACCTAGGAGGGCATCCTATTATATTAGGAAGACCTTGGTTAGCTACAGCTGATGCTTTCATTAGTTGTAGATCCGGTGATATGTACATCTCTGATGGTAGTTCAACTAAGAAATTCACTTTGTATTTTCCAGCAAGGACAATTACAGATTTAGATGATACTCAATGGATAGAGGATGAAGAAGACTTACAACCCCTCTTCACAATTTCAGAAATTAGTGAAGATAGTCAAATTTTGAATACTTTAGAAAACTTTGAATCCTCTTCAGAATACAAACATGAACAATTTCAAGAAGAATCCAACATTGAGTTTTTGTCATCAAGACAAATGTATCTTTATTCTATGGATAAATTTGGCAACTCTATAATTGAGATATTTCCAGGCAAAACTTTAAACATAAACAAGAACCTAGAAAAATCTCAACAAGAAGAGCTAGTCAAGATCTTACAGAGACATTCTTCTGCATATGCATGGGAGTACACTGATATGAAAGGGATAAGCCCCAAGACTTACACTCATCACATCTACATAGAGGAAAATTGTAAACCAATCAGACAACCTCAAAGACGGATGAATCCAAATCTTAGGGAGATTGTTAAAGAAGAATTGCAGAAATTGTAGAATGTCAACTTTATCTATCCTATTTCAGATAGTCAGTGGGTTTCTCCTTTGGTAATTGTGCCAAAGAAAAATGGTAAATGGAGGGTATGTATTGACTACCAAGAATTAAACAAAGCTATTATTAAAGATCATTTCCCCCTACCTTTCATAGATCAGGTGTTAGATACCTTAGCTGGCAAAAAGTACTTCTCATTTCTAGATGGGTTTAGTGGTTATAATCAAATTCAAGTAGCACTTGAGGATCAAGACAAAACCACATTTACCTGTCCTTGGGGTACCTATGCTTACCGAGTATTGCCATTTGGATTATGTAATGCACCTGCAACATTCCAAAGGGCAGTATTAGGAATTTTTTCGGATCTAATACATGATTGTGTAGAGGTGTACATGGATGACTTCACAGTTTATGGGAATACATTTGAAGAGGCTTTAGAAAACTTGGAAAAAGTCTTAAAAATATGTCAAGAAGCAAACCTTTCACTTAGTCATGAAAAGTGTTTTATGATGTTCACTGAAGGTATTGTTTTAGGGCACCACATTTCAGGGGATGGGATTAGAGTTGATGAGGCAAAAGTTGAAGTCATTTCTAACCTATCCATTCCAAGTTGTCAAAGAGATGTAAGAAGTTTTCTAGGATTTACGGGGTACTATCGGAGATTTATAGAAAACTTCACCAAAATAGCATCTCCTCTCTTCAAATTACTCACCAAAGATTGTGAATTTAAGTGGACTTCTGATTGCCAGTTAGCTTTTGAAACCCTGAAAACCAAAATTTCTGAAGCACCTATATTAAGGGGACCTAGCTGGAAGTTACCTTTTCATATCTCGACAGATGCTTCCGATACAGCTCTAGGAGCAGTATTGGGACAGAAAGATTTAATTCCCTATGCCATCTATTATATCAGTAAAAATTTGACTCCTGCAGAGTTAAACTATACTGTAACTGAAAAAGAGTTTTTAGCTTTTGTTCATGCCATAAACAAATTTAGACACTATATAACAGGCTATGAAACTTTTGTTCACACAGATCACTCTGCAATTAGATATTTAATGAACAAATCAATTACTAATGGCAGAGTCATAAGGTGGTTATTTCTTTTACAAGAATTCAACATTACTATTCTAGATAGGCCAGGTAAACAAAACACAGTAGCTGATTTCCTATCTAGACTCCAAAACATCAAAGATGACACTCCAGTTGAAGATCAATTTCTTGATGAATATCTTTTTGCAATTTCTACCCAAACTCCTTGGTTTGCTGACATTGCTAATTATTTAGTTTCAGGAAAATTTCCTTCAATAATGAATGCAAGAGATAAGAGAAAAATCATTTATGACAGTGCAAAATATTCATGGGTTGCTAATGAGTTGTACAAGACAGGTCCAGATCTTATCATTAGGAGATGTGTTCGGGGAGATGAGATGCCTAAGATTCTCAAAGCATGTCATGATGAACCTTGTGGCGGACACTTTGCTGATAAGAGGACAGCTTATAAGGTCCTTCATTTAGGATATTATTGGCCATCCCTTTTTAAAGATGCTAAAGAGTATGTCAAAAGGTGTGACAGTTGCCAAAGGGTAGGGAAACCTTCTCCTTCAGGTGAGATGCCATTACAGCCTCAGGTACATATTGAACCTTTTGAAAAATGGGCTTTGGATTTTGTAGGGCCTATTAGTCCTCCATCAAGACAAAAGAAATATATATTAGTTTGCACTAATTATGTTACCAAATGGGTAGAGGCCAAGCCATTACTTTTTGCTACTGAAGCATCTGTAGTTAATTTTCTTTTTGAGGATATTTTTACTCGTTTTGGTGTCCCAAGGGAAATTGTTACAGATCAAGGAGCTCAATTCACATCAAGGCTAATGGAACAAATGATGGAGAGGTACAAAATCAGACACAGAAAATCTACTCCCTATCATCCACAAGCAAATGGTCAAGTGGAATCTAAGGTCATTGAAGGGATCCTAACAAAGACTGTTCATTTACATAGAAGAGATTGGGCAGATAGACTTCCTGAAGCCTTGTGGGCCTATAGAACTACATGGAGAAGCACAACAGGCCATACTCCTTATTAACTTGTTTATGGAAAGCAAGTTTTGTTTCCCATAGAGTTCCAGATTCAAACTTTCAAAATGGCAGTTCAGTTAGGACTTGATCTAACAGAGGCACAAAAGCATAGATTGGAGCAGATTAATGAATTGGATGAGATCAGACAAGATGCAGTTCAGAAAACAAGTATAGTCCAACAGCAAAGGACTAGATGGCATGATAAGTACATCAAAGAAAAGAAGTTCAAAGAAGGTGACTAGGCTCTCTTGTTTGATTCAAAGTTCAAAGATTTTCAAGGTAAACTCCAAACACATTGGCTTGGGCCATATGAAATTGTGAAATTTTTTGACAATGGAGCAATAAAAATCAGGACAATAGATGAAGAAGAGGTCACTTTTCTTGTGAATGGTCATAGATTAAAGCTGTATCATAAGCCACTTTCAAGAGAAGAATTTGTCAAGAAGTTCCAGGAAAACAGTGATGTGAAGTTAATGAAGAAGAATATTTCTTCTTCATCAACTTAATTGAATTTTCTGAAGTCATTCTATTAAAAAAATAAAAAATAAAATAAAATAAAGTATAAACATGAAAACTAATCACTGATTAGCATGTTTATACAGAAAAGGTAGAGTGAAAATCAGAATCTTTCTGACACTTTAGCTTTTCAAATTTGTTTTTCTGCAAGCAGTTGTTACAAAATCATAAGTGCAGATCCATTTCACTTATGGTCCATTCCATTTCATTCATCCATACTTCATTTCATTCATTCATCCATACTCCATTTAATTCATTCATCCACACTTCATACATTTCACTCCATGGTCCACCTCATTTACATTCCAGATTTTTAAAGTTTGATGTCTTTCTGCAATTAAATAATACATATCATGAATTGCAGGCCACTTCTCATACTTCACTCCATTTCATAAGTTGTGATCCATTCCACTCCATTATTTACTTCATTCATATTCCATTACATCATATTTCATTATCCATATTCACTCATTCCATACAACATTCCACTCATGCTCCAAACCATTCCATTTCATGTTTCAAGTTCTCTACAGGTACATTCTGCAATCAGTCAGACATTCTGCAGCCAGAGATCCTGAAGGCACTGTCTAGTAATCACCTGATCTACAATAAAATGATCCTGCATATTCATGACAACAAGAAAAATCAAGAAGGTTATGAAGACTCAAAAATTAATGATTTCCAGGAGAGAACAAAGCATATGAAGAGCAAAAAAAAAAAAAAAAAATTAGAGGAAAAGCAAAGGTAAAAGTTCTGATATAATGACATATCATGAAATATTTTAGTATAGTTAAGTTATGAATAATTCAAAAAGTTGTTTTAATTAATTTTGTTGATCATGCCTAACAAACCTCCCGCAAAAACTTTGGATAAAACTCCTTATATTCCACCATTTCAAATCCCATATCCGATCATCATTTAAAAATCTAAACGGTTAAAATGTTGAAGTGATTGGATTAGTCACGTCACTAGGCCAAAGCATTTAATGATGATTTTGAATTCGTTACAAAATATCTCCGCGGTCTTTTCTTCTGTGATATCTTTCAACTCATATACATCATCCTCACCTCATTATATTCATTCCGCAATTACTCCATATCATTCTTTCCCATAGCCAACTCTTAACCATTTCAGTCTGTAAAACAGAGGAAACGTATGTGGGGTAAAAACATCCCTGTAACAGCCATTTTCACCGTGAACAGAGGAGCAACAATTTGAAGGTTGGAAAGATAAGTGATGGGTCTCATAGTGAGGACAGAACCGGTGGGACTAAGTACTTGGAGGGTTATCCTCAAGTCAGAGAAATGTTACAACAAGCAGGGTGGTTGCAATTCTTTGAAAAATTCAGTGAGTTTCACAAAGAGGTGACCAAAACGTTTGCAAGATCCTTCAACGGAGCTAAGGTCGAGATAGGAGATATTAAATTCACCATTACAGAAGCTTCCATTGCAGAAGCAACCGAATTTCCCAGACAAGGAGAAAGGTGGTTCAAGAATAGAGAATTTCATAACGAAGCATGGAAGCAGATACTCAAGTCACCAGGTATGGATGTTACCATTTTTAAAAAGGGTATCCCTAGCTCTGCACTAAAGAACAAATGGAGGAACATGTTGCTTATCTTGCAAAAATTCATCACTTTTGAAGGAATATATGGTACTTTCTATGTCTATCATATTCAGTTGATAATGCATTTCCTAAAAGAAGAACTCAGTTTTCCCTTTTTCTTGCTTCATAGTTTAAAGAAAATGGCCTCAAGTGTTCGAAAGAGAATTCAATTTCTGGAAACAACCTTATACCACCATGGTTTAGTCAAAATTTTGACTAAACATCAATTGAGAAAAAAGGGAGATAATTGGGAAGATTTCTTAGTGAGAAATCACTTTGAAGAACCCAAGGAACCTCCACCTGAAGACAAACCTACAAAAAGAAGCAGAAAATGGAAAACCTCCAAAACTGAAACTGGTAAAACAATACAAGAAAGCAGTTAAGAAATGATCTTTGAGAAATTGACTCAGATTAAGAAGCAGCTTAAGAAAGAGAGGATAATAAGAAAATTTGCCAGAGAGATAGGAGAAGGGCCATCTCAACTGAGAAGGAGCCACAGACTTAGAGGGATACTAAAGAAAACAAAGGTTAAACAAACTAGAGTCATAAACATAGAGGATGAAGAAACACCTACTGAGGAGGATTTTGATGAAGGATCTCCTGAAATAGACCCAGCACAGCAAGAAATTTACAACTATGTTGAGACATTAGAGAAAAGAGCTTCAGAAGGAAGAGACAGAACTCCTAGTCCACCAAAATCTACAGTTGATATCCTAAGGAGGGATAAATATGAGTTATAAATACTCAATAGAAATATCAAGAATGAGAATGAAATTCTGAGAGAGCAAGTTAAACTGAAAACTGATATGAATTCAACTCTGTCTTTACAAATGCAAAAGTTACACAAGGCCAGTGAAAAATTGAAGAAGAGAAATAAAAAGTTAACCAGGGCACTCACAAATTTGAGATTCAAGTTAGTCATAAGGAAGCCCAGAAGGCCTTTGACTGCCAGGCAAAGCAGAAGAAGAGGGTTGGATGTCCCTGCAAAGGTCTCAGAGTTCATGGAATAGTTGCATGAGGACATGCAAGAATCTAGCAGTGGGGGTATGTTGAGCTCCAAAGATGTTCTTTCTTCCACCACATTCCACTCCATTTCCTTTGTCCATTCTTAATCACAGGCTCAAATGATTAGTAGAATTAGTTAAAATTGCTTTAAGAATATATATCATGACTAACTTGCTATGTTTTTATGATTTTGTCATTGTAGTACTTTTTTAACTAGATCTAGCTACAGAATGAAGACATTATGTAGCTAGTTGCCGATTCTGCAGCTGTCTTCATGTCTACGCAGGTTCCAGGTGTCATCTCAGAGGAAAACACATATGATCGTATTCCACATCATTCCCTCATCATTTTTTGCTCTCCACGAAGTTTGAACGGAATTCTGTAGGCGGTTGTGTACGTGGGAACTCAAACTAGGAGAGAGACTCCTAATAAGACAAGGACAGTCCAGATGTCCTTAATTATATTACGTGAGCACCATCAGAGTCCTAGTTTGGTTTTTATTTGGAAAGACAATTATCCCTAGGTTATACCAAGACATTTATGTAAATTTGTTACAAATATGGCTCGGGAAACCGAGGGACAAGGTTAGATTTTGTGGTTGATTGCTAGATTTCAGAAGTCCGAAAACACTCTGTTTTTGAAGTAATTTCTCTTTAATGAAAGAAACATCATTTCCTTGAAAGCGTTGAGTCAATTTTGAAGTAGATTTCGTGCTACTCCGGTGGTAGAGGGCCCCTGCTACCTGAGCAGTCTTGTTTATATGGTTTATATAAGTATTTTAGCGTTTTTCATTTCTAGCTTAAGCAGGTTTCTGAAGTTTATGTTTCATGCTTGTTTACATTAATCATCACAGCTAGACTTACTCTTATAAAATCTTCCAAAATATCATCATGATGAATAAGGCATAGCTGTGGTATTGTAGGTTTTAGTTGCATTTCCTTTCAAATTTTATGATTTATGCTTGTTTACACTAAGTGTCACAGCCGGTCTTACTCTTACAAACTCTTCCAAAACATCATTAACAATGAATAAGAAACAGCTGTGGTGTCTTAGATTCTAGTTGTATTTGCTTTCAATCTTATGTTTATGTTCACTTGCATTGAATAATACAGCCAGACCTGTTTTACAAACTCTTCCAAAATATCATTCCTATTGAACGAGATGGGTTGTAGAATTCCATAGACTAGTTGCATGGTAATTTAGTTATAGCACTCCGGAGGTTGATTGCATTTAGTTCAGCTTTGTCACTACATTCCCAGTTTGATAATGGCATTTTAGTTTAACTATGTTCACTGTACTTCAAGTAGATTAGAAGCACTCTAGTTCAGTCTTAGTTCATTTTGTTTCAAGAAAAGATTAATGGCATTCTAGTTTAAGTTGTAGTCACTGTCTTTTAAGATTGATAGACCGCTTTCTAGCCTAGGTTATCCATTGCATTTCAAGTAGTATTAGTTGTCAAAATTAGTCTCTCGGCCTTCATTATTTACAATCTTACTTTTGTTCTGAATCTGTATTCATCAAATGAACAGGGGTAAGTCATATTAGTTTAAGGCTTTGATCACTCTGCAATCTTTTACAAACTCACTTATAGCCTTTTTCCCAAGCATCATTCTAGAAAATCTCAAAACTTATGAATAAGGCCTAGAAGTGATAAGTCGAGTTGCAGAATAGGATAATTTCAACATCATAGGTTAATCGAGAATAGAAATTTTACTGTGTTACAAATAATCATTTTGTAATATTGTGAGTTGATTGTTTATTTAGGAGAACTTCATTTACACTTAACTTGTCCATTTCTCAAGCTCTTCCAACACACCTTTAATGAATGAATTGGATAAGTGCAAGCTCATGTTGTGATTTATTTTCTTGCAATAAAGTCATTATCAAGCTTTGCATTTGTTGTTTGTCATCCATAGTTTAGGCTTTGTTCTGTTTTAAATAACCAATAGCTTCTTTTCACCAGCACTTAGTTCTTTCTCTTTTCAAACATAAAACCATAAAACCAAAAACATCATAAAACACTAAACACAACGTAGTGAGAAACAAATACCTAGGCACATATAGTGCACCACACTTCAGCAGTTTACCAACCCTAGTTGACAATTAATGAACTCAATTTAGGAACACTAGGTTGAGCACAAACACAAACCTTCAAATGGAAAATTCAAAGGCAAAGGAAAAGAAGATGGCATCAACGAAGAAGGATGAAGGAGAAAAGCCTTATTGCACTCATTGCAAAAAGGAAGGTCATGACTGTTATCACTCCAAAATTTCCAAGGGTTGTTATGTGTGTTTAAAGAAATATTAGAGGTAACTATCGACCACTTTTGGAGATTAGGATCTAGCCTTCCTAATGCTCAGAGAGGGCTCTCTCTTAATGATTTAACTTTGTTGTTTTAATTGATTTTAGGCTAGTTATGTAAGATTGATTTGGTTTGATTTTGATTTGTTGGTGGAATTACTGATTTAGATGGATAGGTCCCTGTCTATTTTCCATTGGGCTATGGATTCAATATATCAAGAAAATATAACAGAAACAAATTATAAAAGCACTCTTAAGGGCAAGGTATCTAAGCAAAATCGGATCTTTTAAGGCTGAATGGTGAAGTGATTTTCAACTGGGATCAAGGAGCAATTAAGGATTCCTTAAACCATATGATGAAGGAAGGTGAAAGAGGTCAATCGAGATAAGAGAGAAATTAAGGATTCTCAAAGCCAGATATCAGAATAAAACATTAAAATGAATAATAGTTTAGAACAAAGTGTACTTAAACAAATTCTGCAGTAATATTCCTGTTATAACATTTAAATTTAGAAAACATGCAAGTTTATGGAATACTTAAGAAAATAACACGAACAATTGAAATATACTTCACTGAAGTAGCTCAACACATGAATCCTGTAAAGAAATGCCTTTATTATTGTCATGTCTGTCAACTTGGAAAAGTTTACAATAAACCCTGGTAGTAAATCAATTCAACTATAGAAATGTTCAGGAATCCACCTTCAATACTTCGAATTGATAAAGTATATATACAAAACTTATTACAAAATATCCTATCAACTGTTTAGGATTTAATTAAGGAAAATAAATATCTTCATGCAAGAAGATAGAGAAACCTATTTAACTAAATCCAAGTTGTCCCTGTTTATTTTTTTTGCTATTTGCTTTTTTTATATATTTTTGTCTTATCTCTCACGTTGGTTGGCTTTCACATTGGCTTGTCTTTCACGCTGCTTGTTATCTAAATTTATTTTAACTTTTGTCTTTCATCTGTCTTCATATTTAACCTGTCTTTGATTCATCTTCATACTCTGTTACTCTTTAACCTGACTGCTCTTTTACCATGTTTTTAATTTTACCTGTCACAGTAAATCACACCATTTTTCCTAGGCTTCTTCATCTAGAAGTTCAATTTTTACCATCTTTCTATAAATCTCATCAGCCTCGGTATACTTGGAAAATGTAGGCTTATTCACAAACAGGTGATTTACCTCATGTTGTACGTAAAATAAGTTCTCTAAACTCTGAAGGAGCACTTTCCTTGTGGGAACTCCTTTCATTGATGAAATGTTGGAAGTCTCTTTAGCTACTTCCCTGATCTTTTTGTCATAATCTTCATGTCTCATTAGTTTATCATTAATCACCAAAGGATTAGGTAGACCTTTCTACCTCAAAACATCACATTTGTTCACGAATCTATTTACTGCAAGCTCCATTGTTTGGCATTTGTCTTCAAGTTGTATCATCAGATTTCTCTTGGAGATCACTTTTTTCACTTCTAAGATGTTCTTTGTTCTGTCTGTTACGCCAAGTTCTTCTAATTCCTACTTGTTCTTAGAATTTAGGAACTTTATAATCTCAGTGGCTTCCTCTGGTTTCTTTCCAAGCTCTTCTTTGACTTTCTGAATAGCTTCACTTGCCTCCTTTATCAATTATGTCTACTCAAATATAACTTGGATAGAAGGCCAAAGATCATTAACAGATTTAATGATATTGGCCCACACTTGTTTCTTTGCTTGTGCTAGTGGCTCTTTCAGTGATAATTCCTTTTAAAACTTATGAATTCTATCAGTCAATCTGTTTGTTTTCTGTGATTCTTCTTTATGCATTACTTGAGCCAATTTCTTTTCATCTTCTAGACTTTTTACTTGTTCTTTATGTCTATTAATCTCAGTAGTTTAGATTGACATATCCTGCATGGCTTTAATCAATTTACTTGCCTCATCATTGGGATGGGATGATGTTGTTGCTAGTATAGTTGTTGGAACTTATGTTGTCGCTGGAACTACTATAGTAGCTGGGACTGTTTTAGAAAATGGATTTGTTGTAGCCACTGAAGCTAATGTTGAAGCTATAGGAATGGCTGTAACAGGAACTGCTTCCATGCTGGCCTGATTTTCCTACACTAATTTTTCCATTTCAGTTTCCATCTCCTTCAATTGAGCTTTCAACTAAATGATGAGATTCATCATTTTATCCTTCTTATTTTCATTCTCCAAAACTTCTTTAGTTTTTGGATGCTCTGTGGTGGGTAACTTTAGTTGTTTCTTCAATGCAACTATGTCTGCATTCTTCTTCTTGATAAGCTCTTATGTTGCTTTGATATTCATTGGATCATATCCAACCTCCATGACCAATTCTTCAAGTGATTTTATTCTAGGACCCTTTGCTTGTGAAGAAGCTTTCTCTAGTTTTAATTGTGCTCTTATATTCTCTAGATAATTCTGAAGTTTATGGACACTTAAAGCCTTGTTTGTCATAGTGGAATAGATCATTTTCCAGCTTGATTATGAAATTCAATCTAATCTATTGGATGTACATCTTTAGTAAGAACTTAAAAGGTTTTTTTCTTATAATCTGCTGATTATTTTGGTGCCTTCACTGTTGGCTGCAAAAATGTCATTTGAATATTTCTAATCTTGTAATCAAAAGTTGAAAGTAACCTATTTTGGTCACTAGGAGTTTGTTTCCAATACTGGGCATAATTACAGCTTTCAATGCTTCATTCTTGATTTTGATTTCTTTATACTTCTCCATTATGTCCTTCTCTTTATCCACTGGTTTGCTTAATGATGAAACCTCTGCACTATGTTGTTTCTGAATGATCTGAGAACTAGACGTTGATGGTTGGTGTGTTTCCTCTGAAACTTTTGGAGGTGCATTATCCCTGACAATTATATATATATCAATGACTTCAACTGTGTCAACTATCTCTTCCTGTTCAATCACTTGATTTAGTTTTTCCTTTTTCCTGTACATTAACTTGAATTTGGTGTCTGAAGTAGTTTCAACAGAATAAGAGCCTTCCTCTCTTGCCCTCTTTGAGTTCCTGTCTTGTGGGGATGGAGAAAGTAGGATGGAACTAGTATCAACCTATTTTTCCACCTCTTGCAAATTATTTTCCAAACACTCTGACTGGTTGGAATACTTTTTAACATCAAGTTTTCACTCATGAAAAAAAGGGGTCAATTTGAATTTGACTCTTAGTTTACTTATGACTCCCAAAGGATCATATTTCCATTTGAAACTATTACTGAACTTGAAATATTGTAAACACTTATCTTCTTGTTGACCAGCATTCCTACTATTGCAAATAAAAGGACTTAACTGGTTCTTAATCTTAAACTGAGTTTTCTTCTTTGCTGGAAGGAAATTAACTTCATCTGAGTTTAGGATTTGTCTGATGCGTTCTAATGAAAATAACCTCATTGGGAGGTATTTGGGAAGTTTGTATGGAGTAAGCTAGCTTCCATACACCCTAATTTTAGTATGATTATGGGATAAATACTAGTCTCTTGTCCTACTTTGTTCTGACAATTGAAACACTTTATTTATCTTTTCACTGACTCTAGGTTGAATTCTATTGCTTAGCATGTTGACAACTGGACAAAAAAATGCATCAATGAAGTCTTTATAGCTGAATTTTGTGGAATCATTTTTTATCAAGGATGTCCAGAAGACTACAGATTGGGTGTTACCCTCTGTGTCCAGTTTTTGGAGGCTAACTGCAAACCTTTCTGATTGAAAAATAAGAACAAAGGAAACAAAACAGAGGAGTATTTAAATACTCCTTCCTCTAGTAATTTGACTAATTGTTCATGGATTTCATCTGATAAGTATTGGGAAAAGTTAAATGTTGAAGCTGGAGTTTGTCTTGGGTGGAATATGGATAGGAAACCTAGGATAGATGCATCTACATATTCATCAATAAAATACCCTAAAATACAAGACAACATTGTGACAATCTGTCTGGTTCTCTCTGAAAAAATGGAAGCTAAGTAGGAGGATTATTTTTTTAGGTTTCTACTGATGGTGGAAGGAAGGTTTGGAATATTTGGAACCTCTTAGGAAATTCTAGCTTCAGATATATTTCAGTGAGGATCTCAATAGATAATGGGGCTTCATCAAGCTTGGGTTGGATTTTTAAGATATGATTTATGGATTCTGTTGTGATTGTGAATAAAATATCTTGGCTTGAGGTTACTAGAGCTCTTTCATTAGGCAAATAATTAATCTGAAAGAGTTTGATGATTTCTGGAAACTGAAAGGTCTGTGGGAAAATATACCTAGTTAGGTTTGAGTCCTAGAGGTGGATATCATCAGCCTAGTCTATGAATTTATCATGGCTCCAATAGTGGAGCTCTAGAAGGTTAAAATTAGTGATTGTATCACTGATTTTGAAGTCTTTTTCAGCAAGAGGTGTGTGGTTTTGATCCCAAAATTCATCAACTACCAATCAAGGACATCCTGCACAATAATAGGTTGTGTTGCTGGGAGATGGCGCTCGGCGGGAGACAGTCGGGTTTGAATGGCGATGGGCGGGAGAATGCACAGGGACTGTGCGCCTCTACAAGCGAAGAATAGGCCAGGAATTGCATGCAGATTGGGTTGCGTTCTCAAGGAGAGGAGGAGCTCCCATTTTCTATTGAAGGAAGGTTGTCGTCTTTTGTTTTTTAAGGCGGACAAGACGGGAGGGCGGGAGGAAGTTTGATAGGCAGAGGGAGCATGGCACCATTGGTAAAGGGTCTCGATCTGCAGGGTAAGGGACTGTCTCAATGCTTGAATGCGGAAGAGAGGGATCTAGATGTGGGTGATTATCAGAGAGTGTATTTTTCTGAGTATGAAAAGGATCAGGATCCTTTTGTGCTCACGAATAGAAGGGTGGATGGATTCAATGAAAGGGAGATCTTGAGAGCTGTCCCAAACCATATAAGCCTGGAAGAACAGTGTGGGATACGTGTTTCTGAAGGCACAAAAGAGACGGGCTCAAGCAAATTAAGGGAAGCTGGAGAGTCGAAGAATGGGGGCAGAAAAAAGAAATGGATCAAGGTCAAAAGAGCAGAGTTTAACTATGTTTTGGGTGAAGATATAGGCTGGGAGTAGGTTTCACAAATGGCTAGAAGAACACTGGTAGGCAGGGCTATGGGGAGGTTTTTCGTTCTGAAAACCGTTGTTGCATGGGCTGAAGCGAACTGGAAAGTTGTCATTGGATATGTGCCTGAGGTGGTGTCCCTCTCAAAGGGGTGGTTTGCTTTCAACTTCCTGCATCCTGATCATATCCAGTGGGTGATACATCGGTGCTAGGCTTTGGACCATACTCCAATGCTCCTAAAACATTGGCACCCTCTTTTTGATGGAAATAGGGAGAGGGTGGACTCGGTCCCATTGTGGGTTCGTATACCTGGCCTGCCTCTTCATTACTGGACAGAGGAACATCTCCGAGGTATAGGCAATACGCTTAGGGTCTTCCTAGAGGCTGATCTCTCTTTCTTTAAGACAAATCACAAACGTGTTGCTAGAATACTTGTCATGATTAACATCAGAGAAGGCCTTGCTGAATCTCTGAATCTCCGGTGGGGGCAATATGACATTAAGCAGCTTCTTGATTATGAAAATGTTCCTTTCAGATCCCATCGGTGCCATGCATATGGCCATCCTGCCTCTGAATGTGGTTCTTTCTCTTGACATGTAAAAACACAGTGGTCTAGTCACTCTGAGGTGGAACCAATCACGAAGGGGGCTGGCTCTGGCCCTTCCAATACGCAGCCATTGCCCACTACAACCTTTTCATGCATTTCGAACCCTGTTGCAAATGGTTCCAGTATTCTGTTTTATTTGGGTTTCCAAGCATTGGGTGCGGAGTCTGGTCACTCTTCTGGGCAGGAGTCGATCTCTCAGAATTTTGACTGTGGTTCGTTATCTACTGTGAAGATCCATAGTCGTCATTATGGAGCGGATTTCCAGTTGAGGGATGATGGCATGTTGAAGGAAGTGTTAACATTGTTGAAATCTTCTCTCCTGGGATCTTTCCCATTCTCCCCCAACATCAATATTTCTCATAACTTGGTCTCGATTTAAGTCTCGGTTCGGAAGGATGATTGTGGTATGTTACCTATTGTTGTTCCTACTCTTTTTTCTCAGCCAGCTCCCCAAGAGAAGGCTACTGTTTTCGATCCAAGTGAAGGGTTGTTGGCTCCTTTGGTAAACTCTGCTCCTTCGGTCATTGGCTATAATCTAAGATCTAGTGCTAAAAAAGGTGCAGGTGGGTTCGGGAGGGGGAAATCCCCAGCAACTCGGGGCAAGGGTAGGATCTCCTTCTTGGCGAGAGCTCAGGATAGAGCTATGATGGATGTACATGACAGGAGGCAGATTTCAATTGAGAGGGCGCTTAGAGCAAGCCAATCCCTGAAGCCTGGTGTGTAATGAAGTTTATGTCCTTTAATTGCAGGGGCTTGGCAGGTCCCCATAAGAAATCTGCTTTCCGGAGGATTATATTTCTGGACTGTCCAGATATAATCCTGCTTCAAGATACTTTAGGTGAAGTGACTCTGGTCAAAGCTAGATTGGAAGGTTGGTTGCCAGGATGGAATTTTGAGACGCTGGACATTAGAGGGAGGTCAGGTGGTTTTGTAGTGGGATGGAATGAAAGAACAATCAAACCACTGAATTTTTGGGGTATGGATTCAGTCCTGGGTTTAAATTTTCTGGCGTTGGAGCTAGGTGAAGCATTTAATATTTTTAATATTTATGGCCCATATCAAGATAGGATCCATTTATGGGACTCACTCCTGGGTAACTCTTTACTCAAGGGGGACTCGGTGATTTTGGGAGGGGATCTGAACTTTTCTTTGGGCCACTCTAAGGTCTGGGGTCCTCATGTACAAACTGATTTATTGACTGGGTACTTCACACAAAAATTGGAGGAGAATATTTTGCTCGATATTGAGCCCATAAAGATGAAACCCACCTGGAGGAACAATAGATGTGCTGAAGGAAGAGTAGCGAAGAGACTTGATCGTTTCCTGGTGGCTGAGCAGATTGTGGATAGGCCTTTTCAGATTAGGCAGTGGATTGGATGTGGGGGTGCATCTGATCATTTTCCTATTTTTCTTGAGTTTAAGATCGGGCCTAGGCAGCCTCCTAGCCCTTTAAAGTTTAACAAAATCTGGCTCAGGGATGATTCATTTAAAGCTCTTGTTCTCGATAGGTGTATCCCTTTTAGGGCGGATAGTACTCTTTCTGTGGCTTTTCAATTTGCTGAAAATTTTAAACGTATCAAGGATGCTGTGAAGGTATGGTCGGCTACTAAGAGACAGAGGGAGGATATGGATTTGAAGCAGGTGGAAGAGGATCTACGCTTGATCTATGAGGGGATTGGAGGAGGGGTTTCATTCTCAAGTAGATAAAGATACTCTTGTTTCTCTTTTAAAAAGAAGGAACTCCCTACTTATGGATAAGAAAGAATCTTGGAGGTTGAAAAGTAGGGCCACATGGTTGGCATGTGGGGATGATAATACAAAATTTTTTCATGCATATGCTCATGGTCGGAAGGTGGCTAATACTATATGGAGTTTAAGTGATGGTCAGGGCATTGAGCATTCTACCTTTTAGGCTAAAGCTAAGCTGTGGGTTGAACATTTCAAGGCTCTATTTAAGGCTCCAGCTCATACATCTCTTGCGGAAGTGATAAGAGTGGCTCAAATTTTCCCGATATTTGTGGAGGAGGAAACTAACAGATCATTGATGGCTGAGGTTTCTGAGAAGGAATTAAAGTAGGTTCTTCATAGCTTCCAAAAAGAAAAAAGTCCTGGGCCAGATGGTTGGTCGATTGAATTTTTCTTGGCTCTATATGATGTGTTAGGGGCATATTTGTTGAAAGTGGTGGAGGATACCAGAATTTCAGGGAGGATTCCTACTTATTTTAACTCCATTTTCATAGCTTTAATTCCGAAAGTGGATAACCCTCTTTCTTTGGCTGATTTTCGTCCTATCTCTTTGTGCAACTGTATTTATAAAGTGGTATCCAAGGCGGTTGTGAGAAGACTCAAATGCATTATGTCTACTCATATCTCTGGTGAACAATTTGGCTTTCTGGAAGGTCGTCAAATACATGAAGCAATCAGAACTGCTCAAGAGGCTCTCCACAGCATGAAGACCAAGAACCTCAAAGGGACTGTGCTAAAAATAGATCTCTCCAAAGCATATGACCAGGTAAGTTGGTTATATATTCGTATGCTCCTGACTCACCTTGGCTTTGGCATTGGTTTCATAAGATGGATTATGAGCTATATTACAACTGTATCTTTATCTTTTTTTCTTAATGGGGCTGCATCTCCCTTTTTTCATGCTGAAAGGGGTCTTCGCCAGGGCTGCCCCCTTTCTCCCCTTTTGTTTTTATTGGTTGTTGAGGGCTTGAGCAGAGCTCTTTAGGAGGCCAAGAGACAGGGTTCCTTGAAGGGAATTCAGGTTTCTCCTAATTTTTTCATCACTCATCTTATTTTTGTTGATGATTTTTTAATCTTCTGCTCTGGATCGGTGCGAGATGCAATTACTATTGGTGAGATTTTGGACCTGTTCAGCAAGGCCACTGGAATGGAAGTGAATGCTGGGAAGTCTTCCATCACTTCTCATTTTCTGAGGGAAGAGGAGAGGCGTGAGTTCATGAGGATATTTCCCTATAATTCTGTTGGTTTGGATGATGGGCTGAATTATTTGGGGTTCCATTTAAAACCCAATGATTATAGGAAACATGATTGGAGCTGGTTGCTAGAAAAGTTGGAAAAGCGCTTAAGAGTTTGGTGCCATAAATGGTTGTCTAGAGCTGGGCGTTTGACTTTAGTTAAGTCTGTTTTGGAGGCTGTCTCGGTATATTGGTTGTCCCTCTCTTGGATTCCAAAGGGTATTTTGGAGGCAGCCAGGAGGATTTGTTTTAGATTCCTTTGGAGTGGGAAACAGGAATCGTTGGTGACCCCTTGGGTTCGATGGGAGAAAATTGCAGTCCCTAAAGGGTTGGGAGGATGGGGACTGAAAAATATTTTTCTCTTTGCTCAGGCTCTTGCAGCAAAGGGTGGGTGGAGGCTCATCAATTTTGACAGTCTTTGGACACAGGTGATCACACAGAAATATATTGCTCCTTTTTCTATTGTAGATTGGATAAGGAATCCTAGAAAATCCTTTGCGGGTGGGTCGGTGATTTGGAAGGCTCTAGTTAAATATTTTCACATTCTGGAAACAAGTCTGGCTTGGGATGTGGGTAGTGGCAGGAAGCTTCGGGTTGGTGAGGATCCTTGGATGGGAAGCGTACTACAACACCTCCTTCCCAGGCGCACAATTGAGGCCTTAAGGCAGAGGGGGACTACCTTTCTCTCCCATCTTGCTGATCCGGTTCGGAGAAGGTTGGGCATTCAGCATTGGATTTTGGCCTCTTCTTTGGGGCTGGATGTTCATGATGAGAGGGCATTGGCTGTTTATATATGTGCTTTAAAACAGGCTCATATTTTGCTTCAGGAGAGGGAGGATAAGATTGCATGGGATTTTGATTCTTCAGGGATCTATTCTCGTCGGGCTGGCTACACAAAACTTAGTGCTGGGGCTGTCTTGAGTGAAGAGCGGTGGTGGTGGAAGAAACTCTGGAAACTAAATTTTCCTCCTAAGACTCGCCTTTTTATGTGGTGTGTCCTTGAAAATAAAGTCCCCACCTGGGATGTTCTGCAACATAGATGTTTTCAGAGCCCTGGCTGGTGTTGTCTGTGTGATTCGGATGAGGAATCAGTTAACCATCTATTCCTTAGATGTCCTTTCATTAAAGGGGTTTGGCTGGAATGTTCCAAGTTATTAGGTCTCCTTTGTAGATGGGAGGGCTTCACTGTGTCTCATGCATGGGATTCGTGGTGGGTGTCTTATGCTGAGCAGAATCTAAAAGCTCTGCCTCTCCTTGTCATCTGGGGATGTTGGTTGGCTCGTAACCGCCTACTATTTGATGGGACAGTCAGTACACCATAGATCATTGGTGCCATGACTATAGGACTACACTCTGCTTTTTCTATCCATATCCGTGCCGCCAATCAGAGGGGGGTCCTATTGTTGGACATTGATAGGAGTAATCCTTGGGGTTTTTTTGATGGGGCTATGCAGCAAAATGTTTGTGGTGGAGGGGCTCTGTTGTTTCTTTCTGAATCACATTGGTTTGAGATCTCTGTTGGGCTTGGGGAAGGAACAAATAATTATGCTGAATTTCTGAGCCTCAAGATTCTTCTGATGTTTGCTGTGGAGAAAGGCTGCAGAAAGATAAATTTTTATGGGGACTCTTTGAATGTGATAAATTGGATAAAATGAATTCAGCAATGCAGAGTACACCATTTAAAAAATCTGTTTCGCTCTATTAGGGAGATCCTCCTTTCACTTGAATATTTCTCCTGTCAGCATATATATCGAGAAAATAATGATGAGGCTGATCGAGCTTCAAAGAGGGGGATTCAGCAGGACGTGGGTTTCTAGAGGATCAGAGAACATCAGGATGGTGATATCACAGAATATTTACATCCAACTTTATTTGACTGAGAGGCTACAGTTTTCCTATGTTGGCCTGACAACTAATTGCCAACAGGATGCATACTCATGGTGTGTGTTTTTCTCTGTAGTTTTATGTGAAGGTGTTTGTGAATTATCACTGTATTTTATTTTGGTTTTCTTGCTCGGTGGACTGTCTGCAATGGGCTGGAATTTTTTTAACAGGCATGATATTTAATAGTCAACAGGCTGCTTACACTTGGTGAGCGTTTTCTCAACATATTTGCTGATGGAGGCTGCGAAACCACTGGTTTATTGTTTGGTATTTCTCACTTGAAGGGCTGCTACAACGGGCTAGACACAATTTTTAAGTGACACACATTGACATTGATTCTCCCCTGGGCGGTGTTTTATTACAGATTTTTATGATGCGTTTTATCTGTTGGTGCATCCATAAGGTCCTTTGATTGTCTGGGCTATGATTGGCTCCATGAAGAACATTAGAAATATTTTTTCTTGTCAGTGGATTCTTGTTGGACTGTTTATAGTAGATAGCAGTAGTTTCTGTATATTTTTTTATGATCAGCTTGTCTTCCAAATAGAATAGGGTATAAGCCAGATTCTGGTTCTGCATAGGATTGTTTTCTCTTTGTAACTGTTTTGAATACAAACTCCTGGGTTTGTCTACTTTGATCACACATTTATGTGATTCACAATGTAATTTTGTACTCACCTACAGTAATGAAATTACACTTTTTTCTCGAGGAAAAAAAAAAAGAGGTGTGTGGTCAACATCTACCACAGGTGGTTGCAGAGGGTTAATGGATAAAATGCTTTGGGAGGCCATTATTTCATTTAATTTATCAATTTATTACTTTCTTTGCTTAAGTAATGGCTTCTGGTGCTTAGGATTACTTGGAAAAGGTTGAATTCGGTCTTTGTAAGGGGTTCTAGCAGCAGCAGGCTTTAATTGCGGTCTGTAAAGCTTTAAGTGGGTCGGCAAAGGTTCTGGTAGCAACAGGCTTCAAAATGTGTCAATAAAGGCTTCTTTTTCGCAATTTTCAACAGAAAATAGACAACTATCGGTAAAGGGCGGGTTTATTACTTTCAACCTTTGTTTAATTTGCAATGACACGAGGTTTAATTTTCAAACAGTGCCAAGTTTCATCGCATATCAAAAAGGTGGTATGGCGGGTTATCGTATCCAAAAAGGAGGTATGGTTGTTTCAGGACTAGGGGGTGCAATTAAATTTGGGACTGGCGCATGGAAGATGGTTGGGGGTGAAAAACCACCCATTTTGCACCCCCCCCCCTCGGTTTTAAACGTTGGACTTTCGGGGGTGCGAAATGGTTTATTGGTCATAGGATTTCATTGGGTGATGATCAGACGATTGGATGAACTAGCAGATTTTGATAGGTGGGACCGGGGATGAGTTATGCGATGCGGTTTTAATATAAGTGGGTCGGGTTAAATATAGTGGAGGGGTTTATATGAAGTGGGAAGTATAATGTGCGGGGTTAAAGTAAAGGGGGACCGTGGATTAATATATAGTGGGATCGGATAATATATTAAAGTGGAAGGGTAAGCATGTAGTGGGGGGGTTAATGAAATGAAAGCGAGGAAAGATAAAACTATAGGCTATAATATAATAAGGGGGTCGGGGAAATAGATATGCGGGATGTTAAAAATACATTAGGAATAAGTGTTAAAAGGATATCAGGGAGGGTTTTTGCAGTAGGGCCTCATATACTTTAAACATTTAAAACTTTTAGATAAGTGGATTTTTTATGTTTTAAATGGAAAAGGGAGTTAGTAAAAGGGAAAGTTGATTTTCAAATGGAAATGGGTTTTTAATTTAGGGAAAATCGATTTAGGAAGGGGAAACGGTTAGAATGGGGGGAAAGGGATTGTTTACAAGGGTAAATGACTTCCAAAAGTGGAAATAGGGATTTTAGCAAGGGAAGGGGATTTAGGAGGATATTAGTGATCTGAGATGAACCAATTGATGCTTTCCATTACTTCTGAAAGTACTATACCTACCCTTCATTTACCCTAACATATTTTACTTCATTTATTGGGTGCATTTGAGCTTGCTGACCCTTTCATTTTATTTTTATAAGAAAACTAACTTACTTCTAACCTTATAACTTCTAATGGCTCAGATTAAACTGATAAGCTCATTTTTATTCTCTACCTAACTACTGATCTTCCAAGATTAAATCATTTGGTCAGATCTTTATTCACTAACTATCATTACATGAAATTTAAAAGCATGAATGAATCAAGATTAAATTGTTTGATAATCATGAATTGTAGCATTTTTGACAAGCTGCACACAATTTTTATTTGCATAAAGTAAACTAAGAGTAGTGGCATTTGAATGTGCAACACTTTCAGGATCTAATTTTATCTCTTTTTTGTGGGGTTCATACTTTATATTATTTTTTTGATCTTCTTTTCTTTTGGTCCTTTGATTTGTCTTTTAGGACTTACCCTCTTTTCATTTTTTAATATGGGAAAACATTTGCAGAAAGTAAAAGTATGTACAATATTACAAAACTTAACATAGTCAATTCAAAATTATGATCCCTATTATTATAGGACCCTAACAATGATGACGATCATTGTTGGAAGTTGTACCTAGAAAAGAAGCCAAAGAGATATGGAGGAAAGGGTACGCAAAAGACAGTACCAACCACGCAACAAGACCTTGGATTCGACTCTAGTGATGAGGCATTGATCACAGCAGTAGGCACAAAAGGTACGCATTCTCTTCATGTTAATTTTGAACGCATGAAAGCACTAGTTCAACAGATGAGCCTCTTCCTAATGAACGAAAGAGAATCGAGTTTTTTCATATTAGAGTTGTCATAAATCATAAAAAAGTAGAAACTCTATTTGATTTAAGCTCTCAAGCAAATTTAATCTCAGAATCCTTGGTTAAAAAGTTAGGCTTAGAAGTTATGCCTCATTCGAAACCTTATCCACTTGGATGGATACATGACAAAGAAAACTAAATGTAACCAAGCAGTGTAAGGTTAAATTTGTAATTGCTTCTAAACTGGTGGATGAAGTAGAATTGGATGTCATACCATTGGATATATGTGGTATTGTGTTAGGGATTCCCTATCTTTATGACAGAAAAGCAATTTTATTTCGACATGAAAATAAATACCAAATCACAAAATATGGGGTAGAGTATATTATAAGAGCTCATCAAACCAAATTTAGTGTCAGTCTTGTAAGTGCAGGACAGATGAAGAGATTGGTGAATTTCAGCAAGGGGTGTTTTACCATGGTTGTGAGAGAAAAAGATGCAGAAATATCTGATGCTTTCCGAGGATGTGATCTGACTCATAAACATAAACTATGTGACATTATTTATAACCATGATGAGTTGTTTCAGGAACCCAGAGGATTGCCTCCAAAACAAAAAATACAACATGAGATTCATTTGCAACATTATTCTCCATTGCCAAACATTGGTATGTACAGGATGTCATCTATCGAGATGGAGGAGATAAAAAATCAGGTGCAAGAATTGTTGACCCAAGGGGTCATTCAACCAAGTACTTCTCCTTGCGGCTCGCCGATCGTGTTGGTACCCAAGAAAGATGGCACATGTAGGATGTGCGTGGATTATCGGGCGCTAAACAAAATCACGGTGAAAAATCGATACCCTCTCCCTCGTATTGATGATTTGTTAGATCAATTAAATAATTCTATCTATTGCACCAAATTGGATTTACATAGTGGTTATCACTAGGTTAGAATTGTAGAGCAAGACGTGTGGAAAACTGCTTTCAAGGAAAAATAGGGGTTGTTCAAATGGATGGTGATGCCATTTGGATTGTGCAACACTCCAGCCACATTCATGAGGGTCATGAATGATATTTTTAGGCCTTTCATTGACGAATTTGTCCTTGTGCATTTATATGATATTCTTGTATTTAGTAGGACTTGAGATAAACATGTATGCCATGTAAAGAAAGTGCTTGATGTATTAAAGAGGGAAAAATTGTATGTAAAGTTGTCAAAGTGTGAGTTCGTGAAAACCTCTTTGGTTTACCTTGGTTATATTGTCGGTAATTTTCAATTGAAAATAAACCCCTCCAAAGTTGAGTTGATTGTAAAATGGCCTAAGCCTACCAATGTAACAGAGGTTTGTAGTTTTCTAGGTGCAGTACAGTACTAGAGGAGGTTCATTGCCAACTTCTCTGTTATTTCATCACCCTTACACACACTGACAAGTATCAAACAAGCCTTTCAGTGGGGAGGAAATCAACAGGAGTCCTTCTAAGCACTGAAAGAGAAAATCAACACCACACCAGTCCTGGCTTTACCCGATCTCCAGCAGCCTTTTGAGATCGAAACCAATGCTAGTGGGTATGCCATGGGAGTTGTACTGTTGCAACAGAAGAAGCCAATATGTTACCATTCAGATAAGTTCTCCCAGGCTGTCATAAATTACCCCACTTATGACAAGGAACTGTATGCCTTGGTCCAAAGTGTGAAAAATTGGAAACACTACCTGATCGACAAGGAAACCATCATCCATATGGATCATCAGCCCTTGCAATACCTTCATCATTTCAGGTGGATGGGGTTTCTACATCAGTTTCATCTGGTAATAAATCATAAGAAGGGCAGTAGTAACAAAATTGCAGATATGCTCTCTCACCCTCCTATTGCTGCTTCTATAATTATGCATAATGCTTCGTTGTCTTTTGAAAGTTATGCTGAACAATATGCTAACGATGATGACTTTAAAGAAATATATGCAAAAATAACTCATGGTTCACAGGTGTACAACTATCATTTGCAGGGGAGGTTTTTATATCACTTGGGAAAATTGTGCATACCCACAGCAGAAAGGGTACATGTAATTCGAGAGGCACATACCTCTCTTGTGTCTAGTCACTTTGGTGTCGAAAAAACCTTATGTCATTTGCAAAGGTTTTGCTTTTGGCCCCATATGAAAAACATTGTAACCCGTTTTATAAAGGGATGTGTGATGTGTTATGTTTCAAAGCCCTCTAATAGAAAACTCGGGCTCTACACACCACTCCCTATTCCAGGTCGTCCATGGGAAAGTGTGTCAATGGAATTTGTAGGAGGTTTGCCTATGTCTAGAAAGGGTCACGACTATTTCTATGTTGTCATCGACCGCTTTAGTAAAATGTGCATATTAATTCCTTGTAAATTCAGATCACTGCTGAGCAGGGTGCTTATCTTTTCTTTCAGTATTTTTGGGTCCACTTTGGGTTTCCCACATCGATTGTGTCAGATCAATACTCTCACTTCCTTGGAGAGTTTTGGACCATCTTGCAACGCATGATGGACAACAAGTTGAAGAGAAGTACGTCATTAATCCACAAACCAACGAAAAGACAGAGGTTGTCAACCGTACCATGGTACACTTGTTGCAGGGCTATTGCAACAAACATCCCAAGTTGTGGGATGAGCATCTTCCATATGTGCAACACGCCTATAACCGAGAAGTGCATTCCTCTACGCATCATTCACCATTTGAGACATGCTTTGGTTACTTACTAAGGGACCCTTTTGACATGATCTTTGGAAGGGATGAAGATGCCAGTGGATGTGATGACAGGGACAAAGCATAATGGTTCATCAGGTAGATACGTACAATTCACCAAGCAGTGTAATAACAGTTGGAAAAGAGTTAGGCCCGACATGATAAGCATCGAGTTGACCATCAATTTCAAGTTGGTGAAAAGGTGTGGTTCCATATCAGCAAGGATCAAACAAAGGGGGAAGGCAAGAAATTGCGACCAATCCGGTATGGTCCATATAGCATATTGGAGAAGATTGGGAATAATGCTTTTTGACTCGATTTGCCTATATACATGTAGAAGTACTCAGTCGTGAATGTTGAAAATCTGAAGCTTTATGAACCACCATTGATTATGGACACCGAGGAGGTAGGATCAATTCCTACAGTGGATGACTTTGCACCAGAATATCTCGATGAACTACTAGAGGAAATCATTCTAGATCGAAGAACCAGGACTTCACGATGAGGAGATGTGGAATATCTTCATGTTGGTTTCAAACGGATGCACCCAAGTAAAGCTAAATGGCTTGAAAAGGAGAAGGTGAGGGAGAAATTCCCTCACTTGCCTATTAATTGATAAGGATTTTGGGGTATAAAATCTCTTTAGTGGGGAGGAATGATTCAGGTGGATCGAACAGGTCCAAGTACAAGTGGCTTAAGTACAAAATCTCAAAAATCAAAGTGTCAGGAATGTGGAAAATTTAATGTCAGGTTGAAGATCTCGTCTTTATGATTCCAACGATGCAGACGACACTCAATTCTGATTCTGTATGAAAGAGTTAGGATCAATCAAATTTTGAGGGTTAACTTGGTTACTTGGTAGGGTTAAAAAGGCAACAAATTTGCTGAAACTCGGCCGCAGGATTCCGGCCAACTCCGGCCGGATTTTAAGTGAATTTGTGGGTCCCTTAATTTGATTCCTTTGGTCAAATTTCTGAAGATTTAAAAAGATGCAGGTTGTTTAAAATCAAAACAAATATATATATATATATATATAAAAGGTAGGGCGGGCCATGACCCCTGCCCTACCCATCGGACCACACAACAACACATTTAATAATAGGGGTGGGCAACGGTAGTGACCCCACCCCCCAACCACCTAACTCCACAATCTACGACCACATATTAATAACAGTAACCATATTGTATATATGGTCGTGGGGGTGGTGAACCCCAACGCCGACCATGCCATATATTATGACCATGTTTAAAAGGGTGACGGGGGTTGTTAACCCACCACTAACCCTCATGCCACATCTCCCATACGGAGCTAGCGGAAAATCTGGGGTGGGCTGCCCAATGCGGGCCTGACCCCGCGATGTACCTCAACCTGCCTTATATTAATGTACAGTGGTTTTAAAAAGGGTTTGGCACGGTTAATAAAAAACGACATCCAAAATTAATATGGAGGGGGCGGGGTTTGACCACCCGACCCCCTCCCCGACAAATAGATCCTTAACCAATTCGACCGACAGGCTCCTTGGGGAGTCCACCCAACAATGTAATATAAAAACTCTGCAATTCATAAGTGCGCCTAGGTAGATCAGGAGCGGGCATAGAAATCGGGATAGTGGAACCATGAGAAGTGTGTAGGAGGGGGGTGGAACCATGATCTGAGCCATTTTCCAGAGGGGTCAGATTTTCACTTTGTCAGATTCAGGAAAATTTTATATGGATTCTGCACTACTCGATGCCACAAATCCAACGCTGTTGTCCATTTCTTCATCAGAGGTCTGCAATTTTTGGGCACTTTCAACTATGGAGGTATAAGGGTGTAATTTCTCATTTTATACTTGCACTTTCATTTTTTTCCACTTATTGAAAGAGGGCCTCCCCACTATTTGACTAGGGTCGGAGACGTAGTCCCTCGTGGAAGAACTCCAATATCAATTATGTGTCTTCTTGCATGATGTTAAATGCTTCTCTCTTCTTATGTTTATGCCTTTAAAGTTTCTTATTTAAAGCTGGAATTTTCACATGTAATTCTTTAACACATCTCAAACAAAATATTTTGGATCAGTACACCTAGGTAATACAAAACTCATTTTGTTGCTTAGGTTGATGCTCAAGCCTTATGCCAAGAATGTTGAGGTCTTTAGGAGGCTATCTTCTCACCGTTAAAATATTGGAAAGATGCATTATGCTTAAATATTCCGCTGGACACAATTCCTTTGGCGAGCTTGGAAGTCGCACCTCAAGGTCTCAGCAATACGACCTGGAGGTGCAACCTATTTGTTATGCGATCGCGTGACCTCTCCATAAGTCGTTTTTCCAAGATGTGGCCGAACTTGCCTTAAGAAATGTAGGGTGTGACCAAAGCAGGAACCATTGGACTATATGAAGATGTTTGTTGTATTGTATGAGGTGCTCACCTATTTCATATGATAAATTAAAGTGACCAAGGTTTCATAATGAAAATGGAATTATTTATATTGCTTCAAAATCATCAACAGTGGGAGAAAAACTCATCAAAATATGTTGAGTCGTGTATAATTCCATGCAATTTAGGATTATGTGAAAGGCGCTGAGATAAGGTCACACTTTCCCATGGCAATAACACTCCACAATGTGACTTAGACAGGGTCACATCTTCACTCTTCACCAAGATCACCATGTAAACTCGCAAGTCACAATATGAAGTCTCATACGAGCATAGGAAGTGCGACTTTCAGCAAGTTGCGACCGTGCGACCTAGCTTCAAGAAGCTTTGTTCTTCCCAGGTCACAATCCTACGTGCCAAATTTGTGACTTCTTTCCAGATCGCAAAGTCGCATTGAAGGTCTCAAGATGTCACATGTGGATGCGATCTGCCTCTCACCTGCGACCTCCTCATCAAATTAGAAACTTAAGAATGGGCGCACTATTAAGACATACAATGTCAGGCAATGTGCTGGGGGTTAATGTTGTAGAACAATATATTATTGTACTTTTTGGAGACATGGAAAAGATCATAGCCGATTTTTAAGTGTTATGATTGTTCGCATTGTAGGACAATGAAGTTGCATTCAACACTTATCTATGGATGATAGTTCAGAGCATCGATCTAAATATTAAGAGGGAATATCCAGTAGAAGCAAAGGATGAGTCTCAAAGTTAGAATATAAGGAATGGGAAACTAACAAGACCTGAAAAAACCACTTGCTCTAATAACACCATTACACCAAAGGGGACTACACAAGGGTAGAAGATGTTGACTAACATGGAGAGTGCTAGGACTTATGGCAAGAAGTTGTGCAATTAGGGTTTTGACATATAAGCTAGTTGGATTCGTGGAGCTTCCCAAAACATTGGGTCAACCTTAATGGCAGGTGTAATAGAAGGCATATCAATATTCAACATAGCAAATGCATCATGACCATGTGCAGTAGCTCATCGTGACTACACCACAATTTTAGGGTTTCCAACAACCATCTTTCATTCTCCTCATATTTTCTCTCCTATCGATATGTAAATGTTTTCATCATGGTGTCAGTAGTTGTGTTAAGATCAATTGAGCATGTACTAGTTAGTAGGCACACTACAAGGAAAAGACCCTCTAGCAGAGGTTATAACGGAGGTTTTTAGTGTTATACATTTGGCCAAAATTGTCAAAAAAACATTTTCTACAACATCAGTTTTCGATAATGGAGGTTTTGGTGGAGCTTCTAACGGAATTTCAACACAACTAAAAAAACTAGGCGGCCGAAGGTTACTACAGATGTTTTTCTCATCGGTGCGCTAATCAGGTGTCAACGCACCGATGATTCTTAGAGTGAACAAATCGGTACTGCAAACCTACCAAGCACCGAGACGGAAAAAAAATATAGGACACCCCAGGGCGTTTAGCACCATCCCAGTGTGTGTCAGCGAGACAGTCGCCTCGGGGTGGTCGAAGGTGCATGCATCGGACCGTTAAGGTCTAAAACCGCACCAGGCGCTCTGTAGGTGATACAACGCACCGGGTCATTCTAATTGGTATTGGGATTTGTGCGGTGCCAATTAGTGGGCGCCACGTGGCCCCAATAATTCGAATGAAATTGCATTTCAAAATTTTTGTTATGTTCGCGGCAGGGTTCGACCCCGGGTCAGGGTGGGAAAAGTCGGGCGACCCAACCGTTGGGTCATGCCTGTGGATCTTAATAAATGTTGGTGCCCACTTTTATTTAAATGTTACTGTTCGTTGAGGCGGGGCCGTAAAGGGGCCAGCCCCTCAGCATAAAACCTTGGCCCGGAACCAAAGGCCCATTCTCATCGGCGCGCAGGTGGCGGGGACATGGTTCCATGGGGCCGCGGGTATGGTGTTATGCACCCATAACATTTGTTATATAATAAAGTCTCCGCGCAATAAAATGAAGGTTCGATTATGCACTCCGAACGGTCCGGTCATGTGGCCCTATCCTTAGCACCACAAACTGGCAGATATTTTGGCAAACTCCGCCTATTCTGGTGGCCGCCCCTAATTTGTCAGACTTATCTGGAGTTGCTCCACATTTAGTGGATTTTTTCTAGGGAACACTGGGCAAACTTAAGTTAGTCATAACTTTAGCTAGGGAAGTCCTTTTGGAAGCTAATTTTTTTTTGTTTTGGGGGTATTGAAGCATTCTGAAGCTGTTGGAATAGGTTGCAAAGCCATCAGGGCACTCTGTCAGTGATTTTATCAGCGAATTTGCTTGTGGAGCCACTAGGGCTTGGTGAAAGATCAGTTGTATTGGCCTATGTTCATCCATTTGAGGTGAATGAATAGTCAATTTTTACTGTTTCCAGCACTCTGTTTATGAATTTGCAGCTATTTTAACCTTTTGAGGCTTTCTTCACAGTGTAATACTTATTTTGAGCATTAATGAAAGAGGGAAAAGCCTATTTGGAGGCTTTTGGACCCAGCAGAGGTAGCCCAAGAGAGGGGTGAACTGCTTAAACAAATGATTACTGTTATGGTGTGCATTTTTACTGCTATTTTCCAGAGTTTACTACATTAAACAATCATTTTTAATAAGTCCACTTTTCACAATGAGACTTATACAGTGATCAAAACTCATTTGTTTCACTTCAAACCACATTACTTCCATTGCAGAATACTTGAACTTTCTTATTCACACATAAAATTTTGTTAATGAATACTTTGAAAACACAAACAAATACTTTCATTGCTAGATCGATTTAGTGTTTACTTCATATTTCTTTAGGCAGAGCCAGTAAGAGGGCCAGAAGCTTCTGGTTTCATCCTTTCTAGTAAAGGTGAAATAACCAGTAAAATCCCCTACTGTCTATCTCTGTATAAGAAATATTTTGTTCACACATTTCAGATCAGATTGGTATCGGAGCTCTAGGTTTTGATTAAGAGTTTGTGAAATTTGTGCAAGAAGATTGTGTCATTGTGCAAAATTTGATGCTTACTAGGCTGAAATTGAAAAGAGGGGAAGGTCAATTGGTTAGAGAACAAGATAATCCTCAACCAAGGAGGGCTAGGGTGCCATTATCTCCACCTTCCATTTCATCCTCATTAGCCTTAGAATCAGCCACAAACATGTCTTCCAAATAAGGAGAAGTACATGAGGAAATGGATCCCAAGGAAGAAGAAAGAGTCTTTAGAAAAGCTTTCTTGGACATGACTGAGATGGTTAGGATCCTCTATCAGGAGAGAAATGATAGGATTGTTGGAGAAGGGTCTAGAAACCAAAGAGAAGAAGGAGATTCTTCAGGAGGGAAGAAAGACAAGGATGAGTCTAAGAAAGGGAATGGAGGAAATGGTGATCCTTCATCTCCATCGTCATCCTCTTCCTCCACTTCATCCTCTTCAACTTCTGTTAATCAGTCACACAAAACAAAAACATATCTTAAAAATCCTTTGTTAAAGCTTGATGTGAAGTTTGAGTTGTCGATGTTTAATGGTGATGTGAATGCATAAAAATTGGATAACTGGATTAGACAGCTGGAAGTCTATCTAAGAATTCAGAATTTGCATGATGATGACACAAAAATCCAATTAGCCTCATTGAGAATGGATGGAGCAGCTTTGGTTTGGTGGGAAGCCAAGACCAGAGAGGAGATTAAAAAGTTTAAGATAACTCTAACTTGGAATGAGTTTATTACTGCTATTAAGAAACAATTTTATCCTCTTGCTCATATTCAGAAAGCAATCATGAATTGGAAAAATTTTAGGCAACTAAGGGTCAAAATGTGCAAGAGTATACCCAAGAGTTTAGAAGGAGAGCACTTCTACTTGGAGTAGACTTACAAAGTCAAGACACCTTGTTGAAATACATAGGAGGTTTGCACAATTATCTGCAACATACTATTCTAATGTTCAATCCTACCAGCTTAGATGAAGTCTGTGTCCAGGCTACACATTTAGAAGCTAGAGGAAAGAATAATTTTGATGAGGATAGTAATTTCAAAAACAAAGGAAAGAAAACAGTTGCAAATTCAAGAAAAGAAAAAGGAAAGTTATTTTGCAAGAACTGTTCAAAGACAAGTCATGATGAAGATCATTGTTGGAAGCTTCATCCTGAACTGAAACCATAAAAATATAAGAACAAAAACAAGACCAAAGAAAAGGATAAAATTGTAGCAACAGTTGAGCAAGACTTAGGGTCAGACTCAGGAGATGAGACAAAAAGCATAGCCATGGTTTTAAAGAACATTAAGGGGAAAGAAGTGGTGCAAGACACAATTCCCAGTTCTAGCTCTTTGAATTTTCATAAAGACACTCATGAAGAAAAGAGGAGGATAGAGCTCTTCCATGTGAGGGTAATTTCAAAACATACCAAAATTGGCACACTGTTTGATAGTGGGTCACAAGTGAATCTTATATTTGAAGACTTGGTCAAGCAGCTTAAACTTGAGACCATTCCACATCCGAAGCCTTATCCACTTGGATGGATATGCAAGGATGCCAATTTGCAAGTCTCAAGAAAGTGCATATTGCGCTTTGCAATAACTGCACACTTTATTGACACAGTGGAACTTGATGTGGTGCCGCTTGATATCTCAGGAATTGTTTTGGGAAGTTCTTACTTATTTGACAGGAAGGCCATCTTTCATCGCCATGAAAACAAGTATCACTTGTTCAAAGATGGTAAAGAGTACATTGTAAGAGCTCACAAGAAGAAGCTGTAATCTTCTTTACTCCATGCAAGTCAATTGAAAAGACTGGTTAATGCAAGTCAAAGTCTAACTTTGTTAATGTTGAAATGACCAAATTTTGAGCATTCGCCTTTTTATGATGTTGCTAATGATTTGTCTCAGTTTAATAACAGTTTTTCTTTGAAAGAAGATGATGTTATGTTGCACAAATTACCTTTTGGGTCAGCCAATGCAATGAATGAAGTTTCAAAGCAAAGCAGTGCAAGCAAGAAGGACACCCAATTCAGCATGGGACAAAGTTGGTTTCAGAATGGTAGAATTCGCCATGGGAACAATTTGCAAGGTGAAAGTTATTTTAAGTCTTCTGAAAAGTTTGATCAGTGTAGAAAAAGTTTGTTTTCTACAGATTACAATTGTTGTTTTTCAAATTTTAATCATTTGCATCATCACTCCGTCAATCTTAGCAATGGTCGATCAGTTGATTCCAGAGACAGTTTATCATTTTCTCAAAAGCTCCATTTGATGAAATCAGGTAGATTTTAGTTATTCAAGGGTGGTAGAGTGGAGAATCAGTCTCCACATTATTAGTTTCACTAGTCAAAGAGATTTTGGGGTCCAAAAGCTTCCCATTTGGGAGGTGTGATCAGGAGATCAAGTCCTTTGTGGAAAAATGTTCAAAAATTTAGTTGCTCAGAATTGGTCCAAACCAGAACGACTGGAAAGAGCTCGGAAAAATGATCCTGTAGACGCGACCGGATCCCTGGCCGCCCCTAATTTGTCGGACTTATTTGGAGTTGCTCCACATTTAGTGGAGTTTTTCTAGGGAACATTGGGCAAACTTCAGTTAGTCATAACTTTGGCTAGGGAAGTCCTTTTGGAAGTGAATTTTTTTTTTTTTGGGTATTGAAGCATTTTGAAGCTATTGGAATAGGTTGTAGAGCCATCAGGGCACTCTGTCAGCGATTTTATCAGCGAATTTTCTTGTGGAGCCACCAGGGCTTGGTGAAAGATCAACTATATTGGGCTATGTTCATCCATTTGAGGTGAATGAATAGTCAGTTTTTACTGTTTCCAGCACTCTGTTTCTGAATTTGCAGCTATTTTAGCCTTTTGAGGCTTTCTTCACAGTGTAATACTTATTTTGAGCATTAATGAAAGAGGGAAAAGCCTATTTGGAGGTTTTTGGACCCAGCAGAGGTAGCCCAAGAGAGGGGTGAATTGCTTAAACAAATGCTTATTGTTATGCTGTGCATTTTTGCTACTATTTTCCAGAGTTTACTACATTAAACAGTAATTTTTAATAAGTCCACTTTTCACAATGAGACTTATATAGTGATCAAAAATCATTTGTTTCACTTCAAACCACATTACGTCCATTGCAGAATACTTGAACTTTCTTATTCACACATAAAATTTGGTTAATGAATACTTTGCAAACATAAACAAATACTTTCATTACCAGATCAATTTAGTGTTTACTTCATATTTCTTTAGGCAGAGCCAGTAAGAGGGCCAGAAGCTTCTAGTTTCATCCTTTCTAGTAAAGGTGAAATAACCAGTAAAAGCCCCTACTATCTATCTCTATATAAGAAATATTTTGTTCACACATTTCAGATCAGTATCACACAAACGCACCGGGAGTTATAATTGGTATTGATATTTGTGCAGTGCCCATAGGTCGTAGAAATGCACCGGTGCGCATTAGAATAAAAACGCACCGGTGCGCATTAGAATAAAAACGCACCGGTGCACAGTAACTGACATGCACCGGTGTTCATTTTATATTTTTTAGAAACATCGACCTGTGACAGTGCAATTATTGTGATTTTTTAAAATTCATTATTCATCAAAAGTCGGCATATATCTTATAACAGTGTTCATATGAATTAAATTTTTATTAGTGCATTTGGATGTGATGTTTGGATTAATTTTTTATATCATATCATAATTATTGTGATTTTTTAAAATTCATTATTCATTAAAAGACGACACATATCTTATAACAATATTCATATCAATTAAATTTTTGTTAGTGCATTTGAATGTGGTGTTTAGATTAATTTGTTATATCATATCATAAGATTTCACATCTCTTCATTATAATATTTAATCATCCATATATTTAATCAGTGGTGTTACATTTCATAGCGACAATGGAGAACGCAATAGAATAAATTAAAACATATTTTATTATATATATGTGAATAAGACACTCTTTGTCATACAAAATGGGACAATTATTGGTATCCCTTTTTCTTTCAATTGGAACACTATGTCCATTACATTAAACAAAATGTATGATTTCACAGACAAATATTTCAAAAATTACAACGCCTTGCTTTGATATCCAAACATAATGATCATCATTCTTCGCTTGAACTGTTGTCACTGCTCGAGCTACTTCCATGACTTGGGTTATTTTGAGGAATGTTTTGTTCACGATGTTGATTGTTTTCTTCTTCTTCGCCTTCCATCTGCAAACATAAAAATAAATTGTAATGTGTATATACATTGGTGAAAATAATGAAAATTGCAATATTAAATAATATACATAAATGTAAATTGAATGTAAATGATGTACCATAGCAACAATTGACTCTTGAACTATACACATTCTCTCAAAACCAAATTTCATGCCATCTTTCAAGATTTCATCTGCTGACGCAGTTCAATACTTTGTTTCCTGCAAGTTTTATACCCCATAACAAATCATATATTTAATACAAAATATTTTTTTGTTCTATTAATTATAGACGGAGCTAAGTAAAACAAGATCGATAGATGCTTACAAATTCCACAATTAATTTCTGATATGCCAACATATACTGACAACACATATTTAACCTAATGTTAATCAATTCATCTGATGGTTCTTCTTTGTATATTAGCACCTGTTTGAAGACATTCAATGATGATTGGTGTAAAACAACTTAAAATATACAAAAATGAAATCTAGTTAAGTTATTATAAGGAAGTAACAATTACTCACAAACTTAGATATCAACCATTTTCTTCCTTGTTGTCCTGTTTTATGTGCTGAATGGGTTCCATTTTCTTTTCTTTTTTGCAAGAAAATACTTGAAAATTAATATTTAATGCTAAATTGTTTATTTATTGTACCTAACCAAAAAATTCAATGATTACATATTACATTTGAAGCATTTTGTTGTTGAGATGGCTCCTCGTGCGATGCAATTATGTCCATTTCTTTGACCATATCCTTGTACACCTTTTTGGACATTCCTACTAGCATATTTCTCATATCAGCTCGTTCATCCTTTGAGATTTTCATAATCTTCCTCAAAATTTAACATAACAATAAATTTATTATAAGGAAGTAACAATTACTCACAAACTTAGATGTCAACCATTTTCTTCCTTGTCATCATGTTTTATGTGTTGAATGGGTTCCATTTTCTTTTCTTTTCTGCAAGAAAATACTTGAAAATTAATATTTAATGCTAAATTGTTTATTTATTGTACCTAATCAAAAAATTCAATGATTACATATTACATTTGAAGCACGTTGTTGTCGAGATGGCTCCTCGTGCGATGCAATTATGTCCATCTCTTTGACCATATCCTTGTACACCTTTTTGGACATTCCTACTGGCATATTTCTGATATCAGCTCGTTCATCCTTTGAAATTTTCATAATCTTCCTCAAAATGTAACATGACAATAAATTATTTAATGTTTATATTGATATATGAAAATTAAATATAACAAAAGTGATACTTATAAATGATTTCTTTCTAGTAATATATACATATAATTCTAGAAAAACATTTAAAGGAATATTACTTTTCATTCCTTCTTTTTTGTTGTAGTACGATTTTTCTATTAAAAGTTTGACATGTCTCATTGACCAATTCTCAACTCATCCTGTAGTTTTAAAAAAAATTGGTTCTTTGAATCATTGGATTGATTTTTGTATTTTAAGTGGAAAGAACGTCTATACATTCGTTCCACTAGATCCCTCAAAGTTCTGTAAAAAAATTTCCCCCTTTCGTTAACCTCCAGCACCACTCGAGATGAGCTAAGGAGCAATTCATTTTCATTTGCATGTTCTATTTTTTTATTTTCTTAGAACAACATTCCTTTTCTGAGTTGTTGGTCCCTGTAGAACATTAAACATATGTGAATTAATAGTTTTCTTAAAAAAATAAACTCATATTGGATCGATAGTATTTTTTCATTCACCTGATTCATACTTTTGCAATTTTTCCATCAAGCTTTTACGCTCTTCTGGTCCTAGATCATAAATAATCTTATAAAGCTTCGTCATTTTGTGGCTCTGCATGATATACAGTAAACAATACATATTATTTAAACTTACATATAGTTCAAAAATAATAATTTTTGTAAAGAATTTACAAAGAGCTTGCCTTTTTTAGCTTTTCTTGATGTGCTATCAGTATTTTTGTTACTTGATTTCCTGTTAGCCATTTCTTTATCAATATGAAACCTGTACCATACCATTCATTAATATATTTTATAAATAAATCATAAAATTTTCAGGTAAAAAAAAAAAAATGAAGAAAACATTGCACCTTTAATGATGTACGCATCGATGTTGGTGCGATGTGTTCTTATAAACGCACCGCCAAAACAGTAGAAACATTGTACGGTGCTCTATGTCAACAAGGAGAACTGGTGCGTTATATGTTAACCAGCACACTGATTAACACAGACAAATTAATAAAAATCCTGTAGTGTTATTTTTTGTAGCATATGATGTCGTGGAGGGGGCGGTGCAACATATTATTATATGCGCACCATGCAAACAT
Organism: Pinus albicaulis; assembly: GCA_034641835.2. Lineage (NCBI taxonomy): Eukaryota > Viridiplantae > Streptophyta > Pinopsida > Pinales > Pinaceae > Pinus > Pinus albicaulis. The sequence goes on from CM076581.1 coordinate 1,601,526,748, forward strand.
GGGACCACCGTACGGTGCTCTCTATCAACAAGGAGACTCAGTGCGTTATATTTTAAATGATGCACCGCTTAATACAGACATAAAATAAAATAAAATAAATTGTCAAACAGTACGTGTGTGGTACACTATAATGAAATAGCGCACTGGTGCCCTATTTTGCATATGGTGCACGGATATATATGTGTGTGTGTGTGTTTTAAAAAAAAATATCAAATAGTATGTGCGCGATGCCCTATGTTAAAACAATGCACTGGTGTGCTAGTTTACACAGGGCGCACCGATTTAAAAAATTATGTTTTTTTAAATTCACGCAAGTGTCGACATGGATTGGGATCTGAATATGCAAGTCATCCTGTGGGTTAGATGTCATAAGCCTATATATATAGCAATACAAACCCTATAAATCTAAAATAAAAATCCCTAATTCTGAAATCAAAAAAACAAGAAGAAGGGAAGAAACAAAAAGAATCAAGGGTTTAGCGCAAAATGGATTGATTTTTTATTATTTTATTTTATTTTTTTTATTTTTCTGAAAATGAACAGTAAATTTAAATTTTTTACTAACTGCGTAAAAAATACTGCAGAAAATGTAAAAAAAAAACAATAAAATTAAATCACCAGATGGTATGAAATTCTATGCTATAGGGTTTGAATCACCAGAGGTTTGGAATTCTGATTATCTAAATAGTTTTGTTCGAAAGTATTTCGCTGCTCCACAGTGCTCTCGTGCTCTCTTGCTCCACGTATGTCTTGTGCAAATCTCTCCCTAATTTTTTTTGCAAAAACAATGAAATAATGAAAAGTGTTTACTATTTAAAGAATTGTTTTATGAAATTAGATTTTCGAAAATATTTTGCCGCCCATTTTTCAATTTACCGCTTTTTTTTTCACTTTAAAAAAATATAGTTGTGTTTTTTTTATTTGCGGCTATTCGGCTCTGGTGCGTCAATTAATAACACTGCACCAGTGTGCAGTAACTAAAACGCATCGGTGTGGTTATCAATACATTAGCACTGATAACAATAAGTCCATTTTTAAGGCACCGAAATTACCTTTACGTGTGTACACCAAAATTTATTGTTGATTTTGCTCAAATGAGGGGAGAAAATATCATAATTATATCGATTGGACAATTCTTCAAAATCCGGCTCGTTCCATAATATTTCTCAATGTCCATCGCGGAGTTCTCCCTATCCATCTCGAGACGTAATATTTACTTCAGATTTTATTTATATTTTCATTAGCCAACTGAATTTATGTTTTTTAATCCATGTCAATCAGCTTAATAAAATTTGTAATGTATACAAATTTATAGGTTCATACAGATTCAGAATCGAGTTTAGATGCACAAAATATTCAAACAGCTCCAAAACGTCGAAAGCTCTTATCAGGAGCAGCATACCGCAAGGCACATTTGGTAGATGAAAATGGACAGCCGCTTCACCCTGCCAATTCTAACAATATTGCATATTCTAGCCACAATCCTAGGACAATGATGGTAATAATAATGGTTTGGTATATTAATGTAATTATTTCAACGTCAAACCAATTAATCATGCATTCTCAACGTCCTTACTAATTGATATCATAGATTTTGTACTAATCATGTCCAAATATATTTTTCGAAATTATTAGGATTATAGTGATGATGAGCGACCTACCTACCATCTTCCGTTGCACCCCACGACAATGTCAAATCAAGAGAAGGTTGAATTAAGAGAAAAAATCGGAGAGGAACGATACCAAGAATGGTTGAATCAACCACCTATTCAATTCCCACTACGTCCAGATTCACCAATTAGGAATTACTACAACAATAGTAGTTCTTCACAAGCTGGCAATGGAGGCAATCAAATAGAGCTTGCTATGGATGATTACTTAAGGGATACGACTTCCATGGAGACAATGCTGTTAGATGCATTCTAGAACGATGATCAGCTAGGGGATGATGCTCATATTGCTGACACCTTTTTTGAAAGCCTTAAATTTTCTTCCACCATCCCTCTCTTTGGACATGGCAGTTAGTCAAAGTCTACCCAGTTGGGGACAACGATGTTATTGTACAACTTGAAAGAAAATTTTGGCTTGTTTTTTTTTGGTAAATTAGGCTACTTCTATATTAATTCGAAAGGAAACATTACATATGCTACAGGAGGCATTGGTAAGCTGCGCTTAACCAACCCCAACCTTAGCTGCACAATTTTGGCACTGCTTCCATGGAGTAAACTAGCCTGGAAAATGTTTGAGACAAGAATTTACAAAATGTGCAGCAATGCTGATGTATCCAGATATTACAAAATGTGCAGAAGCATAAGTATAGAATGAGAGTTCTTGGTGGTAGTATGTGTGACAAAAACCAAGGAAGAACTTAGAAACATTGTAGTTCTTAGTCTTCTGCTTCATCGTTACTGTCAGCTACCTCCTCTATCGGGCAAGCATACGCCTGCGTAGCCGCTTCCTCTGTATCTGCTTCTGGACGCGTAGGTTTGGGTACTATTGCTCACAATGGATACTCAGCGTCAGGGACGCACGTCCAAGTGCCTTCAACATCCATAATCCAAACATCAATTTCATCGTCTTCATCCTCTTGAGCTAGCAGGGGGTCAGTCTTGCCCGGCAGGGGTTACGCATGGTGCACTATAGTGGACTTCCAAGGATTGCATCTGCCTCTTTGAGCATCTTGGATGGGGGCTTCTTCCTCATGCTTAGATTTGGGTCTCTATCTAGCATAGATGCCAAAGGAGGAGCCTTCAACGGACTCCAGAATATTGTTCATGCCACAGTGGTAGCATATTGGGAGAGCCCCTCTCTGACCACCGCGGATGGTTCTTTAGCGCATTCTAGGAGCCATTGCCCGCAGAATCAGAGGTATGACTTCAATGGAAATGTATGCAATAGGGGGACAGACGATTGCAGAGACAAGAGAAGCAGAAGGGGCAGAGTTAAGCTGCGTAGGCTGGATAGTCACATCCCAAAGTGGTCTACGCAGCGGGGCTCGGGGAGGTGGGTAGTGCGACAGATTGGTGGTGTAGGAAGGCACACAAAGAATTAAAATGAAATACTGCATGAAAATACTGTGAGACTTTGTGGGTAGAGGGTCCGTCCTTTTATAGGGTCTGGGGCACATGCGAGGGGGGAGGTCATGAGTGAGCTTAGCACGCAGCTGCGTGCCATATTTGATTCCTTGAGCAGGCTCGAGGGTATAGTTATGGATGTTTGTCATATCAGTCCTATTGATCATTTATAATGATTATTGTAGAGGTTTACCTTGGAGTGGGTAACACAGTTCCAGACGCCTCTTCATCATGCCTTATCCCATTTCCCATGTGATGATGGTTAACGGTTTGAGGATCCGCATCAGGTGAAGCATTGCAGGGTAGAGCTCCGTCCTCAAGGGCATGGAAGGGATGATTTTCATTCATGCCACATATGTCACCCGCATCTAGGGGGAGCAGGTCCTTCTGAATGAGAGTATGCATTCCTGTTTTAAGGAATCATCCTCTACTTGGGTGAGGTTGGAATGATACAGCTCTCTGTGGCTTTCCACTCCCTTGTTCGCGAGGAGGTCTGCAACTGCGTTTTCTTTCCTTCGCACAAGACAAAAAGTGATAGCTTTGTGATTGTGTATCAGCTGCTCCAGAAGCTTGAGCCTGTGGGCTAGCCTCTAGCTGGTGGAAGCCTTTGAGGACGCCCTTCCGTGGAGAATTCTTGTGGCCTCCATAGAGATGATTTGCGATTCTCCCTCCATTTCTAGGGGGAAATAGTGAAATTCAATTGCGATGTGAATGCCCTGGATAAGCCCCTCCAGCTCCGCAGAATTTTTTCTATACCATCCCATGTTGCCATAGTAAATCTAGAGTGGCTCGCCTTGAGAGTTCTTGATAATGCCTCTGTATCCTGCATTTCTGGGATTCCCTTTGAACGCACCGTCAAAGTTGCATTTAAAGAAGCCATTTGGGGGGGGGGGTTTCCATTTTTCAGGGGCAGGGATTCTACCTACACTTCTGGGATTGATTTCCAGGGGGGTATTCATACTCATGTGTGAATTATTCCATATGTGGAGCTCCGCAATAGAGGTGGGTAGGTCCTCCTGGCTCTAAGCATCTATGGTCATTTTTTTAGAGAGGTTTTTGTGTATCCGGGCCCAGAGTTGCTTTAGTGTAGATGCTTTGTCTTTGAAGATTCGACTGTTCCTTTCCTTCCATATGTTCCAGATAAGGATGCCTGAAATTATCTGCTAGAATTTCTTCAGGAGAGTGTTGGTGTAAGGATTTTTGGTCTAACTGTTGATGATGTTGCCCCTTACTCGGTTGGTACGTCGACATAAAAAAACAATTATGTCCTACAAGTCATTAGTTGTAGGACATTGGTCCATCATGTGGTCGATGGTTTTAAATTTTTCCTGGCATATGGGGCATCTGGAGGGTCCTACAAAACCTCTCTTCAGAAGATTCTCCCATGTGAGGATGTGATGTTTACTGAGCAGTCATATAAAGGTAGCTACTTTGGGCCAGAGGTTGGTCGACCAAATATTTTTCCAGATGCGATTTTTTGGGTCTAGATGTTGCTGATGAAGGAGCTTGTAAACTTCCTTGGTGGAGTAGTTACCACTTGGCATGTGACCCCAACGAAGGATGTTAGGTCCTGGTTGTATGCTGATTTTTCGTTTAGTGCTTAGTTCCTCCCAAATTTCTGTGAGGCTCTCATTGTTCCAATCGTCTTGTCATATATCCGTGGGTAGCCATTTACTATATCCTTGGGTTGTGTCATCAGTCCAGAATTCCTGTACATTCTTCGTTTGTCTGTTTTGAAGAGTTTCTCTCCAGATAGGTTTGGGGAAGATGGAAGATAGTCTTGGTAGTTGCTGCCATAAGTCCTCTTAGAATCTTGCTTGAGTGCCACTACGCAGCTCCCAGAAGTTGTGGCTTTGTATCATCTAATTTTGGTTGCTTGCTGCTTTCTATATTTGGGATCACCCAGGTTCTATGTTGAATTGGATGAGGTCCTCCTTGGGCCATGAATGGGTGTACTTGGCTGCCCATAGATTAGCCCATGGAGGGTGGTGGCTGGAGACCCATTTCCACCATATATTAGCTCCCATGATGTTGTTGTCGTGCTCAGGGTCGCACAGCCATAGCCTGTTGAAAATATTGTCATTGATGGCAAAGAAAGCAGCAGAGGCAGAAGCAGCAAAGGCAGAAGCAGAAAGGCAGAGGCAGAGGCAGAGCCGTTATTCCGATAATCGTTACCCAGGCTGGAGGATACATAAACATAAATTCCGAGAATTATTACCACAGTTGGAGGATACAATAAAGGCGGTAGCAGAAAATTATATATATGCAGCGCCTTATTTATGTTGCGCCTTATACACAAAGGACCAAGACTACAATACAAAGTTTATGTATTATATGCTTGTGCGCAAGATTAAATGACTAAAGGTCCCATTGTTCTAATTTTAAAACAAACGAAGTAATATAAGGTGGGACCCTTATGAATCGCATTGGAGAATATAAGGGCAGTGGAACAGGTAAACAACAGAAAGTTGCGATTGCGATTGAGTTCCGGACCCGATGGGCATATAAACTGAAATTCATATATATTTGAGTTTCAGTAAACAGTGATTGATCGCATCGGAGCATCGAAGTATAAGTATATCGGAACATGCAACTGCAAATTGCGATTGCAATTGAGATCCGGACCCGATGGGCATATAAACTGCAATTCATATATATTTGAGTTCCGGTAAATAGTGATTAATCGCATCAGAGAAAGAGCAAAGTATATGTATATGCGCAGTGCACTATATACGAAGTACCATAAGGTGGGACCCCTCTACAGAAAATTCCAAGAATCATTACCTCGGCTAAAGGTTACATTAAAGCGGAAGCATAAAGCTTTTATATATATATACAGCACGGTACAGATGTTGTGCTTTATATTCAAAGGCTCAAAGCTTATATATATATATATATATATATATATATATATATATATATATATATATATATATATGGAGCACTTTATGGACAAGGGACCAAGGGTATAATCCAAAGCATATGTATTATATCTTTTGGCGCGAGATCAAAAGAACCAAAGGTTCTAACACTTGGTTTTAAAAAAAACAAAGTTCTATATGGTGGGACCCTCACCCAATCGCATCGAAGAAAGTTCGCAAGCGGAACATGTTAACAAAGATTTGCGATTGCGATGAAAGACCGGACCCGATGGGTTTATAAAACCATGACTGATATATGTTTGAAGTTTCGCCATAACAGTAAATCATTGAAATTGGAGCATCGGAGCATTGAGATAATTGGTACATTCAAATGGAAATTGCGATTGCGATCAATCGCAATCGGAAGAAGTCGAGGAGTGATACATCGCATCGGAAAGATCGGCGAGTGGGCCCGTAAGGGAATTTTATGTACTAAAATAATCTCTCAGTAGTACATCGCCGGAAGTTACATATGTTATATAAAATGGCAATATATATGTTAGAATCAATTCTTATCGTGCCGAGAGTTAAATCGTGATGTATGAAAAGGGCAGTTACACTGCGACAATAAGCAGGAAATCAATCAGAACCGAAAGGGCCAAACACAGTCACAGAAAAGTTGTTAAGTCCCTATATTAATAGTGTAGTCCCTTATTATGTTAGTGTAGCCCCACTTATTGTTATTGTTGTACCCCTGTAACCCCAATATTTTTATTATTGTGCCCTTACATTATTATTGTCAGGTCGGCTAGGATTACATTGTGGCCCACTAGGATTATATTGTGGCCCCATGGACTCCTATATATAGAAGGAAGTTTTGTTCATTTGTATCATCCAAGAATTGTTCATTTATGTAATGTATTGGAGGTTTCCCCCTCGAAGTGGCTTATTTATAAGGCGTTGATATCTCTTTTCTTCTATTTTTTGGAGCTGGTTACACAACATTTGGTATCAGAGCTTTGGATTCTAGGGTTTCGCTGCTTCAAACAGGTCATCGTGGAATTTTCGCTATAACTTTGTTTCTACAAAGTTTCAGAAGCTGAAATTTTTAGGGTGTGAAGCTGAAATCGTGAGGAAGCTTGTATAAAAATTTCAGAGCTTGGTTCGCAATATTTTCGGAGATATGATCTGTGGAAGTCAGGTCTTTTTTCAGGCTCCTAAACAGGTCATTGTGGAATTTGCGCTATAAATTGTTTTCTACGAAGTTTCAGAGTCTAAAATTCATATGGTGCGAAGTTGAAATCATGAGGAAATTTGTCAAAAAATTTCAGAGCTTGGTTCACAATATTTTTAGAGATATGATCTGTGGAAGGTAGTGCTTTTTCAGGCTCCTGAATTTCATCTCAAAGAGGTGATCGTGGGAAAAGTTCAATAACTCTCTCTCTGGGGATCGGATTGGAGTGCCGTAAAAATTGGTCGCAAGTACACAGACTGTAGTTTCTTGGCTATCAATTTCAGAGACAAAGGACAAAAAAGTGACACATGGCAAGTCATACAAGTTCGCTCTACTGAACCAGTCCAGAATTAGGTCATTGTGGGAGATTAGACACAACTTTGTCTTGGAGAATCCAAATCGGGTCAGACCTGTGGCATTAAAAAGAGAATTCAGAGGGCTACTTCATTACTGAATTTAAAATATTTAGGAGTCGCAATCACAGATATAATCCAATTCCAATATCAAGCTCCTCAAAAGCAAGTAAAAGGTGTGTATTGTTTTTCCAGAATTGCATAAATCTTGTTTGAAAAATCAGTTTGAAGTGATTCCAAGGGCCTATTGAGCATATATTTCAGTATTTCATTCTGAAATTCCTCCTAAAAATAATTCAACACCCATTAAGCCCTCAGAAATCAATACTATGATGCATGAAGTGGAAGAATTGCAGTATGAGATATCAAAATTACGGTACCAAGTGCAACAAATTTCGATCTTACGAAGAGCAACCGAAGATGACATAGATGGTTTAAAAGAAGAAATGGAAGCTAAGTTGGGTGGTTTGAAGGATAAAATAATAGCTAATATGGATGATAAATTAGTGGAATATGACATCGAGCATCAACAACAAGTTCTCCAACTCTCAAAGGATAACCTAACTTTGGTGCAGAATCTAATGAAACAACAGGAATATCAACATCACATCGAAAGAATTTCTGAAGCAGTCACAAAAACAAGAACTCGACAAGTACTATCAATTTTAGAGTATCTTAGCAAGTGGAAGAACTTTCCTGTAGAATATTCCACATGGGAGGATGAGAATTTTATACAGAAGCATCAAGAAATAATCAAGCGTTGAGGACAACACTTGTTTGAAGGAGAGGGCATGTTAAGTCCCTATATTAATAGTGTAGTCCCTTATTATGTTAGTGTATCTCCCATTATTGTTATTTTGGTACCCATGTAACCCCCATATTGTTATTATTGTGCCCTTACATTATTGTTAGGTTGGCTAGGGTTACATTGTGGCCCACTAGGATTATATTGTGGCCCCATGGACTCCTATATATAGAAGGAGGTTTTGTTCATTTGTATCATCCAAGAATTGTTCATTTATGTAATGTATTGGAGGTTTCCCCCTCGAAGTGGCTTATTTCTAAGGCGTTGATATCTCTTTTCTTCTATTTTTTGGAGCTGGTTACACAACAAAAGCCAAATACGGTCACAGAAAAGCCAAACACAGTCACAGAAAAGACAAGCGAAGTGAACCAAGAGGCTGAATGAGTGAGTTGAAGTTTTCATTATATGTGAATGTAAATATTGTAATTGATTTTTTATTGTTTGTGATGCATTGGCAAGTCTCCGGAAGAAAACAAAATCCCACTGTAATATTAAAATAAGCACCTACAGTTACATTTTTCTGAGTGAGCTGAAAAATTTTGAAAATGCAACAAGATGATGGAGCTTAGTGAAATGAAGTCGCCTTCACTAAGTGGGCGTGCAGGCTATTTTTGGCGCAAAGTCTATTTTTAGACTATGTCTATTTTTAGACATATGGAGCATGGTCTAGGAGTTGCAGTATGCTATTCTTGGATGATTGGTCGAGTTGGTAAAAATAGATGAGGACCTCTATTTTTGAACATACGAATTCGATCTATTTTTGAAGTACTTTGTCTAAAAATAGGTCGATCAAATATTATTAGCCCTTAATAATATTTGGACTCTAAACTTCAGTTTATTCTCTTACGACACTTCAGTTCGAGCTACAGAAGTGGCTCATGCATCTGACAGAGGAATTACGCTATTCCTAGGGGTTTGGTGAGCTCATGCATGGTTTACTTTAGTTAGGACTTCAGTGGCAGAAGTTTGGTGGAGTTGATGAGACAGTTGGTGGAGTTGTGTTCGTTTAACTTAGTTGAACTAGTTGACATTAGTTTAACTAGCTAATCAACTAGTAATGAGTGGAGTGAATTAAATATTATTTAATTCACTAATTATTAACTCATTATTCAACTCAAGAACACATCAGTTCACTACAGTGCATGGACAGTTCAGTGGAGACCAGTGGAAGAGGTAGATGAAAGGGTGAGTTTGCTATTAGTTGCTACAGCAGTTGTGCATGAGATTTGCACAAGCATTGGAGGAGATTGCCAATGATGATTGTGCAGTTGAATCTAAGGAGATTCGAACTTGGATCTCTCATTGAACCAACTTGGATTGCGCAATAGAGGCAGGCAATTAGTGGATGAGTTTTGAACCTGTGACTTGTTCAAAACTGAGCTAGTTTGTGTGTAACTTTTGGAGACAGTACTGAGTACTTGTGAGGAGTATTGTACTGAGATTGTTACATGTTCTCTTATATTATAATATACAAATAGCTGGGGGTTTTCAGCTATAAGCTTTCCCCATTACATATTGTGTTTATGTGCGCATGCGACTGTTTCTATTTCCGCAAATTGTTGATCAATTGTAGAAGAGGTTATGTGTTATGCATGAATTCGAATTAATGTGTGACCAGGATAATATTAGTGGATAAATCTTCATTATTCAGCAAATTTCTACATGGTATCAGAGCGAATTGATCATCGGGATCTATTGCAGTGATTACAATATTATTTCGGTAGACAGAGTCTGTAACGGGCTAGGTAGCCTCTGGATCCATCCTTTCTCTGAAAGGTGATATATCCAGTAAATGCCCTTACAGTCGATCTCTGTGCTAGAAATAATTTTTTCTCACAGATCCAGAAGCAGTTGAGTTTTTGAGTTTGGAATTCGAATTTTGCAGCAACTTGTTTTCTTGGTGCCGGAGTTGAAATGTCTTTCAACGGTTTGCGACTCGAATATGCTCTTGAAGGCAGTTCGAATTATGTTGCATGGAAATATCGGATGGAGGCAGTATTAGAAGATAATGGGCTGAAGGAGTTCGTAGATACGGATGTCCAAAAGCCTACTGATCCTACTGAAGTTGAAGCTTGGCAAAAGAAGATGGCGAAATGTCGAAGGATTCTGTTGGAGGGCGTAAAGGATCACATTGTATCCAGCCTGCATGGAAAAGCTTCTCCATATTTGATGTGGAAAGCGTTGACAGATCTATTCCATAGTAAGAGAGACCAAAGGAAGCTGGCACTCAAGGATAAGCTCAGAAACATTAATATGGAGAAAGGCGACAGTATCGCCAAGTACCTCACGAAGTTCACTCAATGCAGAGATGAGCTGGGAAGTGTGGGGGTGATTGTCGAAGAAGAGGACATGGTAGACCTGGCTCTCCTTGGTCTTTCAAAGGCTTGGCATTCCTATCAAGACTCTGTCAATGGTCGGGAGAAGTTGCCGGGATGGGAGTGACTTTGGGCGGATCTCATGCAAGAGGAGATAAGGAGGACTACCAGGGACGGATCTTCATCAAAGGCATCTGATGAAGAAAATTGCGCTTTGGCTGCCAAAGCAAAGAAGGGGAAGAGCAAGAAGGCTTCTCAGTCTGGTGCAAAAGGCAAGAAGCAAGACATGTCCAAGGTGAAGTGTTTTCACTGTCACCAACATGGACATTATGCCACAAATTGTCCGCAGAAGAAGAAAAATAAGAAGGCTGCTGGCTCTGCAGCGGGAGAGGCATTGGCTTCTCAATTCGAACCGGATTTTTCACTGATCGCAGGCTTGGTTTCAAGTGTGATGGGATCAGTATGGTTCTTGGACAGTGGTGCGTCATTTCACATGACCGAAGATCGAGATCTGTTTTCAGATCTGGAGGAAAAAGATCTTGGAGTGCACATCGAGATGGGCGATGATGGTAGATACAGTGCGACCGGTATCGGTACCATTTCCTTTGAGAGGGAGTCTGGTAAACCCTTCATATTGAAGGAAGTATTGCATGTTCCGGGATTGATGAAGAATCTGATCTCTGTGGTGATGTTGGAAGACAAGGGGTATGATGTGGTCTTCAGCGAAGGAAAGGCTTTCCTACGCAGTAAGACAACTGGAGAGACCCGGAAGATAGGGGTTCGAGTCAAGAACCTTTATCAGTTGCAAGTAGATGGCTGCGCAGCAATGGCATGCAAGGCGGGAGAAGTGGTGAGCCGGGATGATGATGGCGAGCTGTGGCACAGGAGATTGGGCCACCTTCACCATGGAGCTTTGAAGATCCTGCAGCAGATTTCTACTGGGCTTCCTAAGGGCACCCTTGCGTAGTCAGATCAGTGCAAGGGGTGTACTTTGGGGAAGTATGTGAAAGCCACCTTTCACGAGAAGGATAGTCGCGCCACGACGATCCTTGAGAGAGTTCACACAGACGTGTGTGGTCCTTTATCAGTTGCTTCGACAGCAAAGCACAAGTATTATGTGATCTTTTTTAATGATTTCTCTCGAAAGTGCTGGATCTTCTTCATGCAGAAGAAGAGCGATACATTCGCGAAGTTCTGTGAGTTTAAAGCACTGGTCGAGAAGGAGTCGGGGAAGAAGGTGATTGCTCTAAGGAGTGATAACGGTGGTGAATTCATCTCGGCTGAATTCAAGGAGTTCTGCAGCGCCGAAGGGATTCGGAGAGAGCTCATCGCACCCCATAACCCACAGCAGAACGGGGTGGCTGAGCGGAAGAACAGAACGATCGTGGGTGCTGCACGGGCGATGTTGCATGATCGGGGCCTACCCCTTCACTTGTGGGCTGAGGCATGCAATACAGCAGTATATGTGCAGAACCGTTGTCCTCACAAGATTCTTGGCATGAGTACACCGGAGGAGGCTTATTCTGGCAAGAGGCCTGACATTTCCCATTTGCGGATTTTTGGTTCTCCTGTCTACATGCATGTGACGAAGGATGCAAGAAGGAAGCTGGATCCAACCGCAGAGGTTGGAATATTTGTGGGGTACACTGATACACCTCACAACTATCGGTGTATTTGTCAGACAGTCGCACGACTGTTGTGCGATGGGATATCAAGTTTTAGGAGGAGAAAGCCATGCAGTGTTCGCTTGAGAGGGAGCTACACTTGCATGCAGATGAGGAGCTGTTAGTTCCTAAGGAGGAGCTTCCGGATGTGGATCAGCCACAAGAGGAAGTTCATGAGGTGGAAGAGACCACTCATGCAGCGCCAACCATCAGAGGGCGCAAGCGCACTACAGAAGCTGAGCGATTGGCTCGAGATGCAGAGAAGGTTGTAGGACCACCTACAGCACAGCGCAGACAGAGGCAGTCACCGGATCGGTACACTGGATACATGGCTCTTATGAGTCAATGTGTCATGACGGAGCCATCCTATTTTGAGGAAGCTGTGGAGGAACCCGCATGGGTAGATGCCATGATCGAAGAATATGATTCGATCGTCAGAAACAGTGCATGGGAGATTTTCCCAAGACTGGAAGGGAAATCAGTGGTGGGTTCGCGATGGATCTACAAAGTGAAGCAGGCGGCTAACGGGAGTGTGGATAAGTACAAGGCAAGATTTGTTGCCCGTGGCTTCTCACGCGGATCGGATTTGAAGTTGGAGGAGACCTTTGCACACATGCGCAAGGTATAACTGTACGGACGATCCTTGCTCTCTCAGTGGAGATGGGATGGCACATCCATCAGATGGATGTGAAGACTGCGTTCCTCAACGGAGTCATTGAGGAGGAAGTGTACATAGAGTAGCCTGAAGGTTTCGAGATCTTGACGGATCTTGGGAAATAAATTGAGCTCAGAAGGCTCTTATGCACGAGTGAGCAGCACCTCGTGCTTGGTACACACGGATAGACGGTTATTTCACTTGGGACTTGGATTCTCCAAGGTGAGGAGCTCCTAACACATGCCAGGATTTAATTGGAGGGGGAAGTTGCGATCATTGTCTTGTATGTAGATGATCTGATTTTGAAAGGGTGATAGAGGCTGTTGATACTTTCATGCAAGGAGGATCTTGCTAGAGAGTTTGAGATGAAGGACTTGGGCCTCCTTCATTATTTCCTGGGATTGGAGATTTGGCAGCGCAGTGGTGGACTGTTTGTTTCTCAGGGCAAGTATGCCCGGGAGATACTAGAGAGGTTCAACATGCATGGCTGCAAGCCTGTTGATACTCCTCTTTCTGGTGGTTGGAGGAAGGAGGATGCTACTTCAGCGGAGGTAGTGGATGCCACTGTCTATCGACAGTTGGTGGGGTCGCTTATGTATCTGGTCAATACATGACCCGATATATGCTATGCAGTTAACCGGCTTTCGCAAGCTATGGTTAAGCCTACCAAGCTCTTTTGGAAGGCAGGCAAGCATGTATTGCGCTATATCAGAGGCACATCGGGATATGGTCTATGGTACAGACAGGAGGATGGAGCGAAGCTTTCTGGCTTCACTGATGCAGATTGGGCAGGGAGTCCAACGGACCGAAAGAGCACTTCTGGAGGAGTTTTCAGCATTGGATCGACAGCAGTTTCCTGGTACAGCAGGAAGCAGAGATCCGTGGCACTCAGTTCAGCAGAGGCCGAGTACATGGCAGCAAGCTTGGCTGCATGCGAGGCTATTTGGATGAGGAAGATCCTCGTCGGATTGTTCGGGTCGCATTTGGAGCCTACTGTGATTTATTGTGATAACCAGAGTTGCATTAAACTCTCGGCTAATCCAGTATTTCATGATAGATCCAAACACATCGACATCAGGTACCATCATATCAGAGATTGTGTGCAGTGGAGAATCATGTTACTTTCATATATTCCCACGGAGGATCAGGATGCTGATATCTTGACGAAGGCGCTCACCAGGAGAAAATTCGAATACCACAGAGGCAGGATAGGGGTTGGAGATAATCCATATCTTGTTGAGAGGGAGTGTTGAAAATGCAACAAGATGATGGAGCTTAGTGAAATGAAGTCGCCTTCACTAAGTGGGCCCGCAGGCTATTTTTAGCGCAAAGTCTATTTTTAGACTATGTCTATTTTTAGACATATGGAGCATGGTCTAGGAGTTGCAGTATGATATTCTTGGATGATTGGTCGAGTTGGTAAAAATATATGGACCTCTATTTTTAGACATACGGGTCGAAGTCTATTTTTAGACTGCCTGTCTAAAAATAGGTCAGTCAAATATTATTAGCCCTTAATAATATTTGGACTCTAAACTTCAGTTTATTCTCTTACAGCACTTCAATTGGAGCTACGGATGTGGCCCATGCATCTGACAGAAGGAATTACGCTATTCCTTGGGGTTTGGTGAGCTCATGCATGTTTGACTTCAGTTAGGACTTCAGTGGCAGAGTTTGGTGGAGTTGATGAGACAGTTGGTGGAGTTGTGTTCGGTTTAACTTAGTTGAACTAGTTGTGTTTAGTTTAACTAGCTAATACACTAGTAATGAGTGGAGTGAATTAAAAACTATTTAATTCACTAATTATTAACTCATTATTCAACTCAAGAACACATCAGTTCACTACAGTGCATGGACAGTTCAGTGGAGACCAGTGGAAGAGGTAGATGAAAGGGTGAGTTTGCTATTAGTTGCGACAGCAGTTGTGCATGAGATTTGCACAAGAATTGGAGGAGATTGCCAATGATGATTGCGCAGTTGGAGCCAGTGAGATTCGAACTTGGATCTCTCATTAGACCAGCCTTGATTGCGCAATAGAGGCAGGCAATTGGTGGATGAGTTTTGAACCTGTGACTTGTTCAAAACCAAGCTAGTTTGTGTGTAACTTTTGGAGACAGTACTGAGTACTTGTGAGGAGTATTGTACTGAGATTGTTACATGTTTCTCTTCTATTATAATATACAAATAGCTGGGGGTTTTCAGCTATAAGCTTTCCCCATTACATATTGTGTTTATGTGCGCATGCGACTATTTCTATTTCCGCAAATTGTTGATCAATTGTAGAAGAGGTTATGTGTTATGCATGAATTCGAATTAATGTGTGACCAGGATAATCTTAGTGGATAAATCTTCATTATTCAGCAAATTTCTACAAAAAAGAAATGAGAAGGAAGAAGACCAAGAAGTATGACTATCCATTTCGAATTCCTAAAGGAAAACAAACAGTCATCAAGAAATCTTTATAAATAATATCTTCTTGATATGAATAGAGAGGTTAGAGAGAGTAAGAATAGAGAATGAAAATTATAGAAGATTGAGGCAGAGAAGATAAGGAAGAGAGGAGCAGAAAGAGATGCTACAGAATAGAGCTGATATCTAAAGTAAATCAGCAAACACCTCTTGTGATAAATTGAGGAAGTTGGAGCTTCTCTATCAAGTTGAAGCTTGATAGCTGTCAGTTGTAGCTGACTGAGGTTGGAGCCTCTTGTAGGTTGGTGCCTGCAGAAAAATTGAAGAGAGTTGGAGCTTCCTTGCAAGTTGTAGCTTGTAGAATTGAGGTTGGAGCCTCCTGTAGGTTGGTGCCTGTAGAAAACAGTGGTGAGAGGGAGTTGGAGTTTGCCTTTGCACCACAACAATAATAAGATGTGGTTTTCTCCCTTTATGGGTTTCCACTTATATCTGCTGTCTCTATCTGTGTTGCATGTGTGCTGAGATGATTTATCAAATCTGCTTAATGTTTATTGCTCTCATAATAAGTTTAATGTCACATTAATTTAATACTTGCTGCAACATATTAAGACTGTTCATATACTAAGGTTGAATACAAAAGTAAGCTGTAAATAAGCTGATGAAAATTTAAAAAGCTCATGTATGTATTGAATTGATTCACCCCCTCGCCCACCCCCCCGCCCCCCTCCCCATCTCAGTTCAACTAAGAATTCAACAATTGGTATCAGAGCCAGGTTCCTTTGTACCAGTTTAACAACTGAAAGGAGATTCTGGGTTCTCAGGATGGCTAGTAAAGAAGGATGCTCAACCAATAAAGCCCCTTTCTTTACAGGTGCAAATTATGCCTTCTGGAAAATCAGGATGAGGACATACATAATGTCTCTAGGAATATAAGTTTGGGGTGCTGTGGAATTAGGATATGCCCCAAAGGCAACTGACTCAGAGAAAGAATCCAAACAAGATTTTGTAGCTAACGCAAAAGCCATGAATGCCATCTTGAATGGATTGTGTGAAGAAGAGTTTATCAAAGTAATGCACAAAGACACTGCCAAAGAGATGTGGGATACTCTGGAGAACATCCATGAGGGAGACAAAAAAGTAAAGACTGCCAAACTTCAAATCTATAGAGCCCAGTTTGAGAACTTAAAAATGAATGATGATGAAGACATTGACAGTTTCTTCCTAAAAGTTGCAGAAATTGTTAACAATATGAAAGCTCTTGGAGAAACCATGCCAGAAAGTATAATTGTGCAAAAGATTCTAAGATCTCTTCCATCTAGGTTTAATCCCAAGGTGTCTGCAATAGAAGAAACAGCTGATTGGGAGACCTTGACCATGAACCAACTACTTGGAAATTTAACAGCATACGATATGAGGCTCCCACAGAAGAAGCCAAGTACGAGGGAGGAAACCTTTAAAACAGAAAAGAAGAAAGAAGAAAAGGAAGACATATGCTCTTGCTCGGATGAAGAAGAGGCAAATTTTGTCAAGAAATTGGATAGAGGCTCAGGTAAATACAAAGGTAAACTTCCTTTCAAATGCTTTAACTGTGGAAGAGTGGGACACTATGCTGCTAAGTGTCCTCACAAGAAAATAAGGAATCAGGCTCAAGAAACAGAGAAAAATGCATCTAAAAACTGGCAGAAAGGAAAGAAGTTCAGCAGAAAATCCTTCTATGCTCAACAAGACAGCAGTGCATCTTAAGACTCAGATGAACCTTCAAGTGAAGAAGGAACCTCTGAATTCTTATTGATGGCCATAGAAGAACTTGAAGGTCTCCTGCTAGAAGATGAAGAAGAAGAAGGTGAAGTCGACCTTGAGGGGGAGCTAAGAAGTGCTCTGGAAGAGATTGATAGACTCAAGCTGAAATGCAGAAAACAAAAGGACATTCTCCTCAAGTATGTACGAGAAGAACAGAATTCAGAAGTCCTTATGCAGCTAAAGATAGAGCTTGAAGAAGCCAAGACGATAGAGGACATGTTACTTAAGCAAATCAAGGAGAAAACTCAAGAACAAGAGAAGTTGGAAGAAGAAGTAGTATGTCTCAGGAAGAAATTAGAAAATGCTCAAAGGAAAGTGGTTATAAATTCTTCTCAAACAACAAGCTCTAGTAAGTTGAATGAAATTCTGGTTGCTGAAAGATCTCCTATGATAAAAACTGGAATAGGCTATGAAGGAGAATCAAGTAAAAGCAAAGAAAAGGAAAACAAAAAGATTATTTTTGTAAAAACAAAGAAGAATGATGAAGCAGCTCAAATAATTCCTACAAAAGAAGAAACTTGTAAGGAGGGAGACAGAACCCAAAAAAATCCTCTAATAACAAAGAATAAAAGAAATACTCAAACAAATGAAAAAGATTCATATACCCCTGAGTATGTCAAATTTGGAAGCCATCAAAGGAGATTCTTCCCTCCTATGAAAAATGCCACCTGTTATGTCTGCCACAAGCTGGGACACATTGCTGCATACTGTCATGCAAGGAGGAGTGATTCAAACCAGCAAAAGATGCAAACAGTGAAGAGACTGTCTCAAGCAAACAAATGGAGAAGACAACCTTACATCAGGTATGCAAATAATTTCTATGGTTACTGTTTTATTGTAAGGAATTTGGCCATAAAATTATTGAATGTAGAAATTATGGACAAAGATTGATGTTCAACACCTCAAGGAGGTTTATGAATCAAAGAAATTTTGTTCATACTCACAATTCTGCAAAAACTATGATCAAAAGCTGTATATGCAATCAAGTTGGACATATTCGTTCCAAATGTCCTCTCAGAAGATGTAGCCTATCATCTCACAAAAGATACCAAACAAAAGGGTGCTACCAATGGATAAAGAAGGAGAACAAATGTGACTTGGCTCTAACTGCTCAAGACCTGAAAAGCCAGTGGTACGTGGACAGTGGTTGCTCAAAACACATGACTGGAGACAAAAGCAAGTTTATAACTCTTGATGAAAAGAAATCTGGCAATGTTACTTTTGGCAATGATAAATCAGGTAAGATCAAGGGAAAAGGCTCAGTCAGCATAGAAAATGGCAGAGGAAAGGCCCAAGATGTACTATTTGTAGATGGGCTGAAAGAAAATCCATTGAGTGTTAGTCAAATGTGTGACAAAGGCTGTGAAGTTCTTTTTAGAGCACAAGATTGTGAAGTCAGATCAAGCACCATAGGTAAGACTCTGCTCAAAGGAGTTCGAACAGAGAGTAATGTTTACATTGTGAAAGAGGAAGATGAAGCATGTTATGGCATAAAAGACTGGGACATCTCAACTTTGATCACATCATCAGACTAAGCAAGAAGAAAGTTGTCAGATACATGCCAGAACTAAAAAGGCCTTCTAATACCATATGCAAATCTTGTCAATTGGGTAAACAGACCCGCACATCCTTTAAGGCCAAGGATGAGTTATCAACAAGAAGACCACTCCAGCTTGTGCACATGGATCTGTGTGGACCTACAAGAACTAAAACACCAAGTGGAGAATCCTACTTCATGCTGATAATTGATGATTTCTCCAGAATGACATGGGTTGAATTTCTCAAGAATAAATCGGAAGCTCTGGACAAATTCAAAATATTCAAAGCCTTAGTAGAAAATCAGATAGGATGCAAGCTGAAATGCATCAGATTAGACAGAGGAGGTGAATTCACTGATTATGACTTTGCAGACCTATGCAATGAACATGGCATAAAGCAACAATTTACTATTGCAGGGACACCTCAACAGAATGGAGTAGCAAAGAGACAAAACAGGTCTGTACAGCAAATAGCTAGAGCCATGATGCAAGAGAGTAATATTCCTCAAACCTTCTGGGCAGAAGCGGTACACACAGCAGTACATATCCTTAATAAAGCTCACTTAAGGCCAAGCAGTGACAAGACTCCCTATGAACTATGGCATGGAAAGCCAGCTTCAATCAAACATTTTAGAATTTTTGGAAGCAAGTGTTATATAAAGAATAATGATGAAAATTTTGGGAAATTTGATGCAAGAGCAGATGAAGGGATTTTTCTAGGATATGCTTCCAAAATTAAAGGGTACAGGTGCTACAACAAGACTCTTCGAAAAATAGTAGAAAGTATTGATGTGAGATTTGATGAAGAACTTCCAAACAATACAGGAGATATAGATTACTGCAGTCCATCAAACAACCATGAAGAAGAAAACCAAAATGATGATGAAACAAGCAAGACAATAGAAGATGCAGAGCTGAGCTTGAAAGCCCCCTCAAGATACACTCAGAAGAATCATCCTGAAGACCAGATCATTGGAGACAAGAAATCAGGGGTCCAAACAAGAAGGCAGCTCACTGAATAGACATAAGAGGTATACATAGCCATGTTATCACAAATAGAGCCAAAGAGATTTGAAGAAGCCAGCAAGGACAAATATTGGGTGAATGCCATGAATGAAGAATTAGACCAAATTGAGAAAAACAATACCTGGGAACTAGTTCCTAGATCCACTGGGAAAAATGTCATAGGCTCAAAATGAGTATTCAAAAATAAAATGAATGAGGAAGGGCAGGTAATCAGGAATAAAGCCAGACTTGTTTGAAAAGGATATTCACAAATCGAAGGACTTGATTACGATGAAACATTTGCCCCTGTAGCCAGAATGGAAGCCATCAGAATGTTTCTGGCCTTCGCATGCTACCAAAACTTCAAGGTATATCAAATGGATGTAAAATCTGCATTTCTGAATGGAGACTTAGAAGAAGAAGTCTACATGGAACAACCAGAAGGCTTCTCATTAACAGACAAATAAGACTATGTATGCAGACTGAAGAAGGCCCTATATGGACTGAAACAGGCTCCTCGTGCTTGGTACTCAAGACCGGATAAATATTTGCAAAAACAGGGTTTTAAGAGAGGTGGAGTAGACAACAATCTATACATAAAAGCCCATGAAAATGAACTTCTGATTGTTGTAGTGTATGTTGATGACATTATGTTTGGACAACAGAGAAGAACCAGCAAAAGGGTTTGGTTGAAGTGATGAAAACAGTAGTTTGAGATGTCTATGATCGAGAGCTCAGCTTCTACTTAGATCAAATTCAACAAAAGAACACAGTACATTCATCTCACGGTGAATATCACTTTAAAAGAAAGATGAAAAGTTCAAATGAGTAGATCTGAATCAGTCAACTCCCATGATCACGGGATGCAAACTGTGTGCTGATGATGGATCTGTTGATATAGATCAAAAAATCTGTTGTATCCATGATGAGAATTGTTGGTATCACAAACATCACACCACATGATCAAGGCCAGCAAGAGGGCTAGTGGCTAGATATCAAGCAACACCTAAAAAAAACCATCTTTGGCGCTCAAAAGAATATTTAGATATCTACAAGGAACAACATGAAGAGATAGACTTTGCATCTCCAAGGCAAAGCTTCACTCATTAAAGATACACAGATGCACTCAGTCACACTGGTGGATGATGAAAGCACAAGTGGAGGTGCATTCTATTTAGGAGAAAGTTTGGTGGCATGGTTAAGCAAGAAACAAACATCTATCTCTCTGTCTATAGCAGAAGCAGAATATATAGCAGCAACAGCATGTTGTATACAAGTCATGTGGATGAACCAAACCCTCCAAGACATGAAGGTAAGCATTGATAAACCTATCTCAATCAAATGTGATAATACAAGTGCTATAAGTATATCTAAAAATCCTGTGCTTCACTCAAAAACTAAACATATCCCAATCAAGTATCATTTTCTCCGAGAACAAGTGGCTCAGAAAATAGTAAAATTGGAGTATGTACCAACAAAAGAACAGACGACAGATATATTTACCAAACCACTTGCCAGAGAACCATTTGAATATTTGAGAGACAGACTAGGGGTAGTATCTGTAGATGCTACTCTCTGATATGAAGAAAAAGCACAGTTTCAGAGGGAGAATAGAAATGAGAATATCATTCCAGGGGGAGATCAGCCAGCAAGGGAAACATGAAACAGGTCCTTAGGATCAAAAGGATAATGGCAAGAATACATCCAGCATAAAAGAATCAATAAAAAGACTAAAGGGTCAGTGGTGAACCCAACATGAATCTAATCCAAAGGTTGGAGCAGCAGCGTACAAAGTCAGAAGATCTCAGAGAGAGGAAATGCACGAAATGTTGAAAAAGGATAAAAACACAAGATCAAAGGATAGAATCTAAACTAAGAATTCAAACCCCTTGCCATTGATGTCAAAGGGGGAGGAAGAGCAAGCAACAGGAGAAAGGATCCTAACAGGCAAACAGAGGAAGTGTATTGCCATCAATGCCAAAGGGGGAGACTGTTGGAAATGTTGTTATTGATGGCAAAAGAGATGGAAAAGGAGGAACACTTGAGGCAGCAACAAGGCAAAGAAAGAAGCATAGCAGCAAGATGTAGAGAGGGTCGAGCAGCAAAGACAGGGTCATTGAAAGAAGCAGAGGCAGCAAAAGGAGAATTAAGGAGTAGCATCAGTCAAGGAGCAGATGAAACAAAGAGAGAATCAAAGTAGTAGAGAGGTAGAGGCAGCAAACAAGTAGCAGAGGCAGCAAAGAAGCGAACAAAGGAAGCAAAGGAGACAGGCAGAAGAGAATGTCGAAATGTAACAGTCAAACAGCAGAACGGAAGCAACGGCAGAGACAGAGAAAGAGGCACAGCGAAAGGCAAAGGCAGAGGCAGAGGCAGAGCCGTTATCGCAGAAAGGCAGAGGCAGACGCAGAGCCGTTATTCTGAGAATCATTACCCAGCCGGAGGATACATAAACTCAATTCCAGGAATCTTAACCCAAGCGGCAAAGTATATATATATATATATATATATATAAACCTTATTCCCGGAATCGCAACCCAGGCGGAAGCGGAAGCTTATATATATGCAGCACGTTACATATATTGCGCAAGAATAAACGACTAAAGGTCCAAAGCATATATATTAATTTATATAAGTGGAGCGCTTTATGATCGAAAGAAACGAAGTAATATAAGGTGGGACCCTTATGAATCGCATCGGAGAATATAAAGGCAGCGGAACATCACAACAGAAAGTTGCGATTGCGATTGAGATCCGGACCCGATGGGCATATAAACTATGACTCATATATGTTTTGAGTTCCGGTGAACAGTGATTGATCGCATCGGAAAAGGGTGGAGTATCGGAACATGCAACTGGGAGTTTCGATTGCGATCAATCAATCGAAACGGAAGCAGTCGAAGGATAATACACTAATCGCATCGGAGAAAAAATGTGCAACAGAACATATTAACAAAGAGTTGCGATTGCGATTGGCAAAGCCAGACACGATAGTCATATAGACTCCGCCATATAAAACATGGTCGGGTCCGCACATATCAAATGTCAATCGGGCAAAATAAAATTTCGATCTCTGATTGGGATCGGACCCAAGACCAACCAAAAACTGTGGCACATAATCTAGATCGGGTCCGCCTTTTGGTAGTGCAATCGGGGCATAAGCAAAAGTCCTCCCGATTGCGTTGTTGCGATTGTATTGAAATGTGCCGCGTGTTCTGTGGACCCATGGGCCTCGGCTTAAGGTGGAGGGCGATTGTTAATACAAAATGATTGCGATGTGTGCAATCGCATCGGCCATAAAAAAAAGGTCATGGTGTATGTATGTTCCTCTTGCGGAACTCACCACATCAACAAGACACTTGCTGTGTGTAAAGCGTTGGAATTTGCCCAGATTTGAAGTCAGCAGTTACATATATATATAAAAAGCGCTGATATAAAAAGCACAGTTACAAATGTATGGCATATGGCCGTTATCCTGTGACAGTGACTAAGGAAACAAACAGAGTCGAAAGGGACAAAGACACAGTCACAGAAAAGACAAGCGCAGTGAACCAAGAGGCTAAATGAGTGAGCTGAAGTTTTCATTATATGTGAATGTAAATATTGTAATTGATTTTTTATTGTTTGTGATGCATTGGCAAGTCTCCGGAAGAAAATTAAATCCCACTGTAATATTAAAATAAGCACCTACAGTTACATTTTTATGAGCGAGCTGAAAAAGAAATGAGAAGGCAGAAGACCAAGAAGTATGACCATCCATTTCGAATTCCTAAAGGAAAACAAACAGTCATCAAGAAATCTTTATAAATAGTATCTTCTTGATATGAATAGAGAGTTAGAGAGAGTAAGTATAGAGAATGAAAAGTATAAAAGATTGAGGCAGAGAAGATAAGAAAGAGAGGAGCAGAAAGAGATGCTACAGAACAGAGCTGATATCTGAGGTAAATCAGCAAACACTTCTTGTGATAAATTGAGGAAGTTGGAGCTTCCCTATCAAGTTGAAGCTTGATAGCTGTTAGTTGTAGCTGACTGAGGTTGAAGCCTCCTATAGGTTGGTGCCTGCAGAAAAATTGAAGGGAGTTGGAGCTTTCTTGCAAGTTGTAGCTTGCAGAATCGAGGTTGGAGCCTCTTGTAGGTTGGAGCCTGCAGAAAAACAGTGGTGAGAGGGAGTTGGAGCTTGCCTTTCCATCACAACAATAATAAGATGTGGTTTTCTCCTTTTATGGGTTTCCACTTATATCTGTTGTCTCTATCTGTGTTGGCTGTGTGCTGAGATGATTTATCAAATCTGCTTAATGTTTACTGCTCTCATAATAAGTTTAATGTCACATTAATTTAATACTTGCTGCAACATATTAAGGTTGTTCATATGCTAAGGTTGAATACAAAAGTAAGCTGTAAATAAGCTGATGAAAAGTTAAAAAGCTCATGTATGTATTGAACTGATTCACGCCCCCCCCCCTCCCTCTCAGTTCAACTAAGAATTCAACAAAACTATGGAAAATTTAAATAAAATAACAAATTTAAAATCTAAAGCTCGAACTAAAACTAAAATCAAATGATTTAAAACTAAAACTAAAACTAAAGCAAACTTTAAAAAAAATCTAAAATCTAAAGTTTAAAAATCTAAAACCAAAATCAAAAAATCTGAAATTGAAAACCAAAATTAGGATTTGCCATAAGTTTTTTATTTTTGTGCCGTAAGGTACGGACAACGTACGAACGGCAGGGAGGATGGCTGAGTGCGGATGAACGGATGACATACGCACAGAGCGAGGAGGAGTTGGACGTAGAGAAAATTTATCCGTAGCAAATTAAAGGGATGGCTTGCCAGATTTGAGTAGCTGCAATGGATGGACGGCAGGAATGAGGGACGTGTGAGAGATCAGCATGGAGAATGGCAGCCGCAGGTGGAAATGCAAATTTAAATGCGTGAGGGATAGCAGAGAACTGGATGCGGCAAAGAGTTGGATGATTTTGATGTAGCAAGGGTTCACGTAGAGCAGACAGAACAAAAAGATAAAAAATTGCAGGCACCCTGGGGCATAAATAATTCTGAATTTCTATCTTTTCCTAGCAAATTTTAATTCTTCAATTTGAAAGAGAAACACCTGCAAATATTTAATTTTTAAAACGAGATATTACCTGGATCTGTAATCCAAAACGACTCTGAGGCCAGATTTGTAATCCAAAATGACTCTGAGGCCAGATCTTACCCTCCAGGGCCTAGATCTGGCTCAAATCTGCAATTTTTTTTCTGAGAATCCGCCAGTATAACCTGCACAAAACAAGAAACAAAAAACCCAAAAACCCAATATATGCACAAAATAAAAATCTCAAAAATCTCGGTGAAATAAATAAAAATAAGCGTGATTTACAATGTTATTTTACAGATCAGAGGCTCTCATGTCCATATTTAAAACCATTTTTGCACAATTAATAAAAAGAGTGATTAAAAGAGCCACAAGCCCTAGAATACCCTGCAAAAACAAAAATTCGTTAGATAACTTTGGGAATTAGGAAACAATGAGCTTTTTCATATTTTTGATATCCAAGAGTCGACTGGTCTAATTGAAAACTTCCCGAAACGCTCAAATCTTGAAAAATGATCTCTGCACACCTAGATCTGAATTTTAGATTGATAGAGATTTAAAAAAGAAACATGAGACTTTTCGGAAAAATGGATAACTAATATTTCCGTTAAATGAAAATGCAATTTTAGAAACCCATAAAACTGCACAAGATACCTGTATGCGGATTAATCCATGAAGGCCATCAACCATCAAATGCCAATAGAAGTAGCAGAGTTTAGAGACAATATCACCACAAAGATTTGGAAAAGGAACACCAAAGTTTGTAACCCCAAAGTCTTTATGCTTTATTCATCAAAAAATTACAAGAGCTTCCGAGAACAAGTGCACGATTCAAAGATCGAATGCAAATGACATACAAAGACCTCTAATTTATAAGATAAAATCTCCAACGACTAGTTCAGTTGATCCTTGTCAAAATAATCTCGATCGTCGAAAATATTTAATTATCTTTTAATCTGGACCGTCGAAATTATAATTTTGAGGAAATTCGAATTTATCATTTAATTCCATTTTAATTAACTCAAAAATAATATTTTTGAGTTAATTACCTCAAAATTTTGACTTTGACTTAACCACCAAGGCCCAAGGTTCCAAAATTTATGGGAATTCTCAATATTCCCTTAGCCTGGGACCTTTAAAATTTATTTTTTAAGGACCCACGAATTTTGCCTTTGAAGAATTTTAACTCACCTAGGACTTAAAATTAATTAAATTTCTGGCTTAGGATTTTTAATTAATTTGGCCAGAAAATTTAATTAATTGACTGAGAGGGGATTTAATTATTTTTCCAACCCTCTTTACATAAGATAAATACATTTAGACACATAAAGGGGGAATACCCATTCGCGATAGACCCTCAAATAGCTACCCAATTCTGCGACTCAAAACATGATCTAGTAGACCAAGTAGCTTGTAATAAAATAATCTAGCCAATTAGCTAGGATTATTCCCAAACTACTTTTACAAAGACTCGATAGAAAACACTAGGACTCACTTAGCATCTTGATGACAAAATCCACCTTAGCTTTGAGGTGAGACTGGAGGGGAAAACTCTGCTGATCACTTGTGTCGAGAAACACAAATGAATCAGTGAGACAAAAAACCACCTAGGATAGAAATCATCACCAAAATACTAGGTTTCCCTAGGTTGTTACATACATGGTGGTCTTACTTAGATCATTTACATCATAAACATGCAGAATGGGTTTACATCATTTTTAAAACTGTCGACTGTCGATGAAATCTAAATGGCGTGAACACCTCGAACACGATGCATCCCATTTAAAAAAATGGGGGTATACTGCTATGGAGTCGTTGACAAAGTGTGGTCAACATCTGGCTCTACGTTGGGACACGTTGTTTCATTGAAGGAATGTGAGAACCCAGAATCTGCATCCAAGCAACACACAAAATTACATAAGTAGCGTCCATCCAAATATCATCATATAACATTAAGCACATGAAAAATAGAAGCTCTTCTATCATTTATTATTTTACTTAACATGGAAAGTAAATCTAATCTAACTACAAAATGAAATGCTGAAAGGACAAGGAGTAAGGTTAGAAATACAATACAAAGGATGCCCAATGGCATCAAATGTCATCTCTGAAGAACAAGTTGAGTAGTTGGCCATTCGCAGGTAACTGAAGTGGTTCGCCTTCCAACGTGCTCAAGTGGAATGAGTTTGGTCCAGCAATGTCTTTGATAATATAAGGTCTCAGCCACAAACTGTCAAATTTTTTGTGTTTTTATGGTTTTTCATTCTTTCGATCCCAAAGTAATACCATGTCTCCAACTTGCAAAGATCTAGATCGAGATGATTTATCAAAGCTTTTCTTAATATTAGATTGATTCTTACACATATTATCTAAAGCTTTCCTACGAATATCATCCAACTCCACAATTTGATCAATTCTGTTTTGAACCACATCTTTATGAGTGGAAAAATGTTGAAGGAGTTGGTAAGCTGGTAATTTAAGGTGCACAGGCAAAGTTACATCCAAGCCATAAACTAATTCAAAAGGACTTTTACCAGTAGCTTTCTTTTTAGTAATTCTATCTGCCCACAAAGCATACTTGATTTTGTTGTCCCAAGATCGCTTATTATCTCCTACTATCTTCTTGATAATGGTTATAAGATTTTTATTACTTGATTCAGCTAAGCCATTACCCTGAGGATAGTAGTTAGATGAATGAGATAAAGTAATGTCATACTTAAAACAAAAAGATGAAAATTCAAAAGAACTAAAAGCCTTAGCATTATCAGTAGTGATCTTGGCAGGGACACCAAATCTAGTAATGATTTGATTTTCAATAAAGTCCATAATGACCTTTTCATTAGCATTCTTAGCAAGAATGGCTTCAACCCATTTTGTAAAATAATTAGTCGCAGTTAAGATCCAGGAGTAGCCATTGCTAGAATTTTCATGGAATTTCCCGATGAAATCCAGACCCCAATGCTGAAAAGGTGCCTCAACAACCACAGGTTGTAGGGGCAGGGCAGCTAGCTTCTGTTTCCCAGTGAATAGTTGACAGGCTTGGCAACTTCTGACAAATTTATGCACATCTGAAAAAATCGAAGGCCAAAAATAACCAGCTCTCAGAATTTTGTGGGCGGTAGTTCTAGCAGCATAATGACCACCACAAAATCCTGAATGAAACTCAGAAATCAACTTCTTGGACTCAATCTCATCAACACACCTAAGTATTATCCCCTCAAGATTTTTCCATCCAAGGCCATCCTTCATGAGGCAATACTTAGTGGCTTTTAATCTAAGAGCCCTTCTTCTATGAGCAACTAAATGGTCAGGACATGTAAGATTTAACAAATAATAAATAATGTCCCTATACCATTCATGCTCTCCTAACCTTTGCAGCTCAGACGAAGATGCATCATTAAGTTAAATCAAACCAAGCACTTTCTCATTACCTTCGGTCATCATTTTAGCCAAGCCTTGACCCTTGACTTAATTTGGTGGGCTTAATCTCTAAATCACACTCGCTGAATTTTAGCAACCCACCTAGCACGAGTCCCTAAGCAATCGAGTTTGAGTTAAGATATCTTTAATCGAGGAATGCGGGACGAAAGCAATAATTTTAGAATAACCCACATAAGTCCTAAAATGCTTAAGAGACTTGACCAAGGCATAGGCTTGCTTTTTTCATAGTAGTATACTTTAATTCATAATTTTGAAGTGCTCTACTCATGAAAGCAATAGGTTGTTCGTGACCTTCCTTATTCTTTTGTAATAAGACACCAACAATGGTATCTTTAGAGGCGTAAAAGAGAAAATCATGAAATCCTTAGAATAATCAGGGACTTGCCAAAACGAGAGCTTTGGCAATGGCACCCTTAATTCCTTGAAAAGCCTTTTTTACCATCTTCTTTCCACAAAAAATTACATCCTTATTTAGAAGACTTTGAATAGGCTTTGCAGCTATTTCTGCATAATTTGGAATAAATCTTCTAAGAAAATTAGTTTTTTCCTAGAAAAAGACCGAAAGGATCTAAGCTTATGAGGTAGAGGAATATTTTGGATTGCCTCAACTCTTCAGGGGTCAATCTTGATCCCATCTTTGGAGATGATGTGATTGTAATATCCCCAAATGGGATATTTCACGTAATTTGCCTAGATTTACTTATATCTCAAAAAAACTATGCCATAAATTCAACATTTATTTAACGATGTAAGATTGCCATGTAAAATTAAACACATAAAATACCGCAATCCAATACCACATAGAACAGGAAGAATCTCAACTTTTATTATAAATAATAAGAGGGGGTTTACATATATATCTGACCCAAAAAAAGTATTGAGATAGAAAAAGCTGGCCAACAATACAATCTGTTGCACTTGCTACACGGCGATGGCCCCCCAAAAAGCTCGAACCGTCGCGACTCTCCCTCTAGCAACAGGTACCGTCACTTGAACCCACCGAAAATGATGAAGCCCAAGTTAAAGATCTGAATGATCCTCACACCAATCTCTCAAAGCTCCGTGAAAATCCTAAGTGAAGTCTCCTCAAGAGTATTGAGTTTCCGTCCAACACTCACAAATCACTCGAGGGTTTCCGTCCCGGGGCTACGACCGAAGTAGAGAACCACGTCCTCAAACCTTTCATACACAAGCAAATGATCTACTCCAAAGATGTGTCCCAATGGCCTCCTCCCTTTCTTTTATAGATCCCTTGGAGCCTTCTAGAGCATTATTTTATTATTATTTTATTCATGGAGCACTTTTCCCTTTTATTAAAATATTCCTTTTTAGTGCAAGTAAAAGGGTAAATCCCGGCTACCACGCCTCCTCCGGTCACTCGAAATCGTGTCTAACTGTCCCACCATGTAGGTATCCTCGTCCCGGTTCCAATGAGCTATTACACTAAGGTGTTCCATCATGTATTCCTCTCGGAATGCCACCTTGAGCATAATCAATGAGTCAGCCCATAAAATAACTCAAATTTCCGAAAGTTATCAGAATGCATCGGAACAAAAGCCAAACTGCTCGGATGATGGAGTATATCAAGCGAATGCCTCCGGACACTATGAAAACTCCTCAAAACTCCTCCGAAAAGCTCTTGAGCCCACTAATAACACCAATCTGTACCTGTGACCCGTCTGCTCCTAACTCTGGAAGACCAACCTGGCCCTGTCGTAGGTATCACCAAAAATGGGAATATTACAGACCTCCCGCCCCAAGATTGCTTGCCCTCAAGCAATCGAAATATGTGGGCCACTCTGTTGGCCCGCCGCATCTCAGACCCAATGCCTGGATCCCATACCAACCTCTGGGTGTTGCTATGCACTTGTGTCAAACCTCTCGGAACAAACCCCTCAATGCCGGGATCCCAAACTGATTCCTCTCTGTCCCAGTCAACAAACAATCCTCCCGGATCCCAATGCCACCATGGCCAATCATCGCCCAAGTCCCACGGCTCAGGCTGCGCACTGTCTCTGGCTATAGCTGATGCTCTAAGAGGTGAAGACCACCAAGAAGCATCAATGCTCCCGAGCTCCTGCTGTGTTGTACCTGTAACTGCATATGCTGCCCCACCAACTGCATACCAACTCATCACCTCTCTCCAATCCAAGTCTTGACTCATTCCCATGCTAATCCTGCTCTCCTGAAATCGGGAAGGAGTGTTGAAGTAACAATGACTAGTGTCTCCCGCCAACTAGAATCTGTAACATCTACTATGTCTAAGGGCCCCTGCTCCGCTGTGCTCCCCACAAAAAATACCGTACCATCAAGAGGGTACCAACTCATGATCTCTCGCCAGTCCATCCTGGAAGAAGAATCCAATGTAGCAACAACTACACATGGAACATGCCCAGGGTGTTTTCGCCAGCCCGTGATCAACTCCCACTACTTTTCCCTGTCTACTAATGGAAGCTGCCTGTAGAAGGAAGCCCCTCTCTCTATAGTGGGCCAAAGTGGGCAAGACATGCTTCAAGCCCCATCGATGTACTTCTGGAGAGTACTACTCACTGAAACTACTGCAGCTCGGCCGACTGTATGTACATCTATCTGTACCTCATCGATGTGTCGGCCCAAAGATGGATGCTCCACCATCTCCAACAACTCATCCCTCTCATCGGGAATGTAAAACTCCTGCTGTCCCATAGCTTCCTGCAAAACTATCCCATCGACCTCCAACATCTCTAGAGGATATGGATCTGCAACTGTCGTCACTGTACTCGGTGTCTGTGCATCTGACTGCTCCTCCTCAAAGGCTGACCCCAATGTTAGCCGCATATCCATCATAGGCTCAATGTGAGCCTCCATCTGGCTCTCCCTCAAAGGAATATCATGCATGATGTGCATAGTATCCTCCTTTGCTGACTCAAGTTCCATCATATGCTTCTCTGGCTGAATCGTCACAAGTGACTCATCACCCAGAGTATCTCCTGTAGAGTCCCCTGACTGCTCACCCTGCAGACTAGAATGCAACTCCGGCCTACTGCCATCATCTTTGCATGACTGCTCTCGCTCCATAGAAGCATCATCATCTGATCCCATGGACTCATCTGGAGAAGAGTCCTCATCCTGACATATAGAAGGAACGTCTACCTGCACTACCTCTTCCACCTCATCTGCATCTCTCAAACATGAGTGATTAGGCCCCCATGGTTCTTTGCAAATGAAGCCAAGTCCCTTCCTCCTCAATTCATTTCTGCTGCATGATCCACCAAACTGGAACAACTCCTCCCTGGTCAACCTGTCTCCTGAAAAGCTCAATGTTCTGCTCAACCAGCCCTTGGGCTAATTCATAAGCAGCAGGTGAGACCAACTGCTCTCTCCTCCAAATGCTCAGCAACCTAGTCTGTAACTCCCAGCAAATGGCCTCACGGACTCCCATACATGATGACAGGATGGACTCCATGTGTGCTATGACTGTGTCAGAATGATGTCTCCTAATGCTGAAGAAGCATTGGAACATCTGCAGAATTAAGCCATCACACTCAAAGTCAAACATGATCTCATAAGTCCGGGTCATGGCCATGACTTCTAAAACCTTAAGCTTCCTCCCAAATGTAGAGCTTGCATAGTTGTCCAAATCCCGAAAGGTTCCTACTATCAATTTGAAAATTCTTTTCATAATGTAATCATTGTAGGGAGGGAAGGGTGCTGTTATCCTCAAAATATCACTGAAACAAGAGGCAGCTATAAGCTTGACTCTCTCACTTGGATGTTCCAAGAATCTAGCTTGTACCAATGCAAGCATAGATGGCTCCAAAGCCCAATTTAAACTCCAATCAGATTGCTCTACCTTTGAAAGGCAGGATTCCAATTTCTCTAACATGGGAAAGTCATTTTCTGATCTTCCACTCTTTAAGTCCATACCAAGTGCATAAAGCCAATTTCCCACTTCTTCCTCCCTATGTAAATTCCTCGGATGCCTTTGTTGGAGCAAATTATGTACCTTCTTGGAGAAGGGTTTGTTGTTTTGTTTTGTTTTCTGGTCTTCTGCTCAATGGTGGTTCAAGGAACTAACTTTTAGTCTCCTCAAGCTATTCAGGAATCCCTCCATGGTTCAAACAATGATGTGGTCACTGTTTTTCTGAGTTTTTATAGTGATGTAGGTGTATTTTTTGTCAACCAGTTCAAATACATATTGGAAATCGCTCCAGCAAGCTCCTCCAGAAACTGCACCACTGCTCCAAGACTACACTAATGCCTAACTTCGGCCTCTGATTTACCCACTAAAAACTGCTCAGAAAATTCTAGGAATTTGGGAAGGTGATCCTTTCCCAAAACCCAGAAAAACCCAGAAAGGGTTTCTTCTAATTCCAACCTTCAAAATCTAACCCTTTGTAGTTTGGCCCTCTTCCAATTTCGTTTTTTGACACTGCAACTGCTACTATAAATCATTGCTCTCCAAAATACCGGAAAACCTCCTCATATGGCTCTCCTATCAATTTCCCAACACCCCAGCTCTAAAATCCCACCAATGCAGCTCCCACAAATGAGCCTCCTCCAATGACTGTGTAGGCCCTTCTAACCAAAATAGCTACAACTGAAAATTGGAAACCTATAGGCTGATCCAAGATTGAAGCTCCGATACCACTGTAATATCTCGGATGGGATATTTTTACTAAAAGTGTAGATAAATAAATAAACTCCACAAAATGCCGCAAAAGCAACATTTACTTACAGAAGATTGCCATGTAAAATTAAACATACAAGTACATGTAACCATAACACTATAATGCAGAATATAAATCAGCTTTATTATATTATCACCGGGGTTACAAGCTGAAATAAAAGATAGTCGAGATAAATGAAATACAACCGGCCTCAAGAAAATCTCGCCGCCGTCAGACCGCTACACGACAATGGCCTTCCAAAACTAATCCGTCGTCTCTCTCCTTCTAAGCACAGCTCTACCACCGAATCCACCGAAGCCCTGAAGATCCGAATGTTCCTCACACCAATATCAAGCTCAGAAACTTCTCAATGAATTCCTCTCAAAGAGAGTTGGGTTTTCGTCCAACACTCAATGGAAACCCGAGGGTTTCGTCCGGGGGCGCGACTCAAGTGTAGAACCACGTCCTCAAACCTCCCATACACAAGAAAATGATCTACTCCAAAGATATCTCCCAATGGCCTCCTCCCTTTCTTTTATAGATCCCTTGGAGCCTTCTAGAGCATTATTTTATTATTATTTTATTCATGGAGCACTTTTCCCTTTTATTAAAATATTATAAAATATTCCTTTTTAATGCAAAAAAGGGTAAATCAGCTACCACGCCTTCTCCGGTCACTGAAATCTGTGTCTAACTGTCCCATCGTGTAGGTCTCCTCGTCCCGATTCCAATGAGCTATTACACTAAGGTGTTCCATCATGTACTCCTCCCGGAATGCCACCTTGAGCATAATTAGCTGAGTTAAGCTCATAAATAACTCAAAATTCTGAAAGTTATCGGAATGCATCGGAACAAAAGCCAAACTGCTCGGATGATGGAGTATATCAAGCGAATGCCTCCGAACACCATGAAAACTCCTCAAAACTCCTCCGAAAAGCTCCTGAGCCCACTGATAGCACCAATCTGTACATGTGACCTGTCTGCTCCTAACTCTGGAAGTCCCTCCTAGCCCTGTCATGGGTGATACCAAAAATGGGAATATTACAAACTGTGTGATGTATGCTTATGTTTGGAAGAAACTTGGATCCCCTAATCAGTCCTAATCCACCATTACTTTACATGCTTGGGACAATCACCCTTCTTAGCCCCTTGGCATGTTCTGCAATTGTCTAGTCACTCTTGCGGGAAATATTGTTTATACTGACATAGAAGTCATTGATGCCCCCTTGGATTACAATATCCTCTTGGGTCATAGCTACACCTATGAAATGTCAGCTATCACATCTACCATTCACCATAAGATGTGCTTCCCCCACAATGTAAAGATCGTCACCATCGATCAATTGACATATTACGAACCAAAGTCTCAGACCTCCCTTGAGTCTATCATCTCTTCAATGGCCGATAACCAATCAATCACACCTCTCACTAGTGTTTCACCAGGAGTCTATAAATATTCCACCTTAATTGGTTCATTCCATGGTCCCTCCCCTCTTATCACTGAGCCCAACTCATCGAGTTTTTGCATATTGCAAGTGTCTCGGGCTAGCCAAAAGCGGCTCGATATGACTAGCTAGCAGCCAATGCCTTTGAAATATGTTGTTGTTCACTTGACACCACCATCAGGACCATATCCTCAAGGACATTCTCTTTCTACTTGTTTCTCTCCCAATATTTTTCAACCAAGAATAGTTCCCCCAAGCCTTAACCATTTGGGACCCATTCTGCTTGGCCATTACCCTTCTAGTCAAATACCATTTTTAGCTCCCCCATCTAGAGTCTTTTCGGTGCTTGTTATGGCAAAATTGAGTTTACCCAATTTGACCCTGTGGATCCTAGTCTGGTACATTGATCCCCCAACAAACACTACACCTGGTCAACATAAGCCATACTGCTTTGACCCTTGTTCAACCGGTCGCCATGATCCCTCCCTTTGCTTCACTAGCTCAACCACCTCAACAGGTACCCACTCCTGTTGCGAAAGCATATAGTGAGGGGGGAAAAGCCAAAATATAAGGAACCTATGGAAAAGGCTCCCAAAAAAACTCCAGCTCCACCTAAGCCTCCAAAGGTTACACCTCCTTGAGATTTATGTGAGCCTTAACCATTTGGGACCCATTCCGCTTAGCCATTACCCTTCCGATCAAATACCTTTTTAGCTCCCCCATCTGGAGTCTTTTCGGTGCTTGTTATGGCCACATTGAGTTTACCCAATTTGACCCTAGGGATCCTAGTCTGGTACATTGATCCCCCAAAAAACACTCCACCTGGTCAACTTAAGCCATATACTGCTTTGACCCTGGTTAAACCAGTCGCCATAACCCCTCCCTTTGCTTCAGTGCCTTAGCCACCTCAATAGGTACCCAGTCCTATTGCGAAAGCATCTGGTGAGGGGGGAAAAGCCAAAAACAAGGAACCTAAAGACAAGGCTCCCAAAACAAATCCAGCTCCACCTAAGCCTCCAAAGTTGACACCTCCTTGCGATTTATGTGATGTTGTTGGGCATGCCACCCATATCTATCTTGAAATTCCTCGTCTCAAACGTGTGGTCAACGAAACGTTTCCTGAATCTGACATCACGGAGGTCCATGTTACCTTACCTGATTCAACTAAGAAACTCAAATATCTATGCACGAACCACCCTTCTGCTTTGTGCGACCTTTATGACCACTATTATCATCATTGTCCCCAGACGACTTTTGCGATACCCTTGAGGCAATTCTCGAAATAGAGGTTGCTTGTAGTGGATCATGTACTCCTCTACTTGTGAGTTTTGCTTCATCAGATCCGGAGGACAATTCTGCACCCATTGTGATACCTCCCCTCGTTTTTGATATGACAAACTCTTCGGTAAATATTATCTACCTGTCGTCATCCATGAGATCCCCAGAGGAAGACCCTTTAGGGGCTTCCCATATGGTTCTTGACGAACCTCCTTCATTAGACACCCTGGTCTCAACATCGGTAGATGTTTTATCTACTAGCTCTTCATCTACCCATAGTAGTGATGTGTATATGAACCATATTTATCATGATGATGCACCAGGTAGTTCGACTGCATCATGTGGTCTCCCTTCCTCTAGTCTGCTGTGTTCCATTCAGATGAAGACATCATAGAAGCCATGACTACCCTTGATTTTCCTTGGGGTGATATGCACCATCGTGCATATTTCCTTCTGCAACACACCCATGATTAGTATGTTGTGGAGTCCAAATACTTCATCCATAGTGAAGTCTATTGGTTAAATAACCCATTACTTCGAACCCCATGAGACTGAATTCTTGAATCCGTTATTTCAACATTTGGGACACCATGGCGCTCCACAAATTCCTCTAGCTAGGGGCATCATTCCCACCTTTTCATACTATATCAGTCCCCTCCATCACATATTCTACGGGGCACGATTTCGCCTTACCTCCTCCTTAATTGATTAATCCAAGTATCATCCTAGACCCCAAAGATCTAGGTATGGTCGATTATCCTTCCATACCTTGCATAGTTTATCCTACCAGCCACTCCAACGAGCCATATATCGTAGATGCTTGATACCATATCTTCAAATATTCTAATTTATGTGATACTATACTTACCACTTGGTCCCCATGTTTGACTTGGTGGGCGTGGATGATTCCGGACCTTCTCTAGTATTTCATTCCTGGATTCATTTCTTACCTTGATTCTTCACCAGGAACCATATTTCCAAGAATCATTATGGCCGCATTTAGAAAAGTAAGGCCACCTACGTAAAAGTCATAGATCCTGATTCCAATGGTCAGTCTATTCGCTACGATCGCTGCAAGATTTAGGGCCTTCTACTCCTCTCCAAATTCACCACAGTTCACTTAGAAAATGAATTACATTGGAGGGAAAATTCTATTTTATAGGAAAACCCACAAATTTTCCGTTGCTAATTGCAACCACACTGTAGCTCAATTTGACGAACCGTCAACACAGTTGGAAAGCTCTCAATGGGAATTATAATGGGTCTTCTTTTTTTTTGGTAATTTGACACTTCACTAGGAAGTCATTTTTACGAGAAGGGTCATTTTTCCGCCTCTTAAAATCGAATTTCTTCACATGTGTTGCTTGTACTCGGGGTACCACTTTTCCTTCATACTTGTCAATGATTGTGTTGATTTTTGTCATGAGTAACCATCTTTTTCTCATGTTTTCATGGTCCCCCCAGGCCTATCCTGTGCTAAAGCATCATCAAGTCACCCTTGTTCAAAGCATCTGAGCTGAGTCATCTTTGCATTCATGGAGTCTATCTCAAGTCCCTTTATCTCTTATTACAGTATTCCCTCCATCTTTGTGTCACATTCATCACGTGTTGCCCATTTTTGCCTCCAACCATACTGTCCTTCATCCCCTTCGGAGTCGAGTCAGTCACTGCCAGTTCATCCATGCTTTTTATGCTCTGACAAGGGGATTCGTCTGTCAGCTACTTAGTATCTCCTATTCTATAATAATCCCTGGTGTCAGTCCCATTAGGGTCCCGTGATTTGGCAGATTGGAAAGCCAAGTGACAGGGTAACATCAAACCAACTTTGGAGCCCTAGGACCTAGCCTTCCTGGACTCAGAGAGGGCTCTATCTATAATGAAAAGGATGTAAACTTGTTTGCTTTTTATGTATTTGATTTTAGGCTAGTTGTTAAGTATGTTTTTAGTTTGTTTTAGGTTTTGAGGGGGAACTGATCAAAGGATAAATAGGTAAAAAGTTTTTCAAATCAACTGGGCTATGGGGTCGAAAAGGTCGAGACTGTCTCAAATGGTTGACAAGGTATTACTGCAGGGCCGATTTGGTCGAGGTAAATGGATTCTTTGGGTGAAAGTGAAATGAGATGGACAGTAAGTTTGTGAAAGACAAAGAGGCTTTAAGCGTAAATAGTTTAAATAGCAAGCATTCATGTGGTAGGGCTAACCATTAATCATAATAAATGAAACTCAAACTGATAGATGCAGAAAATAAACAATCAGGTGATGCATAGAAGTATAAGACCATCTAACTTTGGGAAAATCACCTTCAGAATTTTGGGAAAAAAAATAAGAAAAACAAACAACTCAACCTATGAAGAGGGAACTCCTAAACATCATATCTTGAGCTATCGGGAACTTTGAAATAATACTGCAGAGCATGGACAAAGGGCAAGATCGAAACAAGACCTCTTTGACTTAACTAAGACAATCAATACTTCAGAGAGAGATTTCAGAGATGGAGTTTTGATTAGCTATGAGTAAGCAGGGAGTACCGTGAATCATACTAGAAAGTATACATAATAACCATTAATTAAATTGATAACAAATTCTTAGGGTACCAAAGAGCAATTAAGAATTCTCTTACATAACCAAGAAAGATGAAAACATAGAAGCTGCAATGAATCAGGAAACTTGAGGTGCCTCCATGGGCATGTCTCAAATCTATTCTTTAATGACCTACATCAAGAAAGAAGCAAGAAAATATGTATGATAAACTAAGGAAACATAACAAATAAGGAAAAAAATACCATTCACCAAGCCATGGAATCCTACAAACAATCCTCATCCACCATCCAAGTCAAGCAAGAGATCATCCACTTCATGAGACAAATTATTTCTTAAAAGCTTGTAATACTATGTATTGCTCTATATCATCAAGTTTAGCCTCTGGTTACAATGAATTCTCTTGGATTATATAGGCCAAAGAGAAATAAACCCTCCTAGAGCATCTAGAAGGCCATTGGCCTAATACAAATATCTGATTTTTTCCTTGAGGCTTTGCAAAGCCCAAGGCAAAAAATATCTTCAAAAATATCTATTTAAGCTAATAATAGAAATAAGATTGACTTTTAATCTCTGACATGGAGTTAAAAATAGCTAAACACACTTTTGGATGATCATATTCAGAAAACTGTTGTTTTAGCCAAAATGCTACAGGAGCATAGCAGTAGAAAGAAGCCTGTTTTGAAGACAAATTTTGAGGGACCTCCTGATGTCAAAACGAGGCCTGTGATAGCTCGTTGGAAAGCCTTAAATGTTTAGTTTCTGGAACTACTTGATTTTTCCAAAACTGATCCATAGAAGTCTATCAAAAGGTGGACTGAGTGAAAAAACCTAGGAGGGTCTCATCTGTTGATATGTGAGGCATAAAGGTACAATTTTGATTGATTTTTGCCTCTTTGGGGGCACCAAAACACCTCCTTTGGATCTAAAAATTTGAGAGTAGATGCCCCCAAATTTAATACATAAAAAAAATGACTTTCATGAGCTGAGGATGCTCCTAGTAGAGATGGTAGCGCTTAGAAAAATGTGCAATTAGGGCCAAAAAACACAAAAAACATGATCATGTCAAAATTTGCTCAATTTTGGCGAGCAAGCCCCTTATGGGTTCTTAGAAGCATGCAAGGAAGCTGAAGCCAATATTTCAAGCCTAGATATGTCTTTTTCCACGTTTTCCACTGGGCGCCTCCTTCAGGCAGTTTTGAGCCTTTCTTGAGCAAGTTTGAGTTTTCTTCGGGCAAATTGGTTCAATTTCTTGTAGTGCCCTGTCATCTTCCTTTGAAAACCCAAGTCTCTATTTTCTTTTTCTAATTTATCCTCTAAATGCTTGTTTTATTTTTCAAGCCACGATTCTGTATCATTTTATATTTCTTGGGCAAGAAATTGTGTGAGAGGATAAGATCGAACAAGGACTGCTTCTTCTTCCTTTTGTTTCTCCAAAGCTTTCCTAAGACCCATAGTTTTAGGCCTTTTTCTTACTGGCTTCACTTCTTCCTCAATATCATCAAATTTTCCCATATACTCTTCAAGCTTGACTTGTGCTTTGTATGCTTCCCTTTGATATTTGAATGCTCGGGCTTCATAAATTGCCATTTGTCCACTCATTTGTTTATTTTTCATTTGTAGAAAATGTATGAGGTCCTTTGACCTTTCTAGATCAATTTCTAAGTCATGCATTTGGGCTTCTCTGTTTTGCAAAAGTGACTCAAGAATTCTAGCTTCATCATCTCCAGCATCACTGTCTATTTGTATGATGTCAAAATCCCTTTCTTTTTCATGACTATTCTCCTACTGTTCAACTTTTTCTTTGCCCTTGCTTTGGATAGACTTATTTGCTCTTTTTCTCTTCGGCAATTCAACAATACTCTTCTTAGGCAATTTTCCTCTACTCCTTAGTGCCCTAGTGACATTTCTAATCACTGCTAGAGTGATTTTCTTCTTCGTAGATTTGGTGTTTTTAGGCTTCACCACTTTTGGAGGAAGAGTCATGGCCCCTTGCTTAGGAGAGGGAGCTAGCACATGCTCTTGGCTGTGTTGAGGAGAAGAGAGAGGAGATTTTATCACTAGCACTTGTTCAACTTGGTCTTTTACATTGTTGCTTTCAACATCACTTGCTTTGTTGCCCTGTTCACTATTTTCCTCACTGTTTTGAGTTTTTTTAGGGCTTCCATCTTCACCTTTATCACTGTTTTGAATTTGTTGAGGGCAGACTTCATTGTGACTGTCTTCTTTGTCATTTTGAATGTTTCCATCATCTTCACTGTCTCCCTTAGACTCTGTGTGTGGGCTGCCACCATGGTCACTACTTTTCTGGGAGGCGCTTTTTTCATTGACCCTTTGATTGGTTTCATGACTTTGTTGAGGACTGTGGTGTTCCTCATCACTGCTTTGAACATCTTCCCTTTGCTTTTCATAATCACTACCTTGCTGCTCTTCATCATCACTATTCCCTTGCTCATTTTCACTGCTCTGTTTAGGGCTGCTTTGCTGTTAATCCTCACTAATTTGTTGAGTGCTACTGACTTCCTTATCCTTTAGTGAGCTTTCTTCACCATCAATAGTATACTCATGATCACTGCCATGTGGTTTGTCACTTGGTTCATGCTCACTATTTTGCGTAGTGTCCCTATGTTCCTCATCATCACTAACTTCATGCCTGCTTTCATAAGACTGCTCTTTTTCACTATCAAACATAGGAGATTCTTGCTTTTGAAAAGTATTTTGACTTGATGAAGGAGAGGCATAGTGAGTGGAGGGTGAGGAGGATATGTGAGATGGGCCATGAGATGAAGAGGCAGTAGCAAAATCTAGATGAGAAATGAAAGTCTCCCAAGACACTCCTTTCTTTTCAAGCTGGTGAAGGATGATGATTTTTTTGAGAGAATGATGGAAAAGACTAGCTTTTTGCTGAGCAGGAGGTCTCTTTTGGACAAGGGAGATCATCTTGTTTATGCTTTTGTAGAGGAAGAAAGGGAGATTTAGTAATTGACTTCTTGTGAAATGCATGAGAAGCCTGATGTGATAGGAATAAATTCAGGAATACCTCCCTTCACATGTGAAATACTTCATGATAACTCTCATGAGGGGGGCATAACTGCTCAATAAGTGAGAAAAAGGAAATATAGCTTGGCAAGCATCCTGATGGTCTGGTTTTAGGAAGGGTTTATAATGATTGAGATCTAGGTATGCTTGTTTGAACCACTTTTCTCCTATATAGGGGATCTTAGTTGCTTTGGGGACAACCCTAGGAGTGAGTTTAAAGTCCAGACCTGCTAGGTGGACATGTTTTCCTTGCAACCTCAGGGCGAACAACTGTGTTAAGGGAGGGAAATTGGTGACCTCCTGGACTTTTTGGAAAAAATAAGGTGACCTACCTCATGGAAGTTGAAAAGAACCGAAGGGGAGTCATTTATTTCCTGAGTTGTAACAGGCTCAAATCTTTTGTGAAATCCACCCTTGCTGGCTTTCTTTGGAGGCATAGCTTTGTTTAGGCTTTCCTTCACTCTCTTACCAACACAGGTCTTTGAAATGAACTAAAAAAATAGAACTCTTCTTTCAGCACAGTTTTTCACTTTTAAAAAATATGTTTGGCTTCTTAATCAAACAGGCCTTTCAACTGATAATAATCCCTTTCTCAAAAACAGGTTTTGCTCCTTACTCAACAAACATGCCTTTTGCAACCAGACAATAAGCCCTTTCTCCTCAATCACTATCTTGTTTTCTCTTAGTAAACATGGTGGTTTTAAGAATAAACTGTGTTTTTACCTTCATTGGATTGTGTCTTTTTCTTAACAAAATTTATTCTTAAAACCTCTCAAACTCAAAAAATTAGGCGAAGAAAATAGTAAATACCTCTTAAAAATGTGTTGTGCGCTTTCGGAGATAATTTCACTGGGAAAAAATCCAATTTGTTAGTGAGTTGGAGGTCTTTTGAGCGGTGCTACGCTCTTGTGCATAGGCACGTAGCATGTGCACGCTGCTGTGGTGTTGTCGGGTCGGGCACTGGGCGTCCTCTGAATGCCGGGCGGGCTGGTTGGTCGACACACAC
The DNA here is from genome assembly GCA_034641835.2 of Pinus albicaulis. NCBI lineage: Eukaryota > Viridiplantae > Streptophyta > Pinopsida > Pinales > Pinaceae > Pinus > Pinus albicaulis. The sequence goes on from CM076581.1 coordinate 1,601,568,947, forward strand.
AGGCGTGTCACACGACGCTACAGGCGCGTCGTGCCGTGTGTAAAATGCTTTGGAGAGACGCTACAGGCACGTCACATCTTCAAATTTATGCAAACTGCTCGCCCAAGGTTCGAAAAAAAGTTTTTCTTTTGTCCCTTTGCACAATAGAAAATGAACTTTAACTTTGAGAGCTTTTATAGCTCTTTTTAAAACGCTTTTTCCCTCCTCGTGGTGATTTTGACATTTTCGCCTTTGTATTTGTAAAGAAAAAATGGTTTTCTCTTTTTTGTTGAGGGCTTTCTTTTTTAACAGACCATTTAGGGGTATCTATGTAATCTTTTCCACTTTTCACTCTTGAATATCCTCAAACAACTATGTGCCCTTTGCTTATTACTGAAGGAGGCACTTTCAACATACTCTTCCGGGCGCTTGTCCTATACTCCATGTTTCAACCCCTTTAAAGCTCTGTCTATTTATTTGAAAAAGGTTGTTTTCAACATTTAAAACTTGCTCCCATCATTTGGTTGAAGGCATATCAAAACTGTAATGGCTTGTCTGAATGAGAGATGCCTCTTTTACATAAATCACCTGTGTGAATTTCTCTTTCTATTAGTTGCAGAAGTCACTTTTAAACAGATCTTTGTGTACCTTTTTACCATTTGGATGAGGTTTCTTTAATCCAAATTCTAGCCTTGGTTTGTTAGTGAATGCACTCTTTCAAACACACTATCTCTCAAACTGCCCATTACTGACAAATTTTTCCAAACATTGTCGATATTTGATGAATTTTGACCCTCTGCTTATTTGTGAAGGGGGCCTTGTAAACACAAAGTTTCTTTCATCTCTGTCTATCATTTGAAGACTATTTTTGAACAAGTTGTCTGTGGGCTCTATACTTATCATGAAGGAGGCAATGTTTGATAAACTGCATGGGCGCTTTTTGACCTCTGTTAACCAAATGAAAAATGTCCATGAACAAACTGTTTGTGGCTCTTTAGACAAAATATGTTATCATTCAAAAGAGATCCTATGCTTGTCATTCAAGGGAGGCTTCTTTAGGACTATGAGGGGTGCCCTTTCTTCTCTGGAAGGAGGTCTTTGATCTTTCAGTGTTAACCTTTGAGAAAGGCTACTTGTTCCAAATCTAGGCCCTCTGAGACTGCGCCTTTACCCTTTGCCTATCTTTTGAAGGAGACTTCCAAAACACAGTATTTGTGACCCTTCAGATCTACTATAAGGTGCCCTGCTTATTTACTGATGGAGATCTTGAAAACTATAAAACTTCATTCATTTCAAAATTATGACCCATGTCTGTTTGTTTGAAAAATACAAATAGAAGGCAACAATGAATCTTTGGTACTTATCCTTGATGAAATCATTTGAATCATAATGCCCTTTGCTTTATGAGGACCTGTCAGTAATGTATATCCCTATTTTCATAAATCACTGTGCAAATTTCAGGAGCAAATAATCTGCTTTGTAAATGGTGAGCACTCGCTGTTATGCATCTTTGAAACAACTCTTTTCCCTTAACTGGGTTTTCATAGGGTGCAGTGAAGTTGTTTGTGACAGTCTTTCAAAGTTTAGTTCATGATAAAGTATGAGAAGCAACTGTCCTTCTTATACCTTCACTATGGTGCCTAAATTTCTTTAAAGCTCTTTTTGCCAGAAGACTATCATTGTTGGTTGTATAAGGCTGATTTGTAGGTCTGGCCACAATCTGCACTTTCTCTGACTTCCATAGTAAACTGACACAATATGAGACTCTCTCCTGAGGTGCTCTTTTATGTCATACTTTGTTTAGTGTCATCAATTAGTACATCCCTGTAGAGATGTAAAAAAAAATTCTTTTGAAGTTTGGAGTACTTCTTTGATGTTTCATGGGGATCATGCCTGATCTAATCATATTTCTTCAGACAGGGAAAACTCCTTCTCTTTTCCTGATTTGAACATTCCTGAGCCTTGCTAGAAACAAAACAAAGTGACCTATTTGATGGTGCGTGACCTATGGATAGACAAGGGTTTTGCTTTGGAAAATAACAAGACATGATGGCTGACTGATATTGAAGACAGGGTTTTTGGCTCAAAACAGTCTCGCCAAGGAATTGTCCCTAAAACACCACCACCTAGACCTACATACTTTGTCATGGATTTTGAATGGCTTCTTGCGCATGAGTAGGTTATCACATGACAAAGTGATTAGTGAGAGAGGGGTAGACACTTTGTTAAATGTTGGACAGTGAGTTGCATAAAAAACAAAGGATTTTGATGCTAGAGAGACAAACTTATAACAATTATAGACAGGGAGGCTTTGGTGAATTGTGATAGGTAGGGAAACTGAAGGGTTTTTCTCATTATAGGCTGAAGGAGAGGGGTAGGAAAACAAAAAATTGTTTGAGGTGTTTTCTAGATGACAAATTGACAGATTGAGATTAGCTTCTAGAAAACTCAGTCAAGGAATATAGTCATCAAAACAGGTAAAAAATACTGATGACTAACAGTGACTCCATTTCGGGAGGGCGGCTCCCTTTCGGGAGGTGTCCAGAATTACAGATCTCTGGCTTGTGAAGACCAATTCCTTATCCATTGGCGCAAATTTCTCTCTTTCTTGATGCTATTTCTGAAAATTTACAACATGATTAGCATCAACCTCATCTCTACCTACCCAACTATATATTCTAATATTTTTTATTCTTTAGGTGTGCTTGTGTTGGGAAAAATACTGAGAGGGGGGGGGGCGGGGGGGTGAATCAGTATTTAGGACTTAATCAAAACTTTTTACTTTTACAGTCACTAAAACCCATACGCTACTTTGCTGAAGCCAACTAGCGTGTACACGCGAATATCCTTCATAAAACTCGCGTATACACAGAGATCTTATTATGCCATTAATTCTTCACTTATATCATTCCATCATTCATTCATTAGATGTTCAATAAACAGTAAACATGTGTAGTAAGAACAGAACAAATCATCACACATAAGCAACACACATGAACACCAGGATTTTAGGTGGAAACCCAAGTCGGGAGAAAACCACTACTGCTGTTGTCTCAGCCTTCAATATTTTATTATAAAGAAAACATCTTACAACTTATGTGTTGGCGTAGACTCCTACCAGCACGCAGGCACCCACCTGCGCTCGTTTACCAGCCTCTCCTGGAAGGGAGCTCCAACCCCCTGACTCATTTACCAGCCTCTCCAGGAAGGGAGCTACAACCCCCTGACTGAAGGCTACAACCCTCAGCACCTCTTTGGACCACGTTTCATCAATTTTCACACTGGATCCAACAACTTCAATAGAGCACAACTTGCAAGCCACTTTTCATCATATTTTCAGACTGGACCCACTCCACACATTTAAGCTCAATCATACATCATCATCAGATAGCAGTAACACAGCAGAACAGATCAGACATTTCACACTTCTTACTTCAGCAAACCCTAATCTTCATACACGCTTTCCTTTCACTGATCCTGCGTATATACGCGCCTTCGTCCATACAAACCCGTGTATACTTCTGTACATATTACAGAGCTAATTTCCCAAACCATACACACTTTATCTTCATTAAACCTGCGTATATACGCGCTTACTCTGCGGCGAACTAGCGTATAGTTCTTCAGACATTTAGGTCATTGCAATTCTTCAGAACAGATACATTACTCAGATTTTACCCTTTACTTCAGACAGATGTTCGCCTCATCTCAGATCTAATCATTCCATAAACGAATCTGAGATACAAATACATTCAGGATCTAGATTCCCTTCTTCATCATTTCTTCATTGGTGCATCATATTGAATCTTTCATTCATTGTAACCTTTCATTCGAATGTGCTTAGGAAAATGTTCATTCAATCTCCCAGATGACTTGCGCACCTTTTACAATCAATATCTTCTCCTTATATAGGGTTACCCTTCATCAATACCATGAGTCAAAACCACATTACTTCCAATGGTATTCCTGGATGGGATCACATAGGCGAACCATCATTCAATACAATGGGTCAATACCATGGTAGTTACCCCTGGTTTTACAAATTTAGAGCACTTTTTCCCATACGCGACTTGGCACGTTATTTCCCGTGTGCATACACTACTTCGTCTAGACAAATCCACGTATGCATTGAGACATACTCTTTTCATCATGTTCTGGCACATACTGACATTCCTTCCATCGTACATACGTACTCATTGTATACATCGAATTCATCTTTAACAAGTTCATCAGAACATATTCCGCCGAGGACAACTTCAACGCCAGTAGGTTACCGCTCATCTTCATCAAGTGGGTTGCCATCAAGGACAACACATTGCATCATATTGCCAACAATATCCCCCTTTGGACTTGATGGCAACCACGATGGTGTTTGATCACCACAACAGATAGATACATTAAGCATAACCATTATTCTCCCCTTATTCGAACACCATGTCACTCTCCCCCTTTGACATCAAGGGCAAAGGGCGGATCAATACCAACACAAGGTTTTTATCCTCATGTAGACTCCATGCTCCATGTAGATATGATGTGCACTGAAGTTTCCATGCTCCCCCTAAGTTCATGCTGAATCTTCAAACATATTTTTACTGAAGTGCATGACTCTATGACCTTCCTTACATCAAAGACTCATACTTACATCACAGATCCAACCAAGTGGATTTACATATGAGACTAAAAAACCCAACCAAGTGGGTTTACACAATTTGACTCAACTACCCAACCAAGTGGGTTTACAAATTTGACTCAACTACCCAACCAAGTGGGTTTACAAATTTGAACAAGTCCTTACTCCCTTACATGACCCCGAATATTTTATTATACATCATAGGTCTCGACATGACCTTTCATCATTAAATATGACCTTTTACCAGCCAATAACGAAGACCCCTCGAGAAGATCGTATTTGAACCATCATAATGCCAACAATGCATTATACTCGCCAAGGCTAAAAATCCCACAAAAATGTACATCAAAATCACTTTCCATATGACCGGCTCCTCCTTAGCATGCAACTTTGAGCTGCTGTGACAAGTTATACGGTAATAATTTGTCCTCCTTATCTCTGAATCATAAGACTTCCATCTCATCCATGAGTGAAAGAAAAGAATACTCTTCAGCAAAAAGCAAACAGGGCTCATCCATAATCACAAGAAACCATGTAACATGTCATCATCATTTAGAACTGGGAAATAAACAGATACAATGCCAATAATACAATCATTAATAGTCGGAGGTATACGAACACCTTTGATCTTCCATTGTTATACAAATTTTCTTATCATCCAATACGCTCTTGTTGTGTACCGTAACTTTCGCGTGTATCTGGCCCTATTAATTGCCCGAACGGCAATGTCGTCAGGTATAGAAAATTTCATTCCTCCATCTCCCACAATTTATCCTTCATATATTTTATTGTGTCAGTTCTCCTGTAATAAATAATCATAACGATTTTCCAAATCAACCATGAGAATCATCATATTGCTGCTCCCCCTGACGATACATTCTTTTAAGCTCCATAATGTGTCTCATCACTCTAACGATCATTAAATGGCTTCCAAAAGGCTGATGGCTACGGTAGAAATTGATATTCATATGTTTACAATGATCCTCCTTCTTTTTCCAAATTTGCTTGAACTTTCTAATTGTGTGCTGAAAATTGTCCACTTTCTCAGATCTGTTCAACCTGCATTATTTTTCTACATGTCCATACTTGTTACAAGAATAACATCTCATGTGTCCAAAGAAATGAGCATAAGAATCATAATGAGTATTTCTAATCTTCCTTCTTTTGCAATCAGTTGCTTTATGTCCATACTTGTTACATGAAAAACAATATCCCTTGAAGAAACCAGAGTACCTTTCTATGTAGGATATGCACATTTGTGCATTTCAACAATGCATACGCGATTGTTGCCAACATCATGATTGTAAAACATTCAAGCATTCAACATTATTGAAATATTTCCTTTGAGATTTCTTCATTGTTGGTTGACCTTTTGTTTCTTTCAACACTTCAGGTTTCGCATTGACACCTTCCTTTGAATCATTAGCACTTCCTTGTGAACTAGATTCTCCTTTAGGTTCATAAAGCAAGACCAGTTTATAGAAGGAGACCTTTGACTACTAAAAATGTTATAAAGATCTTAGTACTATCTTGAAACCTCAAGAGTTTATCCTTTTCCTCTAATTTACCTTTGAGAATGTTTACCTCAACCTCCAATTTTTGGCATTGCTTCATCATGCTTTCTTCAACCCTTTTTCCTTCTTCTACTTGATCATTCAAATTTAAGATCTCTTCTTTCAATCCATTTTCTTGCTCTTCAAAAGTTTGTAGAAGTTCTTCATTCCTCTTATTCGATTTTTCCAGATCTTTTTTGAGCGAGATGAATTCTGCTTCACGTCCTTCCTTTTCAAATGATTGTAGAAGTTCTTCATTCTTCTCATTTGATGCTTCAAGGTTTGCTTTCAGAGAGATGATTTCTGCTTCAAGTCCTTCACTGTTATTGGTTACTTTGTCCTGCAGTCTTTGATACATTTCTATCTGTCCCTTCATTTTTTCTATTTGTTCATTCAATCTAGAGATCACATCCTTGAGGATAGATTCCATCCTTTTAAATTGATCCCAAAAATTACTTTCATCATTGATCTTAAGATTTGCTTCTAGACTTATACTGTTACTTTCACTATCTTCATCATTGCATGCACAAGTGAGTGGATTACAAGAACAACAATCAATACCTGTATCCTCTTCTTCATTTTCTGTTGCACATGTTTTCTGAGATATCTTCTTTCCTTGAGTAGCCTTCTTCTTTTGCTTCTTTGCCATGAGCACTAGCAGATTTTGGTCAGAATCTTCTTCATCTTCACTTGACATTTCATTATTATCTTCATTTGCATAATAACTCTTTCCCTTTATCATGATTTTCTTTATAAGGACATTTAATAGCATAATGACCAACTCGTCCACAACCAAAACATTTGAAGGGGAGCTTACCTTTGAATCTTCCAGTTCCTAGTTGGAGTTTTCTCACAAAATTTGCTTCTTTTTCTTCTGATATATACTTTGATTCCTTGACATCTTCCTTGTCTTTTCTTTTTTCACATGCCTTAAAAGCAGCTTCTTTGGTTTGAGAGGGACCTCCTTGTCTCATTTCATAAGCAGTCAGAATACCATGTAGTTGAACAATAGTAAGAGTTTGCAAATCTTGCCTTTCTTCAATAGCAGATACTTTTGACTCAAATTTTGAAGTCAAAGATCTTAAGACTTTTTCCACCATAGTAGTATCGGTTATGGTTTCACCCAAACTTCTCATACGATTTACAATATCATCTAGACATAAAAAGAAACTGGCAATACTCTCATCACTATGCATCTTCAAATTTTCTTATTCAATTCTGAGGGTTTGGAGTTTTTCACTTTTTACCTTTGTATCTCCTTCATAGCTCAGAATGATTTTGTCCCATATTTATTTTGCTGAATTTAGCTACATCACTTTAGCAAATTCTGGTTCAGACATGCTTCCTAATAGGACATTGACTGCTTTGGCATTGATTTCATATTTCTTCCTTTCTGCTGCATCAGTGGGAAAACTTGCTGGATATTGATAAACTTCTTCCACGATAGCCCATACTTCTACACCAAGACTTTGCAGATATGCTTTTGTTTGTATCTTCCAGAATAACAGATTATCTCCATTGAATAGAGGTGGCCTTATAGACATTACCCCTTCATGACTTCCCATTGTGACGGATCTCCTTCAAGCGATCAAGCACGAGAAGAACACCTTTCTGATACCAATTGTTGGGAAAAATGTTTGAGAGAGAGAGGGTGAATCGGTGTAGGACTTAATCAAAACTTTTTACTTTTCCAATCACTAAAATCCATACGCTACTTTTCTGAATCCAACTAGTGTATACACGCGGATATCCTTCATAAAACTCGCGTATACACAGAGATCTTATTATGCCATTAATTCTTCACTTATATCATTCCATCATTCATTCATTAGATGTTAAATAAACAGTAAACATGTGCAGTAAGAAAAGAAAAAATCATCACACATAAGCAACACACATGAACACCAGGATTTTAGGTGGAAACCCAAGTCGGGAGAAAACCACCGCTGCCGTTGTCTCAGCCTTCAATATTTTATTATAAAGAAAACATCTTACAACTTATGTGATGGTGTAGACTCCTACCAGCACGCAGGCACCCACCTGCGCTCATTTACCAGCCTCTCCTAGAAGGGAGCTCCAACCCCCTGACTCGTTTACCGGCCTCTCCTGGAAGGGAGCTACAACCCCCTGACTGAAGGCTACAACCCTCAGCACCTCTTTGGACCACGTTTCATCAATTTTCACACTAGATCCAACAACTTCAATAGAGCACAACTTGCAGGCCACTTTTCATCATATTTTCAGACTGGACCCACTCCACACATTTAAGCTCAATCATACATCATCATCAGATAGCAGTAACACAGTAGAACAGATCAGACATTTCATACTTCTTACTTCAGCAAACCCTAATCTTCATACACACTTTCCTTTCACTGATCCTGCGTATATACGCGCCTTCGACCATACAAACCCGCATATACTTCTGTACATATTACAGAGCTAATTTTACTGCCCATACGCACTTTCTCTTCAGCAAACCTACGTATATATGCGCTTACTCTGCGTCAAACTAGCGTATAGTTCTTCAGACATTTAGGTCATTGCAATTCTTCAGAACAGATACATCACTCAGATTTTACCCTTTACTTCGCATAGATCTAATAGATACAAATACATTCCAGATCTAGATATTCCGCTTCATCATTTCTTCATAGGTGCATCATAGATTCAGATCTATTATCAAACCTTTACCCTTTCCATACAGATATACTTCATAGAGAAGTATTCATTCAAGTTCAGACATCTTGCTCCCACACTCATGATTTGCACAATGAATTTCTTCTCCTTATATAGGTTTATCCTTTTTCAATACCAGAGTCAAAACTACAAATTCCAATGGTATTCCCGACTAGGATCTGCTTAGCTTTAATCATTTACTCACATAATGGGTCAATACCATGGTTACCCCTGGTTTTACATATTTAGAGCGCTTTTTCCACAAGATGACTTGGCATCATATTTTCACGTACGTTTGTCTAGACAACCACATGTTCTGAGACATACTCTTTTCATCATGTTCTAGCACATACTGACATTCCTTCCATCATTACCTTCTGTACTCATTGTATATACATCCGATTTACATCATTTAACAAGTTCATCAAGACATATTCCATCAGGGACAACTTCATCAAGTAGGTTGCCATCATCTTCATCAAGTGGGTTGCCATCAAGGACAACACTCAGCATCATATTGCCAACAATCTCCCCCTTTGGACTTGATGGCAAACACGATGGTGTTTGATCATCAAAACAGATAGATACATTAAGCATAACCATTATTCTCCCCTTATTCAAACACCATGTCACTCTCCCCCTTTGACATCAAGGGAAAAGGGCGGATCAATACCAACACAAAGTTTTTCTCCTCATGTAGACTCCATGCTCCATGTAGATCTGATGTGTACTGAATTTTCCATGCTCCCCCTGAGTTCATGCTGAATCTTCAAACATATATATATATTTTTTTAATGAAGTACATGACTCTATGACCTTCCTATCACCAAGGACTCATACTTACATCAAAGATCCAACCAAGTGGATTTACATATGAGACTCAAATACCCAACCAAGTGGGTTTACACAATTTGACTCAAATACCCAACCAAGAGGGTTTACACATTTTGACTCAAGTACCCAACCAAGTGGGTTTACATATTTGATCAAGTCCTTATATGACTGAATATTACAATTTTACATCATAGGTCTCAACATGACCTTGTCATCAAATTACAAATATGACTTTTTATGACCAATACCAGAAAGACCTCAAGAGAGAGATCATATTTCAAAACCATCATAATTCCAACGATGCATTATACTCAGCAAGGCTAAAGCTCCCCCTGAAAATGTACATCAAAGCATCCTTTCCATATGACCAAGGCTCCTCCTTAGCTTTTGCAACCTGAAGCTCTTTCAACAGCAAGTTATCAGTAGCATGATCTGTCCTTATCTCTGAATCATAAGACTTCTATCTCATCCATGTGTGAAAGCAACGAAAAATTCTTCAGCAAAAGGCAAACAGGACTCATCCACAATCATAAGAAACCATGTAACATGTCATCATCATTTAGAACTGAGAAGTGAGCAGATACAGTGCCAATAATACAATCATCAGTAGTCAGACTGATGCTCCCCCTGAACCGGTACTCCTTTTCTTCAGCTGCCATATTAATTTTCCTTATCATAAAGGCATACGCATCTGTGTCTGATGGAACTCACGTGTATACGCGGCTTTAGTTTACTGAAACCGCGTATGGAAATTGAATTATAGAAAATTTCACATTCCTCCATCTCCCCCTCAATTTGTCCTTCCTGTACCTGTATTCTTCATGTCAGATGCTCTGTCAGCAATAAGCATAACTAGATTTTCCAAATCAACCATGAGAATCGTCATACATCGCTCCCCCTGTGACGATACATTACTAAGCTCCATAATGTATCTCACATCACTTTTGCAGTCATTAAGAGAATTAAGCTTCAGAAGCTGATGACTACATTAGGGTCAATATTCCCTATGTTTATGACCGGTCCTCCTTCTTTTTCCAAATTTGCTTGAACTTTCTAATTGTGTGTTGAAAATTGTCCACTTTCTCAGATCTGTTCAACCTGCATTCTTTTTCTACATGTCCATACTTTTTACAAGAATAACATCTCATGTGTCCAGAGAAATAAGCATAAGAATCATAATGAGTATTTCTAATCTTCCTTCTTTTGCAATCAACTGCTTTATATCCATACTTGTTACATGAAAAACAATATCCCTTGAAGAAACGAGAGTACCTTTCTATGTAGGATCTATTTTTTTGTGGCTGAAACAATCTGCTTCTGCAATTGGCTGCAACATGTCCATGATTATGGCATTTAAAGCATTCAACATTATTGAATGATTTCCTTCGAGAATTCATGATTGTCGGTTGACCTTTTGCTTCTTTCAACACTTCAGGTTTTTCTTTGACATTTTTTGAATCTTTAGCACTTCCTTGCGAACTAGATTCTCCTTTGGCCGTTTCATGAAAACCCAGACCAAGTTTAATATAAGGACAAATCATTAGATGTTCAATAAACTATAAACATGTGCAGTAATAACAGAACAGATCATCACACATAAGAAACACACATGAATACCAGGATTTTAGGTGGAAACCCAAGTCGGGAAAAAACCACCGCTGCCGTTGCTCAGCCTTCAATATTTTATTATAGAGAAAACATCTTACAACTTATGTGCTGGCGTAGACTCCTACCAGCACGCAGGCACCCACCTGCGCTCGTTTACCAGCCTCTCTTGGAAGGGAGCTCCAACCCCCTGACTCGTTTACCAGCCTCTCCTGGAAGGGAGCTACAACCCCCTGACTGAAGGCTACAACCCTCAGCACCTCTATGGACCACGTTTCATCAATTTTCACACTAGATCCAAAGCTTCCTTTAGAACACAACTTGCAGGCCACGTTTCATCATATTTTCAGACTGGACCCAATCCACACATTTAAGCTCAATCATACATCATCAACAGATAGCAGTAACACAGAAGAACATATCAGACATTTGATACTTCATACTTCAGCAAACCCTAATCTTCATATGCACTTTCCTTTCACTGATCTTGCATATATACGCGCCTTCGACCATACAAACCTGCGTATACTTCTGTACAAATTACAGAGCTAATTTTACTGCCCATACGCGCTTTCTCTTCAGCAAACCCGCGTATATACGCGCTTACTCTGCGGCGAACTAGCGTATAGTTCTTCAGACATTTAGGTCATTGCAATTCTTCAGAATAGATACATCACTCAGATTTTACCCTTTACTTCAGCCAGATGTTCGCCTCATCTCAGATCTAATCATTCCATAAACAGATCTAGCATATACAAATACATTCCAGATCATTTCTTCATTGGTGCATCATACATTCAGATCTTTCATTCAACTGTAACCCTTTCCATTCAGATATGCTTCAGAGAGAAGTATTCATTCAAGCTCAAACTTCTTGCACACATTTGCACAATGAATTTCTTCTCCTTATATAGGTTTACCCTTTATGAATACCATGAGCCAAAACCACATTACTTTCGATGGTATTCCTGGACGGGGTCACATAGACGAATCATTACTCAATACAATGGGTCAATACCATGGTGGTTACCCCTGGTTTTACATATTTAGAGCGCTTTTTCCCATACACGACTTGGCACGTTATTTCCCGCGTGCATACGCTACTTTGTCTAGACAAATCCGCATATGCCTTGAGACATACTCTTTTCATCATGTTCTAGCACATAATGACATTCCTTCCATCATTACCTTCTGTACTCATTGTATATACATCAGATTTACATCATTTAACAAGTTCATCAAGACATATTCCATCAGGGACAACTTCATCAAGTAGGTTGCCATCATCTTCATCAAGTGGGTTGCCATCAAGGACAACACTCAGCATCATATTGCCAATCTCCCCCTTTGGACTTGATGGCAACCATGATGGTGTTTGATCATCACAAAAGATAGATACATTAAGCATAACCATTATTCTCCCCTTATTCAAACACCATGTCACTCTCCCCCTTTGACATCAAGGGCAAAGGGTGGATCAATACCAACACAAGGTTTTTCTCCTCATGTAGACTCCATGCTTCATGTAGATCTGATGTGTACTGAAGTTTCCATGCTCCCCCTGAGTTCATGCTGAATCTTCGAACATATATATATATTTTTAATGAAGTACATGACTCTATGACCTTTCTATCACCAAGGACTCATACTTATGTCAAAGATCCAACCAAGTGGATTTACATATGAGACTCAAATACCCAACCAAGTGGGTTTACACAATTTGACTCAACTACCCAACCAAGAGGGTTTACACATTTTGACTCAAGTACCCAACCAAGTGGGTTTACATATTTGATCAAGTCCTTACATGACTGAATATTACAATTTTACATCATAGGTCTCAGCATGACCTTTTTCGTCAAATTACAAATATGACCTTTTATGACCAATATCAGAAAGACCTCAAGAGAGAGATCATATTTCAGAACCATCATAATGCCAACAATGCATTATACTCAGCAAGGCTAAAGATCCCCCTGAAAATGTACATCAAAGAATCCTTTCCATATGACCAAGGCTCCTCCTTAGCTTGTGCAACCTGAAGCTCTTTCAACAGCAAGTTATCAGCAATAATTTCTGCATGATCTGTCCTTATCTCTGAATCATAAGACTTCCATTTCATCCATGTGTGAAAGCAATGAAAACTCTTAACTTCTTCAACAAAAGGCAAAAGCAAGGACTCCACATCCACAATCCATAAGAAACCGTAACGTATCATCATTTTAAGCCGATAAATATGAATCTGATTGCCAGACAATAATACAATCGTGTCAATAAAATGATGAAATTGTCCCCGCAGACTTTGTGCCTGATCTTAATTGTTATAAAAATTTTCTTATCATCAATGCACATGCGTATTTATTATACTGCTTGGAACTACGCGTGTATACGCGGCTTTAGTTCACTGAACCCGCGTATGGAAAGTGAATTATAGAAAATTTCACATTCCTCCATCTCCCCCTGAATTTATCCTTCCTGTACCTGTCTTCTTCATGTCAGATGCTCTGTCAGCAATAATCATAACCATATTTTCCAAATCAAGCATGAGAATCGTCATACATTGCTCCCCCCTGTGACGATACATTACTAAGCTCCATAATGTATCTCACATCACTTCTGCAGTCATTAAGAGAAGTAAGCTTCAGAAGCTGATGACTGCAGTAGGGTCAATATTCCATATGTTTCTGACCGGTCCTCCTTCTTTTTCCAAATTTGCTTGAACTTTCTAATTGTGTGCTGAAAATTGTCCACTTTCTCAGATCTGTTCAATCTGCATTCTTTTTCTACATGTCCATACTTGTTACAAGAATAACATCTCATGTGTCTAGAGAAATGAGCATAAGAATCATAATGAGTATTTCTAATCTTCCTTCTTTTGCAATCAGTTGCTTTATGTCCATACTTTGTACATGCAAAACAATATCCCTTGAAGAAACCAAAGTACCTTTCTATGTAGGATCTGTTTGTTTGTGGCTGAAACAATCTGCTTCTGCAATTGGCTGCAACATGTCCATGATTATGACATTTAAAGCATTCAACATTATTGAATGATTTCCTTTGAGAATTCATGATTGTCGGTTGACCTTTTGCTTCTTTCAACACTTTAGGCTTTGCATTGATATCCTTTGAATCTTTAGCACTTCCTTGTGAACTAGATTCTCCTTTAACAGTTTCATGAAAACCAAGACCAAGTTTAACAGAAGGAGACCTTTGACTACTAAGATATTGTCAAGAATCTTAGTACTATCTTGAAACCTCAAGAGTTTATCCTTTTCTTCTAATTTACCTTTGAGAATGTTTACCTCAACCTCCAATTTTTGGCATTGCTTCATCATTCTTTCTTCAAACCTTTTTCCTTCTTCTACTTGATCATTCAAATTTAAGATCTCTTCTTTCAACCCATTTTCTTGCTCTTCAAAAGTTTGTAGAAGTTCTTCATTCCTCTTATTTGATTTTTCCAGATCTGTTTTGAGCGAGATGAATTCTGCTTCACGTCCTTCCTTTTCAAATGATTGTAGAAGTTCTTCATTCTTCTTATTTGATGCTTCAAGGTCTGCTTTCAGAGAGATGATTTCTGATTCAAGTCCTTCACTGTTATTGGTTACTTTGTCCTGCAGTCTTTGATACATTTCTATATGTCCCTTCATTTTTTCTATTTGTTCATTCAATCTAGAGATCACATCCTTGAGGATAGATTCCCTCCTTTTAAATTGATCCCAAAAATTACTTTCATCATTGATCTTAAGATTTGCTTCTAGACTTATAATGTTACTTTCACTATCTTCATCATTGCATGCACAAGTGAGTGGATTACAAGAACAACAATCAATGCCTGTTTCCTCTTCTTCATTTTCTGTTGCACATGTTTTCTGAGATATCTTCTTTCCTTGAGTAGCCTTCTTATTTTGCTTCTTTGCCATGAGCACTAGCAGATTTTGGTCAGAATCTTCTTCATCTTCACTTGACATTTCATTATTATCTTCATTTGCATAATAACTCTTTCCCTTTACAAATTGTTTCCCTTTATCATGATTTTATTTATAAGGACATTTAGTAGCATAATGACCAACTCTTCCACAACCAAAACATTTGAAGGGGAGCTTACCTTTGAATCTTCCAATTCCTAGTTGGAGTTTTCTCACAAAATTTACTTCTTCTTCTTCTGATATATAATCTGATTCCTTGACATCTTCCTTGTCTTTTCTTTTTGCACATGCCTTAAAAGCAGCTTCTTTGGTTTGAGAGGGACCTCCTTGTCTCATTTCATAAGCAGTCAGAATACCATGTAGTTGAACAATGGTAAGAGTTTGCAGATCTTGCCTTTCTTCAATAGCTGATACTTTTGACTCAAATTTTGAAGTCAAAGATCTTAAGACTTTTTCCACCAGAGTAGTATCGGTTATGGTTTCACCCAAACTTCTCATACGATTTACAATATCATCTAGATGTAAAAAGAAACTGGAAATACTCTCATGCTTGAGTATCTTCAGGTACATTTATGATCCCGAGGTTTGGAGTTTTACTTTTACCTTTGTATCTCCTTCATAGCTCATAATGATTTTGTCCCATATTCTTTTTGTTAATTTCGTACTGTTGTTTGTAAATTACGGATTCCCGGACATGTTCTATCGGACATTGGTAGCACAGCATTGATTTCATATTTCTTCCTTCTGTACATCGGTGGAATATTCTTTGGATATTGATAACCTTCTTCCACGATATTGCTTACCAAGACTTTCGCAGAATATTACTTTTTATTTCGTATCTTCCAAAATAACGAGATTATCTCCATTGAATAGAGAATTGACACCCATAAGACATTACCCCTTCATGACTTCCCATTACGACGGATCTCCTTCAGGTGATCAAGCACGAGAAGAACTTTGCTCGTGCAATTGTTGGGAAAAATACTGAGAGGGGGGGGGTGAATCAGTATTTACTACATATTCAAAACTTTTTACTTTTTCGTTCCTTGAAACCCATACGCTACTTTGCTGAAGACAAGTAGCGTATACACGCGGATATCCTTCATAAAACTCGCGTATACACAGAGATCTAATTATGCCATTAGTTCTTCACTTATATCATTACATCATTCATTCATTAGATGTTCTATAAACAGTAAACATGTGCAGTAAGAACAGAATAAACCATCACACAAAGCATCACACATGAACACCAGGATTTTTGGGTGGAAACCCAAGTCGGGAGAAAACCACCGCTGCAGTTGCTCAGCCTTCAATATTTTGTATAAAAGCTTAATCTTAAACATGTGCGGCATAGACTCTGCAATAACACGGGCACCATAGCTGGTTGCAATCTCAGGAAGGGCTCCAACCCCAAACATTTACCAGCCTCTCTGAAGAGAGCTACAGCACGGCCCGAAGGCTACAACCCATGACCTTCCTCCACGGACCCGTTTCATCGTGCCACCTTTGGATCCAACAAATTCAATGAGCACAACTTTGCGGGCCACTTTTCATCAACATTTTAGAATTTCGGACCCACTCCACACATTTAAACTCCGATATACATCATCCTCAGATGGGGCCAACTTGAAATTAGAACAGATCAGACATTTCATACTTCATCCTTCAGCAAACCCTAGTTTTCATACGCGCTTTCCTTTCACTGATCCTGCGTATATACGCGCCTTCGTCCATACAAATCCGCGTATACTTCTGCACATTTTACAGAACTAATTTCACTGCCCATACGCGCTTTCTCTTCAGCAAACCCGCGTATATACGCGCTTACTCTGCGGCGAACTAGCGTATAGTTCTTCAGACATTTAGGTCATTGCAATTCTTCAGAATAGATACATCACTCAGATTTTACCCTTTACTTCAGACAGATGTTCGCCTCATCTAAGATCTAATCATTCCATAAACAGATCTAGGAGATACAAATACATTCCAGATCTAGATTCCCTTCTTCATCATTTCTTCAGTGGTGCATCATACATTCAGATCTTTCATTCAACTGTAACCCTTTCCATTCAGATATGCTTCAGAGAGAAGTATTCATTCAAGCTCAGACTTCTTGCACACCCTTGCACAATGAATTTCTTCTCCTTATATAGGTTTACCCTTTATCAATACCATGAGCCAAAACCACATTACTTTCGATGGTATTCCTGGACGGGGTCACATAGACGAATCATTACTCAATACAATGGGTCAATACCATGGTGGTTACCCCTGGTTTTACATATTTAAAGCGCTTTTTCCCATACACGACTTGGCACATTATTTCCCACGTGCATACGCTACTTTGTCTAGACAAATCTGTGTATGCCTTGAGACATACTCTTTTCATCATGTTCTAGCACATAATGACATTCCTTCCATCATTACCTTCTATACTCATTGTATATACATCAGATTTACATCATTTAACAAGTTCATCAAGACATATTCCATCAGGGACAACTTCATCAAGTAGGTTGCCATCATCTTCATCAAGTGGGTTGCCATCAAGGAAAACACTCAGCATCATATTGCCAACAATCTCTCCCTTTGGACTTGATGGCAACCACGATTGTGTTTGATCATCACAACAGATAGATACATTAAGCATAACCATTATTCTCCCCTTATTCAAACACCATGTCACTCTCCCCCTTTGACATCAAGGGCAAAGGGCGGATCAATACCAACACAAGGTTTTTCTCCTCATGTAGACTCCATGCTCCATGTAGATCTGATGTGTACTGAAGTTTGCATGCTCCCCCTGAGTTCATGCTGAATCTTCAAACATATATATATATTTTTAATGAAGTACATGACTCTATGACCTTCCTATCACCAAGGACTCATACTTACATCAAAGATCCAACCAAGTGGATTTACATATGAGACTCAAATACCCAACCAAGTGGGTTTACACAATTTGACTCAACTACCCAAATAAGAGGGTTTACGCATTTTGACTCAAGTACCCAACCAAGTGGGTTTACATATTTGGTCAAGTCCTTACATGATTGAATATTACAATTTTACATCATAGGTCTCAGCATGACCTTTTTCATCAAATTACAAATATGACCTTTTATGACCAATATCAGAAAGACCTCAAGAGAGAGATCATATTTCAGAACCATCATAATGCCAACAATGCATTATACTCAACAAGGCTAAAGATCCCCCTGAAAATGTACATCAAAGAATCCTTTCCATATGACCAAGGCTCCTCCTAAGCTTGTGCAACTTGAAGCTCTTTCAATAGCAAGTTATCAGCAGCATGATCTGTCCTTATCTCTAAATCATAAGACTTCTATCTCATCCATGTGTGAAAGCAACGAAAACTTCTTCAGCAAAAGGCAAACAGGACTCATCCACAATCATAAGAAACCATGTAACATGTCATCATCATTTAGAACTGAGAAATAAATAGATACAATGCCAATAATACAATCATTAATAGTTAGACCGATGCTCCCCCTGAACCTGTGCCCCTGATCTTCAGCTGTTATACAAATTTTCTTATCATTAATGCATACGCGACTGTGTCTGCTGGAACTCGCGTGTATACGCGGCTTTAGTTCACTGAACCCGCGTATGGAAAGTGAATTATAGAAAATTTCACATTCCTCCATCTCCCCCTGAATTTGTCCTTCCTGTACCTGTCTTCTTCATGTCAGATGCTCTGTCAGCAATAATCATAACCAGATTTTCCAAATCAACCATGAGAATCATCATACATCGCTCCCCCTGTGACGATACATTACTAAGCTCCATAATGTATCTCACATCACTTCTGCAGTCATTAATAGAAATAAGCTTCAGAAGCTGATGACTGCAGTAGGGTCAATATTCCCTACGTTTATGACCGGTCCTCCTTCTTTTTCCAAATTTGCTTGAACTTTCTAATTGTGTGCTGAAAATTGTCCACTTTCTCAGATTTGTTCAACCTGCATTCTTTTTCTACATGTCCATACTTGTTACAAGAATAACATCTCATGTGTCCATAGAAATAAGCATAAGAATCATAATGAGTATTTATAATCTTCCTTCTTTTGCAATCAGCTGCTTTATGTCCATACTTTTTACATGAAAAACAATATCCCTTGAAGAAACCAAAGTACCTTTCTATGTAGGATCTGTTTGTTTGTGGCTGAAACAATCTGCTTCTGCAATTGGTTGCAACATGTCCATGATTATGACATTTAAAGCATTCAACATTATTGAATGATTTCCTTTGAGAATTCATGATTTTCGGTTGACCTTTTGCTTCTTTCAACACTTCAGGCTTTGCATTGATATCCTTTGAATATTTAGCACTTCCTTGTGAACTAGATTCTCCTTTAACAGTTTCATGAAAACCAAGACCAAGTTTAACAGAAGGAGACCTTTGACTACTAAGAATATTGTCTAGAATCTTAGTACTATCTTGAAACCTCAAGAGTTTATCCTTTTCTTCTAATTTACCTTTGAGAATGTTTACCTCAACCTCCAATTTTTGGCATTGCTTCATCATTCTTTCTTCAACCCTTTTTCCTTCTTCTACTTGATCATTCAAATTTAAGATCTCTTCTTTCAACCCATTTTCTTGCTCTTCAAATGTTTGTAGAAGTTCTTCATTCCTCTTATTCGATTTTTCCAGATCTGTTTTGAGCGAGATGAATTCTGCTTCACGTCCTTCCTTTTCAAATGATTGTAGAAGTTCTTCATTCTTCTTATTTGATGCTTCAAGGTCTGCTTTCAGAGAGATGATTTCTGCTTCAAGTCCTTCACTGTGATTGGTTACTTTGTCCTGCAGTCTTTGATACATTTCTATCTGTCCCTTCATTGTTTATATCTGTTCATTCAATCTAGAGATCACATCCTTGAGGATAGATTCCCTCCTTTTAAATTGATCCCAAAAATTACTTTCATCATTGATCTTGAGATTTGCTTCTAGACTTATACTGTTACTTTCACTATCTTCATCATTGCATGCACAAGTGAGTGGATTATAAGAACAACAATCAATACCTGTTTCTTCTTCTTCATTTTCTGCTGCACATGTTTTCTGAGATATCTTCTTTTCTTGAGTAGCCTTCTTCTTTTGCTTCTTTGCCATGAGCACTAGCAGATCTTGGTCAGAATCTTCTTCATCTTCACTTGACATTTCATTATTATCTTCATTTGCATAATAACTCTTTCCCTTTTCAAATTGTTTCCCTTTATCATGATTTTCTTTATAAGGACATTTAGCAGCATAATGACCCACTCTTCCACAATCAAAAAATTTGAAGGGAAGCTTACCTCTGAATCTTCCAATACCTAGTTGGAGTCTTCACACAAAATTTGCTTCTTCTTCTTCTGATATATAATTTTATTCCTTGACAACTTCCTTTTCTTTTCTTTTTGCACATGCCTTAAAAGAAGCTTCTTTGATTTGAGAGGGACCTCCTTGTCTCATTTCATAAGCAGTCAGAATACCATGTAGTTGAACAATAATAAGAGTTTGCGGATCTTGCCTTTCTTCAATAGCTGATACTTTTGACTCAAATTTTGAAGTCAAAGATCTTAAGACTTTTTCCACCAGAGTAGTATCGGTTATGGTTTCACCCAAACTTCTCATACGATTTACAATATCATCTAGACGTAAAAAGAAACTGGCAATACTCTCATCACTATGCATCTTCAAATTTTCATATTCAATTATGAGGGTTTGGAGTTTTGCACTTTTTACCTTTGTATCTCCTTCATAGCTCAGAATGATTTTGTCCCATATTTCTTTTGCTGAATTTAGCTGCATCACTTTAGCAAATTCTGGTTCAGACATGCTTCCTAATAGGACATTGACTGCTTTGGCATTGATTTCATATTTCTTCCTTTCTGCTGCATCAGTGGGAATACTTGCTGGATATTGATAACCTTCTTCCACGATAGCCAATACTTCTGCACCAAGACTTTGCAGATATGTTTTTTTTCGTATCTTGCAGAATAACAGATTATCTCCATTGAATCGAGGTGGCCTTATAGACATTACCCCTTCATGACTTCCCATTGCGACGGATCTCCTTCAAGCGATCAAGCTTCTGCAGAAGAACCTGCTCTGATACCAATTGTTGGGAAAAATACTGAGAGGGGGGGGGGGTGAATTAGTATTTAGGACTTAATCAAAACTTTTTACTTTTCCATTCACTAAAACCCATACGCTACTTTGCTGAAGCTAACTAGCGTATACACGTGGATATCCTTCATAAAAATCACATATACACAGAGATCTTGTTATGCCATTAATTCTTCACTTATATCATTCCATAATTCATTCATTAGATGTTCAATAAACTGTAAACATGTGCAGTAAGAACAGAATAAATCATCACACATAAGCAACACACATAAAACTAGGATTTTAGGTGGAAACCCAAGTCGGGAGAAAACCACCGCTGCCGTTGTCTCAGCCTTCAATATTTTATTATAGAGAAAACATCTTACAACATATGTGCTGGCGCAGCCTCCTACCAGCACGCAGGCACCCCTGCACTCGTTTACCGGCCTCTCTGGAAGGGAGCTCCCGGCCACGACTCGTTTGACCTCTCCTGGAAGGGAGCTACAACCCCCTGACTGAAGGCTACAACCCTCAGCACCTATATGGACCACGTTTCATCAATTTTCATATTGGATCCAACAACTTCAATAGAGCACAACTTGTAGGCCACTTTTCATCATATTTTCAGACTGGACCCACTCCATACATTTGAGCTCAATCATACATCATCAACAGATAGCAGTAACACAGCAGAACAGATCAGACATTTGATACTTCATACTTCAGCAAACCCTAATCTTCATACACACTTTCCTTTCACTAATCCTGCGTATATACGCCTTCATCCATCTGACCATGTCCCTTACGTACATATGCAATTCATTCAAACCATACGCGCTTTATCTTCATTAAACCCGCGTATATAAGCGCTTACTCTGCGGAAAACTAGCGTATAGTTCTTCAGACATTTAGGTCATTGCAATTCTTCAGAACAGATACATTACTCAGATTTTACCCTTTACTGCAGACAGATGTTCGCCTCATCTAAGATCTAATCATTCCGTAAACAGATCTAACAGATACAAATACATTCCAGATCTAGATTCCCTTCTTCATCATTTCTTCATTGGTGCATCATACATTCAGATCTTTCATTCAACTGTAACCCTTTCCATTCAGATATGCTTCAGAGAGAAGTATTCATTCAATCTCAGACTTCTTGCACACCCCTTGCACAATTATTTTCTTCTCCTTATATAGGGTTACCCTTCATCAATACCATGAGTCAAAACCACATAACTTCCAATGGTATTCCTGGACGGGATCACATAGGCGAATCATTACTCAATACAATGGGTCAATACCATGGTGGTTACCCCTGGTTTTACATATTTAGAGCACTTTTTCCCATACGCGACTTGGCACGTTATTTCCCGCGTGCATACGCTACTTTGTCTAGACAAATCCGTGTATGCCTTGAGACATACTCTTTTCATCATGTTCTGGCACATACTGACATTCCTTCCATCATTACCTTCTGTACTCATTGTATATACATCAGATTTACATCATTTAACAAGTTCATCAAGACATATTCCATCAGGGACAACTTCATCAAGTAGGTTGCCATCATCTTCATCAAGTGGGTTGCCATCAAGGACAACACTCAGCATCATATTGCCAACAGCTTGGACTAGCAACCCTTTGACATGATATTTTTGAAAAACGGAAAACTATCTAATTCTACACTTATATCTTCCGAGAGTTCAGATTAAACTAATGAACTCCTTTGATTTCTTTACCTATGCTAGATCGATTGTCAAGATTAAGCTGTTTGACAGGATTTCATTCATTAAACTAAAACATGAAATTGAAAAATGACCAAATCAGGATTAGACAGTCTGATTTGTCATGTGTTTGTGGCATAAAAGACAAACTACACACAAATATTATTTTCGCACAAAATGAGATTTAGAAAAATCAGGGCTAGGATACATAGTTTGTTTTTCATCCCTGTTTTCCTCTTTGGTTCTGTTTTGAGCGTGTGGAACCAGTATCTTTTCCTAATCTACTTTCAGTGATAAGTCAAGCTTACACAATTTGACTATCATTTCTTTCACTAACTTATCAACAATCAATTTAAAACATGTCCAGTTATGATTAGGCTAGATAGCTGAACAAGATATCTTTTGAGCACTAGTAGTGGCATTTAGACTTGCGCACTCTCAATATGACTATTTTTTGAACATGGGGCTTTTCTGCTATTTTCTAAAACTGCCCTCTTTTCAACTTTTCTACTGTTTTTTGTATTTTTTATTTTTGATTTATTTCTTCAAACAGTGATATGTAAAATGAGTGAAAATGTTTTCGAAACTATAAATCTTGAAAATGGTGGAACTTGAGCATTTTGTCTTCAAAGGGATCTCTTGATGCTCTTGGTCCGGTCAACTCTTGAAAAGAAAAGTTTGGAAAATTTTCCCTTTCAAGCACAATATAAGGGTTCTTGCAAGAGTCTTTGAAAAATTCTGTATCTGCTTGTTGCTTTTCTCTATACCTTTGATTTCCGCTCATGCCTTTGTTGTACATCTTCTTTAGGTAATACAGATACTCTTTTTCATTTTTAAAACATATGATGACATCGTCAAGGTACATCATAGTGAGGAAATTCAGAACTAGAAACATGGCCTTCAAGAACATGTCTTTGGTGTTTGGCGGTTTTGCAACTCTAGGTTTGAATTTGGAACTGCTTCCAGTGTATTTGAAAAAATCTTTAAGTTGTTTTCTTTGAAGAGGAATTAACTGATGATATCCTGAAATATAACTTTGCAGAGACATATGATTAGAAACTCCTATCTTCTGTATGGTATGATCTGTTTTGGGAAGGATATAAGTGTTGTTCTCGGGAGGTTTATCTGTGTTCCTAAAATCTACACATAACCTATGTCCATTTGTTTTGTCTTTAATTGTTAATATTTGACCAAGATTTTTGCATTTCTTTTTGTAAGGGTTACTTCTTGAAACGATGGCATTGTCATAGTGTTTTAAACTGTTTTCCCGACATGTATTAGTATCTTGAACAATTTTACATACTCTATAAGTTCTTAGTCTCTGGTGAAATGATAGAATTTTAGCTAGTTCAATTAGCTCAGGTGTCTTGGGACTGCTGTCATCATATTCTCCTTCATTAAATTCATCAGACATTTTCCCTGGATTCATCAAAGTGGTTGAAAAAGTTAAAGCTTTACTTGGAGAGGTAAGGTTTTGGGATGGTGAAGCATTTAAGTATGGTAAGAACATAAGACTCCCCTGCTCCTAATTTCCAAAGAGATTTGTACTATGTAAGCCTTCTAGTGCTTCTATTTTGAAAAAAGTTTCTGATTGTACTTTTGATGTTTGTCCTTGGTTTGAGAAACTTGCTTGAGGGTGTAGGATGTGTTCTGTTTTCTGATTTATCTCTATTTCTAGAAAATCAAACTCCCACTCTTCAAGACGTAATTGTTCAGGGTCATGATAGTTTTGAGTATCCAGCTCATCATAGAGAATCTGGGGCAGTTGATGCGGTGTGCCTAGATTTGTTTCAATTTCTCCTACCCGTTTATCAATGTCTTCATCAGTATGTAAAATGAAGGAATTTAGGTCTAAATGTATGGAATACATAGGGATGTTATCTAGCCTTTCTTGGCCGCTAACCATATATTTCATGTGTGATTCCCGATACAATATTCTTGTTTGATTAAACACAGGAATGGTGGCATAAGACATATCTAGTTGAATATTTCCTTGAAGCTTGGCCCCCCAAGATCTGGATAAAATCATTCCGTACTTGGGAGGGATGTCTGCTACCACTATGTCCATGACCAAGTGTTTCACAGGTACTTGGGCCAAACTGACACAAAGATCTTTTATCAGGCCTAGACACTTGACTCTACTTGAATCAACGAATATAAGTCTTTATAAGGTTTTGTTATTTCTAGGCCTAATCTTTCCATTACTACTTTCGGCATGAGATTGTGAGAGGCCCCGAAATCTAGCATGGAATTATGTAGGATTTGGTCATGTATATTCAGACTAATGTAAAAAGGAAGAGTGGTTCCCTCTTGATATTTTCCTTCTATTTTTTGTCCAAACAACACCTCAGGGGTATCATCAGCTAGGTGTAAAGTATTTGCATCATTTCCTATGTTTAGGACTTTTAGCACTTGAGATTTATATGAGCTTTGAGCAATAAGTTCAGTGAGAGGCATGGTGATCTTAATTTTGGCAATTTCCCCTTCGAAACTAAAGGGTTCTTGTAGTTTAGATAGATTTGCTTCAGTTTTTTTAGCCATGAATTCCTCTATATTCTTAATTTTCTGATTTTGATTTGGGGTTTTGTTCAATACAGTGGTTTCGGGGATTTTAGTAGAGGTACTAGGACAGTTAAGAACAAGGCTTGCCTGGCTAGTTTTGTCTTTGTTTTGGTCAGTTCTCTTAGCCATGATTTTGTTACTATCTGTTGTTATTTTAAGAATTGTATCGGGGGTTTTGATAACAACAGTGTCTGATCTACCTTTCTTAGAGTTTTCTTGGTTTTTCTTACTCCTAAGATCATATTGCCTATGGACTTCCATTATGGAATTTTGTAATCCTATCTCAGGATCTTTGGGGTCCTCATAATTTGCTTCATTTTTATTCGAGGAGAAGAAAACTTGTTCTTCTTTTGTGAGGAAAACCTCACCCTCGCTATCAGAACCTATCAAGTTTAAGTTATTTTCATCAAGTGGTTCCATATCTCTTTCTACCTCATCAACATAGTTTTCATGGAAAGGTGGCCTGATATGTTGGTCATTTTCCCTTGGTTTGTTTTGAGGCGGGTCTCTTCTAAAGTTTTGGTTCCAGTTTCTGTTTTGAGGATTTGGCTGGTTGTCCTTAAGAGGTGCTTTTTCATTTAGATTCATTCTTTCCCACATTCTCTCCATGGTTTTAACCAGGTTGTCTATTCTGGGATCTGAGGAGGAAATTGAAGGCATGACCTCATCTCGGTATGTGACTTTCTTTTCTGACCTTATCCTAGCTCTTTTCTCAGCTAGGTTGGCTTCGGCGCTAACAACTACTTTTTTCATTTCTTTTAAAGTTGCGGGGTCTCTTTCTCTTAGTTGGTATGTCATATCCGGATCGAAACCTTCGGGAAATTTTGCTAATGCTAAGCCAAGTGGAGGTTTCATGTGAGGCAGGAGGGAATTATAGACACTGTTGAATCTAGTGCAATAGACCTGAACACTTTCCCCCATATTCCTTTTAAGATTGTTATATTTGGAAAGGATTTGGATGGGGTTTTTCCTAATTTCCCACCTGTTTATGAAAGTTTGGTAAAGTGCTGGGAGATCATGTATGCTGTTAGGAGCTAAGTTTTTAAACCATTTCTTGGTTTCTCCGCCTAGGCTTTGGGCGAACATTCTCATCTTTATGGTTTCATCTTCTAATTCCATGTAGTCAAAAGCATCACTGATTCTATCTACATGCTATTGAGCAGTAGTAGCCTCAGTTCCGGTGAAGTGTGGGATTCAGGATTGGTAATCATTTTGCAAAGGTACCAAAGGCAGTGGTAACACTAAAGGTGCATACCAAGTTGCCATGATGGGAGCTGATGGTAGAGTTACAATATGAGGATTTGTAGTATGGGATGAGGTGATTTGCACAGTGGTGGTCTGAATGGGTGTGGAGGAGGTACTTGGACTTGTGGACTGATTCTGAGCATATTTGGGGTGATAAGAGCTGAAGTGGCGGAGAAGCTAAAAATCAGGAGATGTAGTGGGTGATGCTTCTCTGCTAGGACTCTGTTGCAAATCTAAGGGCTCAAGATCGTCAAGGTTGATTTTAATTTGCGACTTGCTTCTAAAAAGGGCTTTTTCTGAACTCAAATAAAACTGGGAATATTGCAAGGATGTAAGATGTTCAGGTACAGAGCTTTCTTTGTGGATGGTCCTATCGGTAGCTAAGTTACCAGTTTTAGAAGTTTTCCATAAAATCCTTTCTGGGTCATCAACTATGATAGGGGGATTCAGGTCCGAGTGAGATCTGGTATCAATTATTCGTGAAGCCAGATTTCAAAGTTAAAGCTTAGAGAGGGTGATAGTTGTGGTTGTTTTTTGGATGGTTTTCCTCTCTAGGGGTTTCGCGAACGTGAGTAAGGTAAAAAAAAAATGAAGGCTAGTGGAGTCGCCAGGTGGATTTTCTTGAGATTAATGGTCCACCACCAATACTGACAAAGATGTTTTTTAGGAAAATTCTTTTCTAGAAAAATTTTATGTGAAAACTTGCAAGAATGACTTAAAACTTAGTTCAACAATTTTCTAGATTGTTGAGAAAGCTATAGTTCTATTTGCAAGTTATTCTGTTGATTTCCTATGTTTAGATGAAGATTTCTGAATCCCTAAGTTGTACTTAGTTTGTCACTGATTTCAGAGGCTGCATCATGAAATTTGTGTTTTTTGGAAATGCAAGTCAACAAGATAGTATGATTTATGAAAATTTTGGGTTTTTATGGAGTATTAGGCCTACTGGAGGCTAGTGGAGTCGCTAGGTGGATGTTTTGTTGTTTTTAGAGATATGTATTTATGGTCCACCACCAATAACTGAGAAAAAACCAATCTAGGGATGTTTTTTTGGGGTTTTCTGAGTTCCTATATGTAGCCCTGAGGTTTGTAAGATTTTCCTATAACTGAATCATCATTTTGCTAAGATGGTGAAAGAGCTAGTTTCTACTCTTCGGACAACACTTAAGTTTTCTAAGTTTGACTGAGACTTTGAGAGTTCCTAAGGGATACCTAGGATGTTTTGACTCAAGGTCCCACCATGATCGCCATTATGTTAGTAGTGAGCGGTCGGATAACTCGACAAGATAGTCTTCTTAAGGGATGCTGAAATGTTTAGGGAATTCGAAGTTTGTTTATTTCTCAGAGTCCCACCGTGATCTCCATTATGTTAGGGTCCCCTGATTTGGCAAATTGGCAAGCCAAGTGATAGGGTAACATCAAAACAAATTTGGAACCCTACGACCTAGCCTTCCTAGACTTAGAGAGGGTTCTCTCTATAATGCAAAGGATGTAAACTTGTTTGCTTTTTATGTATTTGATTTTAGGCTAATTGTTAAGTATGTTTTTAGTTTGTTTTAGGTTTTGAGGGTGAACTGATCAAAGGATAAATAGGTAAAAATTTTGTCATATCAACTGGGCTATGGGGTCGAATAGGTCGAGACTGTCTCAAATGGTGGACAAGGTATTACTGCAAGGCCGATTTGGTCAAGGTAAATGGATTCTTTGGGTGAAAGTGAAATGAGATGAACAATAAGTTTGTGAAAGACAAAGAGGTTTTAAGCATAAATATTTTAAACAGCAAGCATTCATGTGGTAGGGCTAACCATTAATCACAATAAATGAAACTCAAACTGATAGATGCAGAAAATAAACAATCAGGTGATGCATAGAAGTATAAGACCCTCTAACTTTGGGAAAATCACCTTCAGAATTTTGGGAAAACAAATAAGACAAACAAACAACTCAATCGATGAAGAAGGAACTCCTAAACATCATATCTTGAGCTATCGGGAACTTTGAAATAAGACTGCAGAGCATGGACAAAGGGCAAGATCGAAACAAGACCTCTTTGACTTAACTAAGACAATCAATACTTCAGAGAGAGATTTCAGAGATGGAGTTTTGATTAGCTATGAGTAAGCAGGGCGTACCGTGAATCATACTAGACATCATACATAATAACCATTAATGAAACTGACAAAAAATTATTAGGGTACCAAAGAGCAATTAAGAATTCTTTGACATAACCAAGAAAGATGAAAACATAGAAGCTGCAATGAATCAGGAAACTTGCGCTGCCTCCATGGACATGTATCAAATCTATTCTTTACTGACCTACAGCAAGCAAGAAGCATGAAAATATGTATGATAAACTAAGGAAACATAACAGATAAGGAACACAATACCATTCACCAAGCCATGGAATCCTACAAACAATCCTCCTCCACCATCCAAGTCAAGCAAGAGATCATCCACTTCATGAGACAAAGTATTTCTTCAAAGCTTGTAATACTATGTATTTCTCTATATCATCAAGTTCAGCCTCTGGTTACAATAAATTCTCTTGGATTATATAGGCCAAAGAGAAAGAAACCCTCCTAGAGCATATAGAAGGCCATTGGCCTAATACAAATATCTGATTTTGTCCTTGAGGCTTTGCAAAGCCCAAGGCACAAAATATCTTCAAAAATATCTATTTAAGCTAATAATAGAAAGAAAATTGACTTTTAATATCTGACATGGAGTTAAAAATATCTAAACGCACATTTGGATGATCATTTTCAGAAAACTACTTTTTTAGCCAAAATGCTATAGGAGCGTAGCAGCAGAAAGAATCATGTTTCTCAGACAACTTTTGAGGGACCTCCTGATGTCGAAACGAGGCCTGTGATAGCTCCTTGGAAAGCCCTAGATGTCTAGTTTATGGAAATACTTAATTTTTACCAAAATGATCCCTATAAGTCTATCAAAAGGTGGACTGAGTGAAATAACCTAGGAGGGTCTCATCTGCTGATATGTGAGGCAGAAAGTTGAATTTTGACTGATTCTTGCCTCTTTGGGGGCACCAAAACACCTCCTTTGGATCTGAAAATTTGTGAGTAGATGCCCCCAAATTTAATACATCCAAAAAAATGACTTTCATGAGCTGAGGAGGCTCCTAGCAGACATGGCAGCGCCTAGAAAATTGTGCAATTAGGGCCAAAAAACACAAAAAACAAGATCATGTAAAAATTTGCTCAATTTTGGCGAGAAAGCCCCTTATGGGTTCTTAGAAGCATGCAAGGAAGCTGAAGCCAAGATTTCAAGCCTAGATATGTCTTTTTCCACTTTTTCCACCAGGCGCCTCCTTCAGGCAGTTTTGAGCCTTTCTTGAGCAAGTTTGAGTTTTCTTCAGGGAAATTGGTTCAATTTCTTGTAGTGCTCGGTCATCTTCCTTTGCAAACCCAAGTCTTTGTTTGATTTTTCTAATTTATCCTCTAAATGCTTGTTTGCTCTTTCAAGCCATGATTCTTTATCATTTTCTATTTCTTGGCCAAGCAATTGTGTGAGAGGATAAGATCGAACAAGGGCTGCTTCTTCTTCCTTCTGTTTCTCCAAAGCTTTCCTAATACCCATAGTTTTAGGCCTTTTTCTTATTGGCTTCTCTTCTTCCTCAATATCATCAAAATCACCCATATACTCTTCAAGCTTGATTTGTGCTTTGTATGCTTCCCTTTGATATTTGAATGCTTAAGATTCATAAATTTCCATTTTCCCACTCATTTGTTTATTTTGCATTTGTAGAAAATGTATGAGGTCCTTTGACCTTTCTAGATAAATTTGTAAGTCATGTATTTTGGCTTCTCTGTTTTGCAAAAGTGACTCAAGAATTCTAGCTTCATCATCTCCAGCATCACTGTCTATTTGTATGATGTCAAACTCCCTTTATTTTTCATGACTACTCTCCTGCTGTTCAAATTTTTCTTTGCCCTTGCTTTAGATAGACTTCTTTGTTGTTTTTCTCTTTGGAAATTCAACAATACTCTTCTTAGGCAGTTTGCCTCTACTCCTTAGCGCCCTAGTGACATTGCTAGTCACTGCTGGAGTGATTTTCTTCTTTGTAGATTTGGTGTTTTTAGGCTTCAGCACTTTTGGAGGAAGAGTCATGGCCCCTTGCCTAGGAGAGGCAGCTAGCACATGCTCTTGGCTGTGTTGAGGAGAAGAGAGAGGGGGGGAACTTGTTCAACTTGATCTTTCACATTGCTGCCTTCATCATCACTTGCTTTGCTGCCTCGTTCACTATTTTCCTCGCTGTTTTGAGTTTGTTTAAGGCTGCCATCTTCACCTTTATCACTGTTTTGAATTTTTTGAGGGTTGCCTTCATTGTGACTGTCTTCTTTGTCATTTTGCATGCTTCCATCATCTTCACTGTCTCCCTTAGACTCTATGTGTGGGCTGCCACCATGGTCACTACTTTGCTGGGAGGCACTTTTTTCACTGTTCCTTTGATTGGTTTCATGAATTTTTTGAGGACTATGGTGTTCCTCATCACTGCTTTGAACATCTTCCCTTTGCTTTTCATCATCACTACCCTGCTACTCTTCATCATCACTATTCCCTTGCTCATTTTCACTGCTCTGTTTAGGGTTGCTTTGCTCTTCATCCTCACTAATTTGTTGAGTGCTACTGAATTCCTTATCCTTTGGTGGGCTTTCTTCACAATCAATAGTATACTCATGATCATTTCCCTGTGGTTTGTCACTTGGTTCATGCTAACTATTTTGCTTAGTGTCCCTATGTTCCTCATCATCACTAACTTCATGTCTGCTTTCATAAGACTGCTCTTTTTCACTATCAAACATAGGAGATTCTTGCTTTTGAGGAGTATTTTGACTTGATGAAGGAGAGACATAGTGAGTGGAGGGTGAGGAGGATATGTGAGATGGGCCATGAGATGAAGAGGCAGTAGCAAAATCTGGATGAGAAATGAAAGTCTCCCAAGACACTCCTTTCTTTTCAAGCTGGTGAAGGATGATGATTTTGATGAGAGAATGATGGAAAAGACTAGCTTTTTGCTGAGCAGGAGGTCTCTTTTGGACAAGGGAGGACATCTTGTCTATGCTTTTGCAGAGGAAGAAGGGAGATTTAGTAACTGAGTTCTTTTGAAATGAACGAGAAGCCTGATTTGATAGGAATAAATTCGAGAATACCTCCCTTCACATGTGAAATACTTCATGATAACTCTCATGAGGGGGGCATAGCTGCTCACTAAGTGAGAAAAAGGAAATATAGCTTGGCAAGCATCCTGATGGTCTGGTTTTAGGAAGGTTTTATAGTGATTTAGATCCAGGTATGCTTGTTTGAACCACTTTTCTCCTATATAGGGGATCTTAGTTGCTTTGGAGACAACCCTAGGAGTGAGTTTAAAGTCCAAACCTGCTAGGTGGACATGTTTTCCTTGCAGCCTCAGGGAAAAAAACTATGTTAAGGGAGGGTAATTGGTGACCTCCTGGACTTTTTGGAAAAAATCAAGATAGCCTACCTCATGGAAGTTGAAAAGAACTGAAGGAGAGTCATTTATTTCCTGAGTTGTAACAGGCTCAAATATTTTGTGAAATCCACCCTTGCTGACTTTCTTTGGAGGCATAGCTTTGTCTAGGCTTTCCTTCGCTCTCTTACCAACACAGGTCTTTGAAATGAACTAAACAAATAGAACTCTTCTTTTAGCACTGTTTTTCACTTTTAAAAACTATGTTTTGCTTCTTAATCAAACAGGCCTTTCAAATGATAATAATCCCTTTCTCAAAAACTGGGTTTTGCTCCTTACTCAACAAACAGGCTTCTTACAACCAGACAATAAGCCTTTTCTCCTCAATCACTGTCTTGTTTTCTCTTAGTAAACATGGTGGTTTTAAGAATAAACTGTGTTTTTGCCTTCATTGGAATGTGTCTTTTTCTTAACAAAATTGATTCTTAAAACCTCTCAAACTCAAAAACTTAGGCGAAGAAAACAGTAAATACCTCTTAAAAATGTGTTGTGTGCTTTTGGAGATAATTTCACTGGGCAAAAATCTGATTTGTTGGTGAGGTGGAGGTCTTTTGAGCGGTGCTACGCTCCTGTGCACAGGTGCGTAGCACCTGCACGCCGCTGTGGTGTTGTCAGGTCGGGCACTGGGCGCCCTCTGAACGCTGGGCAGGCAAGTTGGTCGACACACACAAGCACGTCGTGCCATGTGTAAAATGCTCTGGAGAGACACTACAGGCGCGTCGCGTCCTACCACAAGCGCATCGCGTCTTCAAATTTCTGCAAACTGCTCGCCCAGGGTTCGAAAAAATGTTTTTCTTTTGTCCCTTTGCACAATAGAAAATGAACTTTAACTTTGAGAGCTTTCATAGCTCTTTTTAAAATGCTTTTGAATGCTTTTTCCCTCCTCGTGGTGATTTTGAACGATTTTTCCCTCCTTGTTGGGGGCTTGCTTTTTTAACATACCATTTAGGGGTATTTATGTGATCTTTTCCACTTGTCACTCTTGAATATCCTCAAACAACTGTGTGCCCTCTGCTTATTACTGAAGGAGGCACTTTCAACATACTCTTCTGGGCACTTGTCCTATACTCCATGTTTCAACCCCTTTAAAACTCTGTCTATTTATTTGAAAAAGGTTGTTTTCAACATTTAAAACTTGCTCTCATCATTTGGTGGAAGGCATTTCAAAACTATAATGGCTTGTATGAATGAGAGATGCCTCTTTTACATAAATCACCTGTGTGAATTTGTCTTTCTATCAGTTGCAGAAGTCACTTTTAAACAGAGCTTTGTATACCTTTTTACCATTTAGATGAAGTTGCTTTAATCAAAATTCTAGCCTTGGTTTGTCAGTGAATGCACTCTTTCAAACAAACTATCTCTCAAACTGCCCATTACTAACAAATTTTTCCAAACACTGTCAATATTTGATGAATATTGACCCTCTGCTTATTTGTGAAGGAGGCCTTGTAAACACTGTGTTTTTTCCATCTGCTCAGAATTGAAGGAGGCCTTGTAAACACAAAGTTTATTTCATCTCTGTCTATCATTTGAAGACTATTTTTGAACAAGTTGTCTGTGGGCCCTATACTTATCATGAAGGAGGCAATGTTTGATAAACTGCATGGGCGCTTTTTGACCTCTGTTAACCAAATGAAAAATGTCCATGAACAAATTGTTTGTGGCTCTTTAGACAAACTATGTTTATCATTCAAAATAAATCATGTGCTTGTCATTCAAGGGAGGCTTCTTTAGGACTGTGAGGGGTGCCCTTTCTTCTCTGGAAGGAGGTATTTGATCTGTCAGTGTTAACCTTTGAGAAAGGCTACCTGTTCCAAATATGGGCCCTCTGAGACTGTGCCTTTACCCTATGCCTATCTTTTGAAGGAGGCTTCCAAAACACAGTCTTTGTGACCCTTCAGATCTACTATAAGGTGCCCTACTTATTTACTGATGGAGGTCTTGAAAACTATAAAACTTCATTCATTTCAAAATTGTGACCCCTGTTTGTTTGTTTGAAAAATACAAATAGAAGGCAAACGAGTGAATCTTCAGAGTGGCTTGTGTAGCTGTAGAATGCGTGAGCATCCTCAACGTTTGACATGCATCTTTTGAAACAACTACTTTCCCTCGATCGTGTTTTTCTTGTAGTGAAATTGTTTGTGGCCTGCCTTTTCAAATTTTAGTTCATGATAGAGGTATAAGAAGCAAAGTTTTCTTCTTATATTCTCATCTTGGATTTGCCTAACTGCTTTTGAAGCTCTGTCCTTGTCAAAGACCTGCCCTTCTTTTTGAAAGCAAGAGAAAATGGTATGCTGTGTCACCCTTCGTATTTAAACCATGTATATTTGTTGTTTTTTACTTACTACTCTCCATCCTTCGAATCTTGATGGAAAATTATTTTAGTATGAGAAACTTGTTGGAGTTTTTTTCCTTTGCTCTCATTTGCGCATTGATCATCACTTAATTTACAATTTCCTGCCCAGAGATGTAAAAACAAAGGATGCTTTTGAAGTTTGGAGGGCTTCTTTTGGTGTTTCACTGACTGCGTGCACGATCTAATCATATTTATTTAGACAGGAAAACTCCTTCTCTTTTCCCCGGTTGAACATTCTCTTGCAGCCTCTCGTTAGAAACAAAACAAAGTGACCTATTTGATGGTGCGTGACCTAGGGGATAGACAAGGGTTTTTCTTTGGCAAATAGCAAGACATGATGGCCGAGCGATATTGAGAGACAGTGGTTTTTGGCTCAAAATAGTCTCGCCAAGGAATTTTTCCTGAAAACACCTACCACCTAGACCTACAGTATTTAGTCACGGCTCTTGAATAGGCTTCTTGGAAAAATAAGTTATCTAACATGACAAGATGACTCGTGGGATCGAGGGGTAGTCACTTTGTCAAATGTTGGACACGTGGGTTGTATGCGAAAATAAAGGATTTTGATGGTTAGGAGTATAAGATTCTATGACGGTTATGGATAGGAGACTTTGTTGTAATGAGATAGGTTTAGA
Organism: Pinus albicaulis; assembly: GCA_034641835.2. Classification (NCBI taxonomy): domain Eukaryota; kingdom Viridiplantae; phylum Streptophyta; class Pinopsida; order Pinales; family Pinaceae; genus Pinus; species Pinus albicaulis. The sequence continues at coordinate 1,601,604,305 of CM076581.1, forward strand.
AAACCAAAGGGCTTTCTCATCGTAATATAGGTCGAAGGAAAGGGGGAGGAAAACAAAGAGAATTTGTTTTGAAGTGTTTTCTAGATGACAAAATCGACAGATTGAGATTAGTTTCTAGAAAATCGGCCAAGGAATCTAGTCATCAAAAAAGATAAAAATATTGATTACTAACTGCAGAACACGTGGAAACAATCCACTACTGAGATCCGATGCAAGCTAATGAAAATGAACAATCTTTTCCCTAGAACTGATCCAATGCCAGATAATGCAGAAAGACTTCCAATTTCACAATGCAAACAATCTCGATGTAATAGAGAGCGAAACGATGCACTAAATGACATGAAAAACCAAAACACTAGCTCGAGAACCTTGATGCAAAATTTTAGGCAAGAAACAATTTCAATCAACCTAAGCAACAAATTTCAACAAAACTCAAACCAATGTTGCACCCTCTCGAATTGAAGAGAATATTTCCAAAATGCAGCCATGCAAGGAAGTGATCTCAGCTCCGGAGTGACAGAGAAGAAAAATCGAATGAAAAGAAGTCAAGAATCGTTCAACCAATGCAATCACTCAGAAAGCGGATCAAGGAAGCCGATCTCAGCCGAACCAAGAAATAAAGTCGATCTGCAGGCTCAAACTCCTACAAGAGGCTCACAAGATACCAAAAGCACTTAAAAAACCCTAAGGTTATGACGGCTTTGATAGGAAATGGACAAGCGAAGGAATAGAGGCTAATCACAGCACAATCCCAAAGCACTCAATAGATACCTAAAACACCCGTAAGCACAAAGCACTAACCAAAAAATCTCCAAAAACAAAGAAAACCCTAACACCCACGAAAAGTTGGCGCGGCGTTGGATGTAAATACAGCTTCAAAAACGATGGCGCATGTGCAACGACTAGAAACAGCGCTAAAGTCGAAACGCATCTATGGAAAAGCAAATCGCACCAAGCCAATTCACTCAAGAAAAAGGAAAATTTTAGAAATAGAGAGGTACAGATTTGATCCTCTAGGGGCATAAAAGGGCTGGACTTAGCGAATGTCAGACTTGAGAGTAATAAAACAAGTAAGAAAAAGACTCAAAATAAGACCCTGTGGGTGAAAGACAAACTCGCACTAATCCCTAGTATGAGTGGCCACTTTTTGCGAGGTAAATCTCCGCGGACAGTAGGCAATCCCACTAGCCCTAGCAGTGGGTCTATGCACACAAACAAGACAAGCTACAATATTGATTCCTAGTTAACGAATGGATGGAGGTCGACAGATGACTTACCTGGAGATCCTATGTTTTTGTTGTCGATCGAAAAAGACATGGCCTTACTCCTACCACTTCGCTTTGACAAATCACGATCCGCTGCGACTTTACTTTGGCCTCGATTTCTACCGCACACACATGAGAAACAACGACAATATACAACATACATAATTCACATTCCATAACTATCATTAAGTTGAAGATGACTAAAGCAATTTCATTACATAAACAACATAACACAACGATGGAACCAACACCATAGTCGAGTATATTAATAAATGGAAGGAAAGAGTACAACGAAGCTTCCACATTGCGATCTCCTCCATCGGGTTCTGGCGAGCGCGCCTCACAAAGGCTCGTCAGGAATTCGAATGAGATCTCTACTGCAGTTATCGTGGTTCCACCTTCTCGATCAGCAATTGTCGAGCATAGTATTCTTCTCTCCAAGTTCGTTTCCTTTTCTATATGTTCGACTAGCTTTTATAAAGGGAGAAGGCCTGACTATGATAGAGGGAGAGGGAGAGGTTGAGGATCCATATAATTATGGAAGGGAGGCCTATCTTTTAGAGGAGTAGTTCCGCTTGGGAGGTGAAAACCACTACCTAAAGAGAGAGATGCGTGGTCGATCAGCTCTAACCACTTCAAAGTGACTCTCTCCCCGAGGTAGTTAGAAGTAAACTTCTGCCTCTAATTTTTAAAAAACATTCCCAAAACAACTTGGTGTGGGGCTACACCAAGGCAGCAGCGCCAGGTGGCATGGGCCCCAGTGTAAATCTTCCACATCCATGCGAGGGTGAACCAGATATCCATTACCCGAAGGCCAAAACATAGTTTTGTGTTCTTTTTCGAGGAAATGTCCAATGGGAGAAATAGATGTCCTTACGGCAAGGGATGCAAAGAAGGTGTTTGCAAAGTAGTGAGCACTGTTTCACAAGTCACGGGAATGATCCTCCAGCCACGCGGACGCAGGGGATTGCGGATCGAGTGACAAAATGTCATGTGTAACGTATAGTTGGATAGGGAATAGAGACATGAAAGCAAAATGAGTGCATAATAGATGCCCCCTAAAGCATGAAAGCCAGGAAATGAGAAGTGAGGGTTTGAGGATGTTTTATCACCTGGTCGAGAAGGAATTTGGAAAAGCCACCATCAAAGGAGACTTGAAAATCAAACATGACACAATATATGACATCTCTAAATAAATATTCCTAATAGGACACTTTTGACTAGGCATAAAATAACACATGAATCCACAACATGGGCGTAGTCATCAGGCTAGACAAAGGATCATATATATGGATCCCACGGCATGAGTCGCAACCCATCCGTATAGAAATGATCGAGTGTACAATCATGAATACTACACATATCTTGGATTCAACATGGAAATGGGATCTAAGGTCTTGCGTCTCTCGTCTCGGTCCGTCTAATGGACGAGATCTAACCATGTCAATATATTTCCCCGATGCTCGAACATGGTATAAACCACTCGATTACCGGTAAGAATTATGTAAATCGATAAAAGGAATCGAGATAAATCACTGTAATGGTTATGGACTTCAAGGTATTGTTAGTGCCAGAATATGCAATTCTTCTCATCAGTGATCAAAATCACTCTTTTCATGTCTATTCATTTTAGGGGTCCCACTCGTAAATTTCTTATCCTTCCACTAGGTCATGCCAAAAATTCACTCACACGATGGTAACCCTAGTAATAAAGTCTCACTCTCCCTCACAAATTCTCATTTTTTGGCCCACCTTCATGCCTTTTTTAGCATAAAAACACTTTTTGAAAAGCTCATTTCACTATGTCTTATGCCAACTCGATTCTAAAAGCCAGCCATGGAGTCAGTGTCATTCAAGGTCCCATTAGGTCATTTAGGTTTCATCGTTTCGAAGGTCCAAAAATGCACCATTTCATCTCAATAAGGTCAGGAAAAGGTTTGAGAGTGACTCAATAAACATTTCATTATCATCATGCAGAGGATTATCAACATGTAAATATAGATATTTTGAAAGTTTTAATTATGGTTTCAAGTATGATTTTCATACTCAAATGTAATTTTATTCAAAAACATATTTTTAATTTATTTTATTTTTATGTAATTTTATGCCTCCTATATGTAATAAGTTACTTCTCCAAAAGCTACTGCCAAGTCCAACTTCATATGCAGCGAAGACCACGAAATCAAAGTGAAAAGTGACAAACCTAGCAGCTTCAGCCTAAATGACGAAAGAAACAAAGTCAAAATGAGTATTCAAGACATGCTTTCAAAAAAGTGAAAATAAACATAGGAAAAGTGGGTTTTTGATCTAAATCAAAATTCACTCAAGTATTAAAGACTCGTATACATCAATTTGAAATTCACTTTCCTCCTTTATTCTATCGAAGCAAACACTTGAGGAGAGGAAGCGAAGATTTTCGATTTTCTCGAAAAATTGTAGAAAATTTGAGCAAAGGGTGCATATTCTGAAAGGCATCGCACATAGCCTAAAGGCATCACTTAGCTTAAAGGCAGTCGCTCACGGCCTCAAGAGCATTGCGCACTATGTCCAAATGAAGCCCAAAACGCTTCAAAATTTTCCCAAATCACCTCTCTAGAGCCACAACATCGATCTCATCAGCCTCTAGCAAGCAATTAAAGGTCAAAATCCATCATTTCTATCCTCCTTCAAATTTTCTCAAAGTTTGGTGTTGTATAATTTTCTCGAATAATTGTGGCCATCTACTCAAAACCCTAGTTTTCCTCTAATGCTCACAACTCTTAAAACCCATTTCCCTTACACTCTCATACCCTTTCCATATTGCAAATACTCTTTCCCAAAACCTATGTTATTACAATCCTCTGTCCCTAAAGCATGGGAAATCCTAAACGCTAAGCCCTAGGTGTTCCTTTTACCTAGGCTCTCAATCCCCAATTCCCCATCCTATTCCCATCACTGCCGTCACTCCTTTATGTTCCCTCATTTCTCATTTCCCTAACACTATTTCCCACAAATTTCCTTTCCCCATTTCCTATCCCAAAAATCACCTTTCCACATTATCATGTATACTTGCCTAGGTTTTGGGACATAATAACACCATGCCTAAAGGAGAAAATTGCAATGGCCAAGCTCAAGGTAGCCAATGAGAAAATTGAAGCCCCAACCCATCGAGAAAATGATAGGAGTTAGACATGCCCACACTAAGGCTTCACTCCAAGCCTAGCCACCTCATCAGCATCCTCTCCACCAATTTTGAGGCAAATTGAAATATTTTAGAAAATTTTGAGTTTGACTTGTGTTTTTTCCGAAACGAGGAATATCAAAAAAATTGTCATATGCGCGGCACCTTAGGCATTGCGCAAATGACGGGTGAATTTTTTTGGGTAAAAGGTCACCACTAATGGATTCATAATGACAAATAAAGTTAGGAAAACCACTTTGCCATCCTTCATTTGTAGATTTAGGAGGTCAAAGGAAAAAAAACCACCAAAAAAATCATGTTTTTGCCCATACCTTTGCTAGGCACTGCGTGCAGACGTGATCTAGGAGATTGCAATTTTTAAAGATTTTAAATCAACATCATTTTGAGAGATAGAGGCATATTAAGAAAGAGCACTTGAAAATATTTCAACAAGCCATATTTTGCAGTTTGGACACTTGTAGGTCATCAAAAGTTGCCTTGAACATGGAGAGCGCACGGCCATAGACGGCTAGCATATGATGAAAATGGCACATATGACGGTTGACTGATCTTTTTGGTTTTTCAAATCGTAAATTTTTATTTTATCTCAAAAAAATAATCTTTTCTATTAATGTAATTCATCATGGAAAATGTAATTATGTCAAGGATAAGTTACTTAGGGGTAGATTCATGTAGAGTAAAGTTATCATTTAGTCATAATGAATTAGTTGAATGTAATGAGGAGTGAATCACTTGGATCATCCTACACTTCAGACTTTCAATTCAAAAATTAATTGGATCTCTTCCTCACTTCATGGATTCGACCCCTAAGGATGAGTGAATGATGTTTTGATGTCTATTTAGTCCTTTCTTCACTCTTAGCAAGGGTTGGAAATTAGTTTGGATGATAGCTTATTGATCAAGGAATGCTGTACTCGGTTGGCCGATTAATAAAGAAGATTTGAGCTATGTTTTGGGATACATGTGGTATGATGTTTATCATTGTTTTTATTTTAGCTTCATATTTTAGAATTTGTTGTCTTCATGTTCATTACATCTCTATTGTATTATTTCTTTCAAGTTGATAGGCGCAGAACACATGCTTTCTCATGCTCTATTTAGGGAAATATATCATAATTTGTCCATTTTCCTCCGTTTAGGAAGAATACATCTCCCATGCTCTTCTAGCTTCTCATCGTATTAAAACCATATCATCACAATCATCTTAAAGTGCTAAGCCTTATGCCTACCTTGCCCCATTGAATCTCTCGCAACCCTATCTCATTTTGCCCGACCTAGCTCCCTTGACCATAGTTTCATCCCGGCATCCCGACCAAAATCAATTATCAAAACCCTAAACTCACACCTAGCCTAAAATCATAATCCATTAAACCTCCTAGGTTGTGTGCTGTGGATAGATCCCCTCTCGACTTGGTAGGGCTAGCTACCATAGCCAAAATTTGGTTTTTGGTTACCTCTATTTGGATTCCTTCTTCGACTCTTGGAAATATGGCGGAGTGATAACATTTTGGCGTCGTGGTTGGGGAACGAAAGATCAAATCTTCCTCGGGAAAAGAACGACAAAGATCAAATCTGATTGTTGATGGTGAAAAATGATTGGGGCACAAGAAGGTTGTGCATCATTCACCCGACTACTCCGAGTGTCGAAGAATCCAAAGGTTCAAAATTATCATGGCGACTTCACTTTTCAGAACCTATAGTTTGAAGATATTCTTGGTGAACTCACTGTTGTCAAAATTAATTTGATTGCTCGGGTATGCTCCTGTGTGAATCGAGCTCTATGACCGGTTTTTGAACTTGTATTCCTCGTATATATTGGCATCAAGATTGTCAAAGTTTAAGGTTCAAGACGGTGAAGATGCTAGTTTTTCATTTGGTAAAATTTCATTTGGATATTCATGACCAAAGATTGAGGTTTTCTGAATATTTTTCGATGAAGACGTTTATGGCTACCTTGGAGAAAAAGGTGAGATCATGCTATGAGAGTCTACCATCTACTAGTTTATATTCTCCTAAAGGAATTTCATTCATTTTTCTTTCAACATTATCAAAGCTCCAATTCTTCCTTGTTGATGATTGATAGTTGTTGTGAGATCTCTGGTAATTTCATTAAGTTTCTTGAAAAAATTGTATGGGGATGAAGAGTGTCTAGATGATGAGATCCTTAGAATCCCTTCATGATTTTTCTTCCCAACAAGAATCACAGTTCCCTCCTTGGATGAAGAGATCCTTGAGCCTTTGCATGAGAACCCTTTTTCATCCTAAAAAAGAATCAATATCTCCCTCCTTAGATGAGACGGACCAAGAAAGAGAAGTGCCAGTGCGATCCTAAAAGAGAAATCACCAAATCGATGTAAATTGCTTTAAAACTCGGTGCTCTCTCTTTGTGCGAGAGATGAAATAGATCAGCTCTGAAAAATCATGTTACGACCCAATCAAATGTAGATTTTGCGAAGCTCTTACGGATGTTCTACGATCAAGAATGTGTGAGTGAAGCATATTCTATTATTGAAAAAGAAAGTCTAGGTGCTGAATGATGATAGTCATGAGATTGATGAAACCATCAGAGGAATTTTTTGTGAGTAAAGCAATTTGTGATGATGATTTTTCTCAAGGAGATCGCCCTAACAAATATTTCTTCTTTTATGAAGAAGATAGGTTTGTCATGTTTAACGATCTTGAAGAATGTTTTCTGTTCAAAGATGATTTAGAATAGAATTTGAGGAGTATGAGCCTAGAGAGATAGTGTGAAAGTGATAGAGTCGAGTTTCACGTGCTTGGGGAACTTTGTAGCCAACACTCGGATGGCATAGAAAGTCACATTTCCCTATGCTCTCCTATGGGTCAACAACGAGTGTTATTTCGATCAAAATGAAGAGTGTGCTTGTGCTTTTGCGAATCTCGAACAAGGTAACATTTCATATTTTTTAAAAGATCCTTTTGCGATTTGCTCAGCGGTTAGAAGTGAAGATGTATTTTCTTTTTTTCATGGACCAAAATCACATGTTCGGTAGACACTTGGAGTGGCCTAGTTTTGTTTTCTTCCACTCGAGGAAAATGAGAGCATAATTTGATAAGTAGCCATCTACTAGATTAGTTACACCGGAAGGATCACTTCACATGATTGTACATATGTCTTCATCGGGCAAGTGGTTGTCATCAAGATTTTAAGCCCTCAAGTCTCGGTGATATGATGCCATCAATAACTTTTTGTAAGTTTTTTATTTTCAATTAGTTTCAAAGTCAGTTTGTGTCATTGAGTTGTCAATATTTAGTCTTGCATTTAAGTTTGATATTTTTTTACCGTATTGGCCCAATGGTTAGCGCACTTGTTCTACGGTGTTTTTGACACCTCAGGAGCTGTCATCCCCATAGGCCGATGTTAGTGTCAAAATGTTCTTTCTTCCATCGGTGATCAAAATCACTCTTTTTCATATTCATTTGAGGGTCCCACTCAAATTTTGTTTTTTATCATTCCACTAGGTCATGCAAAAAAATCACTCACCGATGGTAGCCCTAGTCATAAAGTCTCACTCTCCCTCACAAATTCTCATTTCTTGGCCCACCTTCTGTTTCTTGTTGAGCATAAAAACACTTTTGAAAAGCTCATTTCACTATGTCTTATGTCAGTCAAAGTCAAACATGGAGTCAATCCATTCAATGTCCCATTAGGTCATTAGGTTTCATTGTTCAAGGTCCAAAAATGCACCATTTCATCCTCAATAAGGTCAGACAAAGGTGTGAGTGACTCAGATAAACATTTCATTATCATGCGTAGAGGGATTATCAACATGTAAATATAATATTTTTTAAAGTTGTAATTATGGTTTCAATTATGATTTTCATACTCAAATGCAAATTTTATTCAAAAATGGAGTTTTAATTTATTTCATTTTTTACGTATTTTATATGCTTCCTATATGTAATAAGTTACTCTCCAAAAAGTTGCCACGGCCAACTTCATATGCCAAGCGAAGACCACAAAATCAAAGTGAAAAACGTGAAAAACTCCAGCAAACTTCATCCCTGCAAAAGAAGAAAAGTGAAAAAGAATAAAAGGATATTCACCATGCTTTCAAAAAGCGAAAAATAAACATAGGAAAAGTGGGTTTTTCATCTAAATTAAAAATTCACTCAAGTATTAAAGACTCTTAGATATCAATTTGAAATTCATTTGCCTCCTATTTTATCGAGTAAACACTTGAGGAGAGCGAATTTTTTATTTTGAGGGCAAAACTGTGGAGAAAAAGCGAGCGGAGAGGGCCACATATTCCGAAAGGCGTTGCACATAGCTAAGGCATACACATCCTTAAAGGCGCGTGCTCACAGCCTTGAGTCTTTGCATATATGTCCAGCTAGCCCAAAACGCTTCAAAATTTTCCAAAATCACCTCTCAAGCTACAACATCAATCTCATCAACCTCTAGTAAGTAAGTAAAGGTCAAAATCCATCATTTCTCTCCTCCTTTAAAGTTTATTGGTTAGTGTTGTATAATTTTCTTGAAGAATTTGGTTTAAACTCACTCAAAACCCTATTTTTCCTCCCTAACGCTCACAACTCTTAAAACCCATTTCCCTTAGACTCTCATACCCTTTCCACATTGCAAATACTCTTTCCCAAAACCTCCGTTATTACAATCCTTGTCCCTAAGATTTTTAAATCCTAAAACTCTAAGCCCTGATGTGCTCCTTTTTACACTAGGCTCCCAATCAATTCCCCATCTAATTCCCAACACACTATCACTCCTTTTCCCTTCCCCCATTTCTCATATCCATAACACTATCTCCCACAAATTTCCCACTCCCCATTTCCTATCCCCAAAAGTCACCTTCCACATTATGATATACTTCCCTAGGTTTTTGGACATAAAAACCCCATGCCCTATAGGAGAAAAATTGAAATGGCCAAGCTCAGAGGCAACCAATGAGAAAACTAAAGCCCTAACCCATCGAAAAGGAAAATGAGAGGTTATAAATATTTGTTGAGGCTTCACTCCCAAGCCTAGGCACCTCATAAGCATCCTCTCCACCAATTTTGGAGGCAAGTTGAAACATTTTTAGAAAATTTTGAGCTTGATTGTGTTTTTTGAACAAGGAAATATTAGAAAATTTGTCATATGGCAACTGCAAACCTCAGTGCGTTGCGCAAATTATAGGGGCATTTTTTGGGCAAAAGTTCACCACTAATGGATTCATAATGACAAATACGAGTTAGTAAGACCACTTTTCCATCCTTCATTTCGCGATTCAAGAGGTCAGAAGGGTAAAAAACCACAAAAAAATCATGTTTCTACCCATATTTTTTCCTAGGTGTTGCGCACGAGCAATCTTAAGAGATTGCAATTTTGAAGGTTCAACCACGGCATCATTACGAGAGATGGAGGCATATTCGAAGAGGACTTGAAAATATTTCCAATAAGCCATCTTAGGCCTCATTTGGACACACATCTGAGTTAGTCAAAATTTTTCCTTTAACATGGAGGGTGCACAACCTTAAGGCGTTTCGCATATGACGAGGGAAAAATAGCGCATATGACGATTTCTTTGATCTTTTTGGTTTTTCACTTGTAAATTTTTGATTTCATCTTAGAAAATCATCTTTCTATTAATGTAATTCATCATGGAAAATGTAATTATGTCAAGGATAAATTACCTAGGGTTAGATTCATTAGGTAAAGTTATCCTTTAGTCATAATGAATCAGTTGAATGTAATGAGGGAGTGAGTCACTTGGACCATCCTACACTTCAACTTTTCGGTTCGGAGCGTAGTGGATCTCTTCCTCACCTCATGGATTCGACGAGGATTAGTGAATGATGTTTTTATGTCTCATTTATTCCCTTACTTCACTCTTATCAATGGTTGTAAATTAGTTTGTATAATAGCTTATTGATCAAGGAACCATTGTACTCAGTTTTGGCCGATGCTAATAAAGAAGAGTTGCAACTATTTTTGGAATCCATGTGTTATGATGTTTATCATTGTTTTTATTTTCGGTTTCATACGTTATAATGTGTTGTATTCATGTTAATTACATCTCTATTGGATGATTTTCTTTCAAAGGCGATAGGCAAAACACATGCTTTCTCATGCTCTATTTAGGGAAAGATATCATAATTTGTCCATTTTCCTCCTTAGGAAGAATACATCTCCCATGCTCTTCCTAGCTTCTCACTAGTATTAAAACCATATAATCACAATCATCTTAAAGTGGCAAGCCTTATTCCTACCTCGCCCCATTGAATCTTTTGCAACCCTATCTCATTTTCCCCGACCTAGATCCCTTGACCATACTTTCATCTAGCATCCCGACCAAAATCAATTATCAAAACCCACACGAACTCACACCTAGCTTAAAATCATAATTCATTCGACCTCCTAGGATTTGTTTTCGTGGAGCCAAAATTTTTTGTCCTGGCGATTTTCTACGCAGGATTCCTTCTTCGACCCTTGAAAATTTGGCGAAAGTGATAAAAGGTATGACGAGCACAATCTACAAAAATGTGAATAAGAGAGTTGAAGTCGAACACTGCGAATACGTTTTGATCAAAGTCCAATGGGTGTGAACCTATCATCAAATGCAAGAACTTTCCATTGAGGCATGCAAGCTCCAAGGCAAGAAAGAGTTTCCATATCAACTTCTTGGATAATGAGATGATGTCGACGAAGTGATTCGTCGAAGGAGCACCATAATGATTTCCATATCATCGACATGAAACATAGGATTTCTTAAGGTAGAGAGTAATAATTCAATATTGTTGCAGAGAGGGTCGGATAAGTATGAGAAGTTTGAATTTTTGCGAATAGGACTTCTCTTAAACATATCGGCGACACGACTCACGTATTTTGGGGAGAATTTGACTCAAAATGGGATCAATGGTCATGGTGACAATAGGATATGATAAAATGAGAGGCAAATGGATCTCAAAACCGAGGGAAGGCAAAGTGACGAAGAGGATAACCCAAACTGACACAAGATGCGAGATACATGTAATGTTTAAGAGCGACATGATGCCTTCATTACAAAATATAATGGCATACTTTACTTCCATTTTTCTCCCACTATTTCTATAGTACCTCTTATTTTTTATAGTAATCTTGAAGAAATACCATATTCTTAGCGCATAATTTTTCCCTTCGAATGAATCCATCCTAGTAAGTTTAATGATCCCTAGGAAGAGTATCTCGGTCTCATCATGGTGAAATTCATGCGTCATTTAAGTTTTACAACTCCTACGGAGAGGGCAACTCGGTTTCTTTTTTCATGTTTGGAGAGTTTGAAAAGAGGCGTGAAAAAGAAAACTCTAAAAGTTCCTTTTCATATATAGTCCCTCAAATCTGAAAAGGTAGAAAACAATATTCGAGAGAACCTCTTATTCATGTTTGACTAGGTTGTTCCTTTTTCATAACCCCCTTCTACGGATAGAAGGTAAAAAAAATATAAAAATATTCCCCAAACGTGAGAATCTCCATTTTCTTAACCAAGAAATCCTTCTATATATAGAGCAATCCCTCTAGCCCAATGAGTGGCTATAGTAAAAAACGAGACAAAAACAAGCAAAAATTTCTAGCTTAAATTAGAATGACATGAGAGGAAGATGGCCTACCTCGTTGCTTTATGCATTTTCTTGTCGATATTAACCTTGATCTAATTGCTTCCAAGCTCAATCCTCGCTATTCCTTTATGCACTGAATACCGTGTAAGAGAGATCAAAAAATGACAAATGAAGAAAGCATAATATATTGTATTCTAATGTAAACCATATGACGAATCAAGGAGCATCATACTAAGCAAGTAAACATTGATAAAGCTTATGGATATTAAAAGGTTTTTTTATTATTGATAAATTGAAGATGGAAGCATACAATCGGTGCCTTCATGTTGGATGTTTCCTTCAAGCTGAATTCCAAGTCCAAGCTAAGACTTCAAGCACTCCTTATCCTTGGAATTTTTATATTGTTTAGGCACATTTTGAGCACTATAAAGGCAACCGACAATGACCAACCATTTGGGAAGGCATGGAATCCATTTATAGGGAAGCTAAAGAGGTTAAGGATCCATAAAAGAGGAGGAAGGTCCATATCTTAAAGGAAAAATCCTTAAAGGTAGGATCAAGGACAAAAAATGGGAGAACTTGACCCATTCCTGAAAACTAATGACTACTATTTTCTGTTCTGAGACTTCATAGGGAAGAAGCTTATGCTCCACTTTTTTGAGAGCATGCACGAAGAGGATGAGCGTGACTTTAACTTTAATTTTTCCCACAGCATCGACATGAAAAAAGTAGGATTTTATCAAGGTAGATAGGAATTATTCAATATTTGCGGAGCGGGTCGGATATATTAGAGGGTTGAATTTTGCGAGATAGGACTTCTCCTGAACATATCGGCGACACGACTCGGATGTTGGAAAATTTGACTCAAAAAAAAGATCAATGGTGCATGGTGACAATAGGATATAATAAAATGAGATGCAAATGTATTTCCCAAACCCAAGAAGGCAAGTGAAGAAGAGAGATAAACCAAACCCCGATACTAGATGTAGATAAGTGTCATAGTTCAAGAGCGACATGCTTGCCTCAATACAAAATATAATAAATAATTCACTTCCATTTCCCCCACTATTTCTAGCAAGTACTTATTTATTTTTTATATAAAGATTGAATAGGATACCATATGCTTAGCATATAATTTCACCCTAGATAGAATCCATCCTAGTAATATTAACGTAGTTCTAAGAAGGAGTAATTTGGTCTTGTCATGGGTGCAAAGCCCTTCATCGTTTAATTTTTATGAGTCTCAGTGAGGGGATAACTCAACATCTTTTTTCATGTTTAAGGATTTTGAAAAATATACGAAAAAAGAAAACTCCAAAGGGTCCCTTTTTCATAGTAGTCCCTTGAATCCGAAAAGGAAGAAAACAATATCTAAGAGAACCGCTTAGTCATGTTTGACTAAGGTATTCATTTTCTACGTAATTATTCAACCTCGTACACGAAAAATGGGTAAAAATATATTGATACAATGTTGATTCATTTATTTCTAACGAGCTCAAAAGGATAAGTACTCGACAATTATTTCATTTTTCTAGAGTCGAACGGCTTAAAGTTGACTCCGGGGTTCATTTTTTGCTGTTTTCACGATTCGAAAAAAGTGATAAAATATAACTCGTGGTCACCAAATACACGCGATTGATTCAAGATTCATTTCCACCGCACATTCAAGAAAACTTCATTGTGATCGAGAAAAAATATAAAATAATAGGAAAAAGATTTTATAAATCCAACTCCCGCGTTGTTCGCCCATGAGCCCTAATTTTTTCAAGGGCTTCCTAAGCACATGAAAATGGCTAATAATGCTTAAAAAACATAAGAAAAATATAGGGCAAAAGAAAGAGCTCTTAATTGAAATAAACGGTTCGGTGAACAAAGTGTCTCGGATTGGTTGAACGATGCGCCTAAAGTTGTAAGAAAAAACAAGGGTAAAATGATTTTCACAATTTGACAATGGTAAAAATGGTTTATGTTTTAATTTTTTAACTATTAAAATTATTTTAATAACTTTTTTTAATATAAAATATTTTTACCATGTTATAAAGTATTTTTGCTTTATTATTTTATATTTTTCTCGATCAAAAGTAATGTTTGCTTGCATGTGCGAGCAAGGTGGAATATTGAATCAATCTCAGTAATTGGTGACCCACGAGTTATCTTTTATCAATTTTTTAGACACGTGAAAAAAAACAAAAAAGGAACCACCATGGAGTCAACTTTAATCTATTCTTCGACTCTCGAAAAAATGAAAATATTTCCAAGCACTTGTCCTTTCAAGCTCGTTAAAATATATAAATCAACGTTGTCTTAGTAAATGTTTACCCCTTTTTTAGCCGAGGTTGACTAATTTCGAAAAAGGAATACCTTATTAAAACATGAATAAGCGGTTCTCTCGGATAATGTTTTCTACATTTTAGGATTCGAGGTGACTATCTAAGAGAAATGGATCTTTGGAGTTTTCTTTTTTTGATTCTTTTTTCAAACTCTCTAAACATGAAAAATATGACAAGTTACCCCCATCGTTAGACTCGTAAAAACTTAAATGAGGAACGACTTCTCACCATGACAAGACCGAGTTAATCATTCCTAGGACTTGTTAATCTTACTACGATGGATTCATCCAAAGGGTGAATTGATACACTAAGCATATGGTATCCTCTTCAAGCTTGCTATAAAAAATGAGAGTACTCGCTAGAAATAGTGGGGAAAGTGGAAGTAAAGTATGTCTTGTATTTTGTGTTGAAGGAAACATGTCTCTCTTTAACATGACACTTACATGCATCTCATGTCGGGTTTTGGTTATCCTCTTCTTTGTCACTTCCTTCACGGTTTCGATCATATCATGTTGTCACCATGACCATTGATCCCATTTTGAGTCAAATGTTTCCAACATCTAGAGTCGTGTCACCGATATGTTCAAGACAAGTCATATTTGAAAAATTCAAACCTCTCTCATACTTATCTAATCTGTCTCTCCAATAATATTGAATCATTCCTATCTACCTTGATAAATCCTATGTTTCGTGTCAATGATGTGGGAAACATTATGGCCCTCCTTCGATGGATTTCTTCTGTCGACATCGTGAACATTATCCCGAGGAAGTTGATCTAGAAACTCCCTTTTGAGTACCTTGGAGCTTGCATGCCTCGATGAAAAGTTCTTCGCGTTTGATGACAAGTTCACATCATTGGCCTTCGATCGAATTATTTTGCAAGCATTCGACTTCAACTCCCTTATTCACACTTGTATATTGTGTTGGCGTACCTTGAGGGCCACCATCATTATTGGTGGTTTCTCTCGTGCATGTTAACGGTTTACCCTCACTGACTAGTAATCGGTGGTTTCTAACATGTTCGACGTTAACACATCTATTCACATGGTTAGATTCATACGTTGATGAATCACAACAGAGATGAATACCCGGATCACATCTGTTTGAATCTAGGCTACGTGGAGTACTCATGATTGTACACATGATCCTTTCTATATGGATGGTTGCGCCCACGTCGTGAATCCATACATATGATCTTGTCCTAGTCGAATGGTTGTGTCCATGCCATGGATTCATGTGTTATTTGATGCCTTGTCCTATCAAGAATATTTATATCATATATGTCACATATTGTATTGTGTTTTAGCTGCATGTCTACCGACGGTGGTTTTCCAAAGTCCTTGCCTTACTAATAAAGTAATTCAACCATCACTTACGGTTTTGATTTCATGCTTTAGTGGGCATCCGTTCCATAGTATTTTTCCATATTTCCTATTCCCTATCTAAAGTTTCATATTTTGTGTCACTCACACCACAAATGTCGCAAAGCGACAAAAGCTATGAAAACATGTTCACCATGAATAACATGCTCAAAACATCACGTGAATAAATGGAGAATAAATGTATTAAAACAATTCCGGAGAAACCTCGTAAAAACCCTATTTTCCTACCCTCAGCGTGGTTCTCCTCTGTATGCCCTCGTTCTTGTCACCACGTATGTAACTAGTAAACAATGTTGGCAGCCATGAGAATTAAATTTAAAATACGTGTTGGTCCTCTTCAGCAGGGTCTCCTAAAATTGAGCGTAGCTTCTTCCTCTAGAAGTCTCGAGAACAAACGTCTAGTATCATTTGGTTGAGGATTGGGTTGAGTTCTCCCATTTAGAGTCCTTGATCCTACCTTTAAATATTCTTCCCTTTAATATATGTACCTTCCTCCCCTTTTATGGATCCTTAACCTCTTCAAATCTTTCCCCTATAAATGAATTACATGCCTTCCCAAATGGTTGGTAATTTATGGTTTCCTTTCTAGTGCTCAAATGCACCTAAACACCTGTGAAAATTCCAAGGAGAAGGAGTGCTTGAAAGTCCTTTGGCTTGGACTTGGAATCCCATCTTGAAGGAAACCCCTAACATCAAAGCACCATTTGTATGCTTCCCTCTTCAATTTATCGATAATACAAAGCATGTTTAAATTTCCATAAGCTTGTTAATGATTACTTGCTTAGCATGATGCTCCTTGATCTATCATATGGTTTACATTAGAATGGAATATACTATTCTTTATTTGTTTATCTTTGTTTGATATCTCTTGCAGGTATTTTTACGTAAATTAATCGCGAGGAGAAAGCTAGAAAGTGAGGAGATCAAGATTAATATCGACCAGAGCAACTCAGCATAGGAGCAGAGGTAGGCCATCATCCTCTCTCATTTTATTCTAATTTAAGCTAGGAAATTTCGCTTGTTTTTATCTCATTTGTTACTAGACCCACTCATTGGGCTAGAGGGATCACTTCTATCCATAGAATTTATGGTCCTTCTATCGTAATCAATCCATGTATGAAAGTATATAGGAACGCTCTCATCGAAAAATTACACATCGTAAAAAAATTACTACGGATTTTCACTCCCACGTATCGTCGCATATATTTTAGGAGTCCCCACTAGGTTGTTATCTTGTCATAGGTAACCAAGTCGGACGCCTTGTAAACATGATACACCAAACATAACAGATCGTGGAGATAGTTTTCATACTTCTTGGTTCGCGAGGAGGTATTATGCGGTTCATGGTTTCTTGGTAATATTTTTTGCTAGCTTACCCCTTTTTTATTTATTTGTTGTTATTTTCTAGAATTTATTGCCCACGGAATAACATCTTACCCATGCATGACTCCTTAGTAGATCTTAGGTTGAACCTAATGGAAACAGCTCACGATTTTACGAATCAAGGAATCCTCATATGGGAATCTTGGTCCTTTTCCTTCTTTGGAAATGTTGACGACTTTGTTGGGGAGCCTATAGCCATTTAAACCCTCCTTTGTATTTGGTATTTCAACTTAGTTTAGTCAAATGCTCAATGATCCTCCATTTTGAATTATTTTGAGTTTGTAATCCGAGTGAGTATGTGTTTTAGGGTATGAGGTCTAGATTTTTTCTCAAACTTTTCTCGTTTTTTCCTAAGCTCTTTCTCGCTCAAAGATATGTTTTTCCGGAGACATTCATCGCCGCCAACGTGGATATTTATAAGTACAATTGTGCGTGAAGACATGTTGTAATGTACAACAACCCTCCCCATTTCGAAATTTTTATATTAATTTTTATAAGAAATGGGTCCCCTTTTCTTTTTTCTTTTAGATTCAATAATTTTTTCCTAGCTTCACTTATTGCAAAGATTAAAGAAATACCTTTGTATATATGTAAATATTGAAAGGAAATCAAATGAATCATAAAACAAATAAAAACCTAAAACATAAGTCTTTATCTCATTTCACAAAATATGAAAGAAAACGCTCAATATGTCATTGATCAAAAAGTTCGATGCGATAAAGTGAATCGCAAAAAGCGCATACTGCACTAAACATAAGGTTAACACTTCACTTCGAAAATTTCTGATGCGATGAATTCTTATCGAAATCGCAAATCAACAAATTCATATCACAAGTGGTCTCACTTCGAAAAGTTCCGATGCGATGAAGTCTTATCGCAATCGTCAAAATCGGCCAGAAAAACTTAATACATCCTTATGTGTTCATTTCAAAAGTTATGACGTGATAAAATAAAAAACAAACGCTCATCGCTCCACATCATATCACTCATCGGCAATCGCAATCGGAAGCTTCAAATGGTAATCTTCAAAGCCAGAGACTTTGAAATTTCCGATCCCCAATGTACGATCATCATTGATCAAAAATCAAATAAGTTATGACATTTAACTCAAATGAGAACGCGCGAGCGTTACTTTCCATAAAGGCATTTAATTTTTAAAGATGGAGATCATTAAGTTTGATTTATGAGCGAAATCCTTTGCGAGATTATTTCTTTTCAATAATATGATGTTGCTTTAAATGATTTCCTTTTTTATATGACGTTGTTCATTATTTGTTGTTTTCCTTACAATTCTAAGAGAATTTTCCCATCATTTTCCCACTTATTTACAAATATGTAGAGCAGCTTTTTTCGCTTGTTTGTAGACCTATTAAAAAACACTTCCGGTCGAGAAAATGTCGAAGAAACTTAAGAAAGCAAAGGTTACCACCATCCCAAAGGAAAAGCCGGCCAAAGTTAAGTTAATAACCGATACTACATGCCTTGGTCTCAGAAATATTTCTTGGGAAGAAGTTTATAATCTACTCAAAGTTGAAAATCCCACTTGTGAAAAAAGAATAAGCTACGGTGCACGGATGAGGACTCGAATCGGAAGATAATCCCCTCAAAGAACCTGCGAACTCTTATCTTCATAGAGTAGCAGCTCGAGCAAATGTATTTCCGTACTATGATTTAGTACGATGGGTAGTAGAGGGCATAAACATCACGGACGGAGCATTTTTCACAGGTAGGTGGGAAGATGTTCGGATCCTTCAAATCGAAGATATCGGGGGTAATGTATCATCTACCAAAGCCTCGGAAGGTCTACAACAAATAATTTCTAGAGGATTTCGCTTCAAAAAATGAAATAGAGTCATACCCTATTAGAGAATGGAGGCAAGCTCCAAAAGAAACACAAGCATGAATCCTCGGTATGTACTCTGTAGAATCTTTAGCACTTCCCTATTGCTATCGTTTGCTACCATGATATGTAGAATGTTTGGATTTCCCAATTCTACAAGGTTTTCTATTGAAATGGTACCTCCGATTGATCTCGTCGTGAATTCTTATATTATGGATTGGTCGAGTCATCCTATCAGATATGATAGCAAGCAAAATTATTGATTATAGAAGGAATAGTTATATGTCTACCCGTAACGACACCCCCATTTCATCTATGTGCTTACATTATAGATGCCATATGCTTCAATTTCTGAATTTCCCATTTTTTGGATGGAAACGGACTCCTCAGACCCCACTCCTATCCATATCTATCATAAATATTTGTGGAAAGCCCATTACAAAAATCATATGTATAAGATTTGCCATGGATTTATGCTTTGCCCATTCATCAAGCCATTTTTTAACAAACACTCTCTATGGCTATCGAGATAAGGCCAACCTTGACTTAACCCTAATTGGAAAGCTGGTTTGGAGATGAGAATTTCACTTACATCCGAATATTCGAAGTGTAACCAACCCTTATGTTTTACCTCTATACATTCACGATAAATTACTAGCTCGGAAATTTCCTATCGGTTACGAAGAGAATGGTTTGTCCGAGAATTTTAAGACCTCCAAGAAAAAAAATGTGGCCTACATTTCCTCTCAAAAGTGGATCTTACACTCTCAATGATTTCAAGCATGCGAGAAGAAAGAGGCCTTGAAAAATTAAACAACTCAAACTAGCATTCATCGCCCCAAGGAAGAAAAAACCGCCCTTAATGTTACATCTACGATACAAATTTCCAAGTTTGAACATGAAGATGATATTTTTCGATGACCTATTTGTCTCGACTCAAAGGTTTTTCACGGGTTCAACAAAAGAAAGTTCAAAAGCTGGAAATAAGTGATATAGAAAAATTCATGCTTTACAGGAACAAGAGGTTACTAACAATCCCTCTTGACCAACTACAAACAACTCTCTGCTATCACATGAAGAACAAAAAGAAGAAAAAGGAAAAAAAAGAGTGATACTCAAAACTGAACAAGTAAACACAAGAATGAAGGCTAACGACTCCTCACGATATTGATATACATGTTAATTCAAAAATAAGGTGAGCAAGTGTTTGATCGGCGAGATCCAAGGACAAAATGATTTTCGGAGCTGAATACAACACAAACATCTATCATCACACTTAAAGAGACGATCGATAATACCAACACTCCGGATGTTGAAATTATTCACGAGAATCCATGCGAGGAGATTGTGTTAAAATTTTAAGATATACCACCCTTGGAAATTTTCTACCCAGTTCAAAGCATAGAGTTGTGGTTAAGAGGCAAAGAAAGAAAAGAAAACTAGACCACAATCTATTATCATCTTCCTAGGCCGAATTGATGGATGTTGTTTTGGAAAAACTCCAAGATTGATCCTTGAGAGACTTAACAACTATCTCGTATGAAGGATCTTATACAACGGCAACCATAGATAAAGCTTCAGAGGTAAATTTGTTAATAAAGGAAAAAAGACCAAAGAATAGTGCGTGTGGAGCGAGTAATTAGTTGAAGAAAGACGACATAATGAAGAACTTAAAAAAGCAGTTAAATTCGAAAGACAAAAGCTTGACCCGAGCAAGCTATAAAAAAACAACAACAAGCTGACCCAAGAGGTAAAAAAATTACGGACATTGCTTCAAAAAATAAAAAAATGGCCAAGGAGGAACGAAATTCAATATTGCAAGAAAAAATTGCAAATATTTAAAGATTATCTGAGGTAGATCAACTCAAGAAGGAAGCCCTTGAATCAAATAAAATGTTATCATTACAGACTTGATCTTTTATCTCAGAAGATAACAATGGTTGATCCTTTATGTGAAAAAAACCATGTTTCTTGCAAAGAAAACAACAAACTCAAGACTTGAATTTGAATATGCCTAGATGAGAAAATCTCGGGATTTCTCACATGGCAAGAAACAGATCAAGGAATTGCGGCTAATTTGCCTAAAATTCAAGAAGCACATAAAGAAATTATGTTTGCAAAGTGGGAGAGCACGAGTTAATTAAAATAGAAAGAGCCATTTCCAAGGCAAGAATTTTAATGAACAATGTGGTAGAGTTAATCAATGATAACCTACATACCGTTAGCAATCTCTCGATCACATTCAGGACAACTTCCGAAGGTCAAAGAGTTAGAAAAAAAATGGGAGAAAGAATTGAAAAGCAGTACCAAAAAATTGATGCAATAAAAGAGCTAACATGGGATACATTACGGTCATATCTAGTCAAACCACATAGCCAGCAATTGACTATGAAATGCCTCTTCCATGCTATTGCTAATATGCTTCGAGAATTTTCGATGCCACCTACACGATCAACTACATTCTCGTTTGAGTCATTTGCCGAGTCAAAGATATGTAATCAATATGCCGACTGCATACATCAAATACGTAAGAAGTATCTAGGATCTATTCGATGAGAACCGCCTATCTATTTCGTAAAATCTCATCCCCAACTTTCATGATTTGGTATTCACAACGACATCTAAACGATTTTTAGGATAGTTTGTTAGGATTTTTAGTGCTATTTAAACCCCCTTTCATGTATTTAGAAAGAGTCTCGAATTTATAATAATTTTTGACTTGGAAGATACACTTTTGTACTTCTAGATATATTATTTTTACGATGGATCAAATTACGTGATTTTTACGAGGAATAATTTTTAAGAGTCGCACTTTTGCGTCTTGGAGATATTTCTAAGTGAAAGAACAAGATCGGAGTATCAATTTCCGTAGAGAATCTTAAATGTATCTAGTATTTCTATCATTTACGATTTCAATTTTCTTATGTGATGAAATATTCCTATTAAAATTGCAATTGTTTATATACGTGTGTGTGTGTGTGTGTTTCTAAAACATTTATTTGTTATATCATTTATGAAAATATAGAAATGCTATCTTTCATAGTATGTATAAACAATATAGAAATATAAATGCGTGAATACGATACGTTATTATAACTCTGTTTAACTTCTTAAACAAAGTTATCATCAGTAATGAAACCTCATTTTTCTTTTAAATAAGTCATCTTTATGGTTATTTGTTTAATTGAAATTATTCTTCAATCGATGTTCATCTTTAAATACCGGGTTAGATTATAATTATTTGTATTTATCAAGTAGTAGATTAAATATCAAAATTTCATCATTCATTATCTAAACACCTTACCACAAACTCTTTTGATTTATTCATCGGGAAATTGGTCCCATATTATCCAGATCAGAGCCACTATTATAAATGGAAAAGGAGTTGTACTAAGGTCCCAGACCCGGGTGGTTTCCCCAATGTTTGAAGCTAGGATTTCAGGGGCTTCAAAATTTTTGGCTCTAGAAGGAGGGCCTAAGCCATGAATGGCGAGTAAATCCAAATCACACGGGCCATTCGGAAGAGAAATTCACCCTCATCATGTTGTGTAACCAGCTCCAAAAATAGAAGAAAGAGATATCAACGCCTTAGAAATAAGCCACTTCGAGGGGGCAACCTCCACTACATTACATAAATGAAAAATTCTTGGATGATCCAATTTACAAAACCTCCTTTCAATATATTGGATTCCATGTGGCCATAATGTAATCCTAGTGGGCCACAATGTAATCCTAGCCAACCTAACAATAATAATTTAAGGGCACAATAATAACAAAATGGGGGTTACAAGGGTACAATAATAACAATAAGGGGGTTACACTAATAACAATAAGAGACTATACTAGTAATATAGAGACCTAACATGCCCCTCTTCTTCAAAAAAGTGTTGTCCTCAATGCTTGAGTAGCTCTAGGTGCTTCTGTATAAACTTTTCATCCTCCCATGTAGAATCTTTAGTGGGTAAGTTCTTCCACTTGATGAGATATTCTGAAATTGATCGATTCTGTAGCTATCTAGTTCTTGTTTCCGTGACCGCTTCAGGTTCCAATATGATTTTTCCTTCCTCATCAAGTTCTGGAAATATTGTTTGAACTAGAAGATTTTCACCTATAACCTTCTTTAAGCATGAAACATGGAAAACTGGATGCACTCGCGAAGAAGCAAGAAGCTCCAATTTGTATGCCATAGTACCAATATTTTGCAACACCTTATAAGGACCATAGTACTTTGGCGATAATTTATTATCCTTCTTAGCTTGCTTGAGGGACATTTGTTTGTATGGTTGTAGCCGTAAAAATACCCAGTCTCTTACATCAAAACTTCTCTCACTGCGATGTTGATCTGCCTGTTGTTTCATTCGATTTTGTGCCAAATTCAGGTTATCCTTTAAGAGTTGGAGAACTTCTTACTGATGCTCGATGTGATCTTCCACTGCTTGAACCTTCGAATTTTCCCTTAAAGATGATGTGATCGATGGTGGATGATATCCATAAAGTGCCATAAATGGGGTCATTTTTTGCTGCAGTATGGAAGGAAGTGTTATACCACCATTCAGCGAGAGGTAACCACTTGACCCATTGTGTTTGTTTATCAGATACAAAACAACGAAGATATCCTTCCAAACATTTATTTACTATCTCGGTTTGACCATCAGATTGAGGATGATAAGATGAGCTATGAGCTAATTGAGTACCCAAACAAGAAAATAACTCCGTCCAAAAATTTCCATTAAAAATGGGATCTCTGTCGCTCACAATAACCCTTGGGCTTCCATGTAGCTTTTGAATTCTGTCCATAAATGTAGTAGCAACTGTACTTCCTTTAAATGGATGAGATAATGCACAAAAGTGTGCATACTTGGTAAGTCTATCAACTACCACCATGATGACACTCTTTCCTTCAGACTTAGGTAAACCTGTGATAAAATCCATTGAAATCTCCTCCCAACGTTGACTTGGAATGGATAAAGGTTGTCGAAGTCCCGGGGTCTTAATTGTTTCCACTTTATTCTGCTGGCAAACCAAACATTCCGCCACAAAATTTTGAATATCAGATTTAAGGCCATCCCAAAAAAATTCTTTCTTCACCCTGTGGTAAGTTTTTAAAAATCCTGAGTGTCCTCCTAAAGGAGAAGTGTGCAATTCGAGAAGAATATTTTGTTTTAGTTGGGAATTCTTACAAAGATATAAGCGATCTTTGTACCATAAGGAATCATTTTTCCAACTAAATGTATCAGATGTACTAGGATCTTGCTGCAACTTTTGAATGAGTGTCCATACATCTTTGTCATTCTTCCATTCATCTCTTGCTTCGGTTATCCAATCTGGTTGGATAATAGAAATGGCACAAAGCAATGCTTCCACCTCTTCATTCTTTCTTGAGAGTGCATCTGCAACAACATTAAACTTTCCTTTTTTGTAGATTATTTCAAAGTCATAACCCAACATCTTTGTGACCCATTTTTGCTGCTCTTCTGATGATAGTCTTTGTTCCAAAAAGTGTTTAAGACTACCATGATCAGTTTTTACCTTGAAGTGTCTTCCCATTAGGTAAGTTCGCCATTTCTTTAGTGCATGTAGTATTGCTAACATTTCCTTCTCATAAATAGGTTTCTGTAAATACTTTCCTTTGATTGGACGACTTTCAACAGCAATGGGTCTTCCTTCCTGCATTAAAACTGCACCAATTCCATTTCCTGAGGCATCACATTCCACAATAAAGGTTTTTGTGAAGTCTGGTGTAGCTAAGACCGGTGCTAGGCACATTGCCTCTTTAAGATGTTCAAAGGCCTTAGTTGCTTCAGGAGTCCATGAAAATGCATCTTTCTTCAATAATGTTGTTAGAAGTGTTGCTATTCTCCCATAATTCTTAACAAACTTGCGATAATACCCTGTTAACCCGAGAAATCCTCGCAACTTCTTTATGGTTGTGGGGAATTTCCATTCTTTAATGGCTTTAATTTTGTTAGGGTCTACCTTAACACCCTCGTGAGATACAATATGACCCAGATATTCCACCTCTTGTACTCCAAAGAAACATTTGGATGTTTTTGCATATAATTGTTTCTCCTGCAATAGTTTGAGCACCTGTCAACATGTTTAACATGATCCTTCCAAGACCTGTTGTAGATTAGTATATCATCAAAAAATACTAGCACAAATTTTCTAAGGAAGGGTTTGATAATGGAATTCATCAACCCTTGAAATGTAGAAGGTGCATTGGTAAGGCCAAAAGGCATGACCAAAAATTCATAATGACCCTCATGAGTTCAAAATGTTGTTTTTGGAATATCTTCAGCCTTCATTCTAATTTGATGATATCCTGAACGAAGATCCAACTTGGTAAAATAATTTTCTCCATGTAATTCATCCAATAATTCATCAATCACAGGAATGGGAAATTTATCTTTAATGGTGAGCTTATTGAGCTCCCTATAATCCGGACACATTCGCCATGATCCATCGTTCTTGTGTACCAATACTACAGGAGCAGAGAAAGAACTTTGACTAGGTTGAATTATACCCGCCTCTAACATTTTTGCAATCATACGTTCAGTTTCGCTATTTTGGACGTAAGGATATCTATAAGGCCTGATGTTTGGAGGAACACTTCCTGGAATCAAATGAATAGCATGATCATGATCATGAATTGGTGGGAGTTCTTTGGGAGTTTCAAACACCTTGGAATGATTATCCAAGACTTGTTGGAGATCTGCAGAAATAGATGATATTGATGTTGGAACTTCTAGTGAGCATAATTGTGCAATTACACCTCGTTGTTATTTCTTTAGAAGCTTTTTCATGATATTAGAGCTTATTATCTTTCCCGGCTTCCCTACAATACCCCGTAATTCGACTTCCTTTCCTTATGAAAAAAATTTCAAGAAAAGTTCTTGAAAATTAAAAGCTACCGTCCCCAAAGATTGTAACCATTGTACTCCTAGTACAACATCAGCACCTCCCATATGAATGGAAAGCATTGGACTAGTCAATACATATTCCCCCATGGTTAGCTTGATATTATGGCATTTTCCAGAGCAATTTATAGTTCCTCCATTTGCAACCATCACTTGACATTCTGGTGCTGGGTATAGGAAACAATTTAATTCCTTGGCTACCTTACAATGAATAGAATTATGGGTGCTCTTGTTGAGTCCCAAATTTGCATCTTTTCCAATACATTTTTCCATACCTTTTTCACTCACCTAAACCTCCCAAATTGTCAATATCATGTGCAAAAGAGCATCTAACATGGTTTTTAATTATATTTTTGTGTTTGCTATTTGATCTAGATTTTGTTCATTCAAGTTGCGGAATCTTGCCACTTTCCGCAATGCTGCAACTTTCCGCGGACTATTTTGTGAAACTCTATGCTACAGTGTCTACAAGGGAAACGAGCCACATGGGCAAGTCGGGAATGAGCGTGGACATGGTTCGTATCCTATTGGTTCAAGCAAACTCATCCAAAGAAGCCGCGGTCAAAGGCGTCCACATGGAAGTCAACCATGGAGTTTCATGTCGACGGACTTCTGTTTCGTGTCACATGAAGACCCATACGGCCGTTTCTGAGCTCGCGGAGGTTAAATCGACATGCGTACGGGGTTCTAGAGTCGAGATTCAAGCATCCACCTTTCGTGAGATTTACTTTCCAACACGGCCATGCTCCTATATCCGTGGACGTAGTGGTCTACGTGCTCTCCACTAGCATGAACTTTAGGAAACAGATTATAGTTTGTTGTTATATATATTGCGTTTGCATACGCATATGAAGTTAGTCGATATTAGTGAATGTAGTCTCTCAGTTATCTTTTTGATTAATCTTCTCTGTAGTGATTACTGCTGCACTTGTGCTCGTAACATTACCATTCCGTAATGACTCGCTTTTAATATGAGAAGACTCTGTTTTTCAACTTAATTCGTATTTGAGGGACCGTTGCCAAGGACTGTGTAGAGGGCCCAGCTCAAACTAAGGTTTTGTGTATTAGTGTATATTTCTCATTTCGTTTCTTTAGAAATCATTGTATCATAATCCATTCATATGTTCATGCTTTGCAGTTGTTTCATTTACTGTTTATACACTTCCATAATTTCCATTTCATTTCTCATGTCTTTCATGCTTTATGATTGTTAATCAACGATCGGTGTTTATATTTCGGAGTTTTAGATAGGCGACATCGGGCATTTTCATAGATTTTTGATTAATGACATGGAACTAACATTGTTACTGCTGCTAATTTGCTTTTTATAGCTTTTGTTTAATTTCGATATTGCTTTGTTCATTTCAGTTTTTTATTTGCTTCGGTAGTTAAAATTTAGATATACTAATGCTGCTCATAGCATCTTCGATGTTACTCAGAAAGCCACGAAATTGGATCGATGGTGAGGGATTGTATTATGAAATGTGTAGTTTAGTATTAGTTTCTTTTCCGCAAATTTAGATATATTAAATCATGCATGACATCTTCGGTTCTCAGAAAGCCACAAAGTGGAGCGATGGTGAGGATTGAATCATGAGTGTATGGTTTAGTATTAGTTTACTTTCTGCAAATTAAATATCGTTACTCAAGTTGTTTATGATTACTTCAGAAAATCATAGTGGACTAATGATGAAGGATCGAGAAGATAAATTGATGTAATCCGATTTAGATTTATTTTGTTGCAATTTTGAATTTCCTTAAGCATAGTCTCTTTTGTGTTTAGTTAGCTAAAGAATAGTTTGGTTTTCATGCTCACTAGTTCTTGTTTTGATTTATTAGATTAGCGACACCTTTTCATTTCAGTGAGTACATTTTCATTTTCTTTCAAGTCTTGTCATTGTAAATTTCAATTTGCTTTTTAAAGTTTCAAGTTGGTAAATCATTATAGGGGATATCACTTCCTTGAACAAACATAACCAAACTTGTTTTCATCTTAGAATTTCCATTTCACCTTAGAAAAACCAAAAACGACAAAAAGTTAAGAAATAGGTTATCTTGCACATATAGTGCGCACTTCATCGACTTACGATTCCCGGATTGACAAATTAAATGCGGCAATTTAGGACACACTAAATTGACCAAACATTTTAGTAGCGCGTTGCGGGGAAGTGTAACTAGGTAGCCAATTTCTTACATAAAATCATAAAAGAAGGGAAAACTTGATAACTTCTTGAAGTATGCTCTCCTCTTGCACCTAGTGTGATCTGGAGGATCAGAAAAGAGAGTTATTGGTTTAGTAATTTCTTAAGTATGCTCTCTTCTTGCACCTAGTGTGACTGGAAGATCGAAGAGAATTATTAGCCCAAATTTTTAAAAAATAAAAAAAATAATATGACATGCATAGAGCAAGAGATTCTAGGGGAAGGTTTATAGCTAAAGCCAAGAGTTCGATTTTCACAACTCCATCTTCTTCAAGGCATAGACCCAGATTCACCACCATCTACCCCTAGCCTTAAGATTTTTTGGAAGACAAGGAGCAATTTGAATTAGAGGATTCTCCCATACCACCTACTAAAACCCATTTAGAAAACAAAGAGACTTTCTCTCATCCTCCCTTGGTAGAAGAACTAGAGGACATATAAGGACTCTAAAGAAACTATCATGGCAGAGGAAGTAATAAATAGAGGTGGAGGTAGAAGAGGAGGAAACAATGGAGACAACAATGGTGAAGGAAATAATGGTAGAAATAGGGATTTGTTGGGATTCCCTATAGTTGATGAGGAAACTCATGCAACAATGAAAAAATATCTCACCATCTCGTTCTCCCTAACTTTTTATGGATTGCGAAGTGAGGATCTGAAACATTTTTGTTTGAGTTTGAAGTTGTGTGCCGAACTTATGACTATATGGAAGATTCTCAAAAACTCAAGCTGTTTCCTTCAACATTGAAGGGATACGCTTTGAAATGGTTCATGGGATTAGCCACTCAATCTATTAGGACTTGGAATGATATGAAACAAACATTTTTGGATAGATACTTGGACTATTTTATGCCCACCAATCACAATGATGAGGTATTCAAAATAATGCAAAAAGAAGATGAAAATTTGGAAGACTTAATTGAAAGATTTCAATACAACTTGAAAAAGAGAAAAAGATGAGCAACTTAGATAATGAAACCTTGAAAGCCCTCCTATTAAAAAGCCATTAGAGATGAATGGATAGACATTTTAAACATGATGGGGAAAGGAGACATTTCTCAACTTCCATTTCGTGATATAACGAATTATGTATCCATCTCTCAAGGGGAAAATCCTGAAAACGAGGAAAAGGGCCTAGGGATCCTTCTCTTATTAGGGCTAACAAATCTGCAAGCCGGATCGGTAAGTAGGGCGAGAGATTGGTAACATGCTTGATGAGTTCAAAAGCTGATATCTTAGGGAGCCTTAGTGAACAACTAGACACCCTTAAAATCCAAAACAAGCGAAGGCGATGAAACGGATGCTTTAGCCATCTTTTGTCCGAAATGTAGAAAGAAACATGCTTTAAGGGAATGTCCCTTGGATGCAAAAGTTGTAGAAACATGTATGATTTGTATCGGAAAATCATGAGATCAAGGATTGTCCTTCAATTCCCTGGACTCAAAGTTGTTTTTCAAGAAGATCCAAATTCGGTAGAATCTCTCCGTTTTGTCGCAAGGAGACCTTGGCGGGGACAACAATCTCAAGGGTTTAACAACCCTATGAATCTTCAAACCCAACCAAATTGGAATCCTTGGCAACAACCTTGGCCCCAACATCAAAATTCATATCAGCCATGGGTACAAGGGATGCAAAAATCCTTATGGGAGATTTGCTCAATTTTATCAATATCCTCCATCTTTTCAAAAGTCAACAAATTCTACAACTTCCAAAGCCCAAATCCACAACTTTCATTGCCATTTCCACAACAACAACCTTCTCAACAAAACACAAATCCTCAACTCATGCTCCCATACCAACGGAAGACAAATCAACTTCCATTCTCAATACTTTGCCAAATCCTAACAATAAGAATCCTCGGACTACTTATATGGTAGAAGGACAACAATTTCCTACCTACATGATTGTTCCTCTCCCAACGATGTACAACTCGGATGCTCGGTAGAGTTTTAGAAAAAACCTTCTATAGATATTCAAGAGCAAGATACCTCGAGGAGGACTCTCTTCAAGTCAATAAGGGTTCCGAGGAAGAAACTCTTCAAAATCTAAGCATGCAAAAAGAAAAAGAAAAGTTAACACCCACAACTCCTATAGTTGAACAACTCGTATCTTCATCTACACCTCTTTTTCTGGAAAGACTACAAATTGATAAGGGGGTGGAAAAAACAAATCTTGTTGCCTAACTATGACTTTCTAGATGAATTAAAGAATGTTTGTATCAAGATTCCATTGCTACAAGCCATTCGAGAAATTCCTATTCTAGCAAAAACCATAAAGGAGTTGAGTTTCAAAAGACCGGGAAGGAAACTAAAAGACACAAGAAGAATCCACCCGGTAGGAAAGATCACGAGACATTATGATGGGAAAAAATTACTATGCGAAGTATGTAGATCCGGGAAGTCCAATTGTCAAGACACATATAAATGGGATAGAAATTCCAAACACATTGATTGACTTAGGGCTGCTATCAACATTATGAGTAGACGGACTATGGAACAGTTAAAACTTCCTAACCTTCTTTTTTACACCTACTTTACTGCAACTTGCGGATCGATCAATTATTAAACCGAGATGGTGTATTAGAAGATATTTCGATCTCCTTAGATTCTTGGGAATATCAGTAGACTTTATGATTTTGACTCCCAAAAGTAATCTAGGAGGACATCCACTTATCTTAGGAAGACCTTGGCTAGCCACAGTGATGCTTTTATTAGTTGTAGATCGTGGAGACATGTACATTTCTAATGGTAATTCGACAAAGAAATTCAATTTGTATCCTCCAATGAAGAGCAATCACGAGAAATAGGAGACAATGAATGGGTCGATGATGAGAACACTATACAATATGTCTTTACCATTTCGAAATCGGTGAGGATAGTCAAATTTCGAATACATTAGAAAATTTTGAGATATCTTTAGAATATCACCCCACACGATTTCGGTTGGAATCGACATAGAATATTTATCATCTAGACAAATGTCTCTTTACTCTATGGAAGAATTTGGTAATTCACGCTATTAAGATTTTTCCAGAAAAAACATTGAATATCAACAAACATTTGGAGAAGTCACAACAAGAAGAACTAACAGAATCTTGCAAAAACATTCTACTCGCATTTGCATGGGAGTATACTAACATGAAGGGTATTGATCCTAAGACTTGCATCCATCATATCTATATTGAGGAAAACATTAGACCAATCGAGACAACCTCAAAGAAGGATGAATCCAAATCTTAGGGAGATAGTGAAAGAAGAGCTCCAAAAAACTTCTCAATGTAAACTTCATTTATCAATTTCGGATAGCTGATGGGTTTCTCCTTTGGTTATAGTGCCTAAAAAAGAATGGTAAATGGAGGGTATGCATTGATTACGAGGGAATTGAACAAAGCAACTTTGAAGGATCACTTTCCTTTGCCTTTTATTGATCGGAGTATTAGATACATTGCTGAGGTAAAAAGTACTTTTCATTTTTGGATGGTTTTAGTGGTTACAATCAAATTCGGAGTAGCACCTCGAAGATCAAGATAAGACCACATTTACTTGTCCATGGGGAACTTTTTGCCCTACGAGTGCTTCCTTTTTGGGTTATGTAATGCACCAGCAACATTCCAAAGAGCGATACTAGGAATTTTTTACTGATCTAATTCATGATTGTGTAGAGGTTTATATGGATGATTTTACGATTTATGGTAATTCATTTGAAGAAGCATTAGAAAATTTGGAAAAAAGTTCTTATAAGATGTAAAGAAACAAACCTTTCATTAAGCCATGAAAAATGCTTTATGATGTTTCTTGAAGGGATTGTTTTAGGACATCATATTTCGGGGAGATGGGATTAAGGTTGATAGATCAAAAGTTGAAGTCATCTCCAAGTTGCCTATTCCAAATTGTCAAAGAGATGTTAGAAGTTTTCTAGGATTTCTTTGGGTTACTATAGAAGATTTATAGAAAACTTCACTAAAATAGCATCTCCACTCTTCAAATTGCTTACAAAAAGGCTTGTGAATTTAAATGGGATCCCGATTGTCAATCGACTTTTGAAACTTTGAAAACAAGAATATGCCGAAGCACCTATCTTGAGGGGACCAAATTGGAAACTCCCTTTTTCATATTTCTACGGATGCTTGAGATCTGACTCTTGGAGCGTGTTGGGTCAAAAAAGATTTAATTCCTTATGCCATTTATTACACCGATAAAAATTTGACTCCCACGAGAGTTGAACTATCATTGTATTTCGAAAAAAGAGTTTTTTAGGTTGTTGTTCATGCAATTAATAAGTTTAGACATTACATAACAGCTATGAAACTTTTATTCATACGACCATTCTGCAATTAGATATTTAATGAACAAACTCGTTACTAATGGCGAGAGTGACAAGATGGCTTTTACTTTTGCAAGAATTCAATATTACTTGTGTTGGATGAGACCGGGAAAACGAAATACGATAGTTGATTTCTTGTCTAGGATTCAGAATACTAAAGAAGATTCTCTGTAGAAGATAAATTTCACGATGAATACTTGTTTGCGGTAACTATTAAGACCCCTTGGTATGCGGATATTGCTAACTATTTGGTTACGGAAACTACCTTCACATTTATTTCCAAGAGAAAAACGAAAGATTATTCGGGAGAGTTCAAAATATTCATGGATTTCTAACGAATTGTTTAAAACGGGGCCATATCTTGTGATCGGAAAGATGTGTCGGGGAAGATGAAATGCCCGATATTCTTAAGGCATGTCATGATGAACCATGCGGCGGACACTTCTGCGAATACAAAGGACAGACTTATAAAATCCTTTCTTTGGGATATTATTGGCCTTCCCTCTTCAAAGATGAAAAACAATATGTCAAAAGGTGTGATAGCACGCAAGAGTAGGGAAACCTACCCTTTCAAATGAAATGCCATTGCAAACACGGTACTCATTGAACCCTTTGAAAAAATGGGCTTTAGATTTCATTGGACCTATTAATCCACCATCTAAGAAAAAGAAGTATATATTGGTTTGTACTGATTATGTTACTAAATGGGTAGAAGCTAAAGCATTAGTATCGCTGACGAAAATTCGGTTGTTCATTTTTCTTTATGAGGATATTTTTACTCGCTTTGGTGTTCCAAGAGAAATTGTGACGGATCGGGGGAGCCAATTCACATCCAATTTGGTGGAGAAGTTGATGGAAGAATACAAAATCAAGCACGGAAGATCTACTCCTTACCATCCACAAGCAAATGGTCAAGTGGAGTCCACAAACAAAGTTCTTGAAAGTATCATCACCAAAGCCTGTTCATCTACATAGAAGAGAGTGGCGAAAAGGCTTCCGAAGCCTTATGGGCCTACTGAGAACTACATGGAGGAATACAACAGGACATTCTCCCTATGAACTTGTTTATGGGAAAGAAGTCTTGCTCCCCATTGAGTTCCAAGTCAAGACCTTTAAGATAGCGGTTCGAGTTGGGGATGGACTTATCGAAGCCAAAAGCATAGAATGGAGCGAGTTGAATGAGCTAGATGAGATCGACAAGAAGCAATTCTAAGAGCGATCTAGTTCAATATCAAAGAACTAAATGGCATGACAAATATATCAAGGAGAAGAAGTTTCAAGAAGGAGATTGGGCATTGTTATTTGATTCCAAGTTTAAAGATTTTCAAGGGAAATTTCGGACTCATTGGCTTGGGCCATATGAGATTGACAAGATCTTTAGCAATGGAGTTGTAAGAATCAAGACCATTGATGAGTTTCAAACTCCTCTTATCGTGAATGGCCATAGATTGAAAGTTTATCATAAGCCACTCTCAAAAGAGGACTTTGTCAAGATGTTTCAAGAAAGTTACGCAATCGGGTTGGTACGGAAGAATTCTTCTTCTCCACCGGCCTAGCTTTTGTTCTTTTCGGTTAAAAAAAATAAAAAATAAAAAAATAAAAAAATAAAAATAAAATAAAAAATAAAATGGTATAAGCTCGAAAACCAATCATTGATTGGCGAGTCTTATACGGAAAATATAAAGGTGAAAATCAAGGACACACGACACTCTATATTTTCCATCTCTCTCTTTTATTTCACAAGCTTTGTCACCACCCATTCCACTTCATTCCACTTCATTCCACTTCATTCCATTTCATTTCATTTCATTCCACTTCATTCACTTCATTTCATTCCATTCCATCGATAAAAAAATCTTTTTCATGACCATTTCCATGCGGTCATTTTTCATTTGTTCATTTCCATTCATCAAAGTAATAGTCGTGTCGGTTTCCTGGCGTTGACATCTCGTTTCCGTGGTGACTCCGATTTCGCGACATGAAGCTGATTCCGCGGCCTACTACTATGTTTTCAAAGAGAATGTACGATCGGATGTTATTTCCATAATTATGAAATAAAATGCGAGTGAGAGGATCAAAAATGAAGACATGGAGCATTCAAGACACCAATGGAGATCAATCGAGTTGAAGACCAAGGGCAAAAAGGCAAAGATTCCAAAGGTATGAATAAAATTTATTTCAAATATTATTGAAAAACACATTTTTATATAGTTTTGAACCATGAGCTCTATCCATTACGCGCGATGATTATATTGACGAGTTCCAGTAACCTTTCACGATCTCCATATTATCCTCTTTCATTTATTCACAAACGGTTTCATCATTAAACCCCGATTTTCACTCATGATCCAATATCCCACCAGGTGATAATGAAGCGTATTTGATTTGACCAAGGACTCTTACAAGCCGCATCAAGTCACAAACGTTGATTGAAACGTGTTCACATTTATTTCGTAGCCACCAAAATTCAAAATGCGGCTGAATGTGTTATATTCTATCAATCTACTCAGTCCTATCTTTGTTATGTTTTCGAAACCCCACTTTCTATTCTGTTTCATTCCGTTTCGTTCCCTTTGCTCATTCTCACTCCCGGATATCTACCCATCATCTCATGCATTCCCATTTTATGATATATCCCCACTGACCATTGTGCTCGTTCTCGTGCATTCAACCATTCTATTTGAAACCCTCACGAAGGCAAATTTGTGAAGAACAAAAAAGAGAAATGGGTAAATTACTAAGAGCGAGCCCGGAAGGACCGAAGTTTATAGAGGGATATCCACGAAAGCAAAAGAGATATTGAAGAAAGCTAAATGGGTCGCGTTTTATTCAGAAATTCGGGAGGTTATCACTAGAGAAGTTACGAAAGCATTTGCAAGGTCATTTGATGGCTCGGAAAGCGAAAGTGGAGACCTCAAGTTTTCGGTCAATGAAGCATCAATAGCAACAGCCACGGAACTTCTTCAGGGAGGGAGAGCGTTGGTTCAAAAATAAAAGCATCGAGTGATGAGGCATGGAGAAAAATCTTACTGAAACCAAGGTATGGACATAATCGTTTTTAAGAGAGGAATTCTGTGCATGCATTGAAAGAAGAATGGGCCACTTTACTCGCTAATTGTTCAGAAATTCATTACATGTGAAGGCCGTTTTGGGTCCATGTATATGTACCATACCAGGCTATTGATGAATTTTCTAGAAAATCAAACTCTCAATCTCCCATATTTTCTATTCAATAGCTTGAAGAAAATGGTCGTGTATCAGTTCAAAAACACTTAGGAGATGTAGAGCCTCATCTATATCACCACGGCCTTATAAAAATTCTGATTGAAAAGGAGTTAAGGGAAAGAAAAGACACATGGGAACAATTTCTAGTTAGAAATTTCTTTGAGGAACCTCGAGAAATTCCTAAAGGTAGTTCAACGAAGAAGGGAGCAGAAGAAAAAGAATAAATGTTGAAACCCAAATTACTCCTACTCGGGAAATTCCTGCAGGCTAGCACGACAAGAAGAAGTAGAAGGAAAAGAACAATTAATGAAATCCAAAACACTCCTACTATTACTATGGAAAGAAAGTCGATAGGGAAGAGAGATTGGTAAAAAAGAAGAAGAAGGATATCAAAGGTAAAGAAGCCAATAATACCAAAAAGAAAGAGAAACTATTGAGGTCAGTACATAAAACTCCTTCTTCGAAGAAGAAGATCATCAAATACTATACGAAAGATTAGTCTATCTTCAAAAACGATCATCTATATCCAAGAAGGCGAGAGAAAGGAAAACAAAAAACAAAAGGATAGTGTACCACGGCGTGTGAGGAGAAGCGACAGACTTAAAGGGAAAAATTGAGAAAAACGCAAATTAAAGGTCCTCATTTCATTGATTTGGGTGAGGAGACATCTGAGCAGGTCCCCAGCCTGACCATAGTCTATCTCGAGTCGATTAGTGAACCTGGTTCATTTCATTCCCAAAGCGAGACAATGAGCATACTCCATCTTATTCTCAGACAAAATATTGATGTAAGCCCTCCTCGGCCAAATTTTGAACATAACTCTCCTTTACTGACATTTTGGGGACAGTCAATAAAAATGACACCTGAAATAGACCCCAAGAAACGAGGAGGTATATGACTATATAGAATCTTTGGAAAAGAGCGAGCCACAGGTCCAAGTACTTCTTCCATTCGACCTCATACATTGCGGGATGATTTAGTTCAATCATTAAAACAGGAAATTTTTTGAAGTGGAGCTTTTAAATAGGCACATCAAAAATGAAAATGAAACATTGAAAGAACAAGGCAAGCTTTGGACAAGATCATCCATGATAATACTATGTTACATTTGGGAATATGGCAAAAGAAGAATAATAAATTGAAAAGGAAATGCAGAAATTAAAGCGAGCACTTGTAAATATCAAATTTAGGTGCTTAATGAAGAAACCCGAATGTTGGCGGTACCAAGGAAGAAGAGGAGAGGATTGGATGTGTTGAGTTGAAGTATCAAGGCACATGAATTGAAGAAAGAGTATCAAAATTTTGGTTGCATGAGGACATGCAACACCTTCACAGATGGAGGTATGTTGAGTCCCAAATTTGCATCTTTTCCATACATTTTTCCATACCTTTTTCACTCACCTAAACCTCCCAAATTGTCAATATCATGTGCAAAAGAGCATCTAACATGGTTTTTAATTATATTTTTTGTGTTTGCTATTTGATCTAGATTTTGTTCATTCGAAATCTACGGAATCTTGCCACTTTCCGCGCTATTTTGTGAAACTCTATGCTACGGTGTCTACTAGGGAAACGAGCCACATGGGCAAGTCGGGAATGACGTGGACATGGTTCGTATCCTATTGGTTCAAGCAAACTCATCCAAAGAAGCCGCGGTCAAAGGCGTCCACATGGAAGTCAACCATGGAGTTTCATGTCGACGGACTCGTTTCGTGTCACATGAAGACCCATACGGTCGTTTCTAAGCTGCGGAGGTTAAATCGACATCTGTACTGTGGTTCTAGAGTCGAATTCAAGCATCCACCTTTCGTAGATTTACTTTCCAACACGGCCATGCTCCTATATCCGTGGACGTAGTGGTCTACGTTCTCTCCACTAGCATGAACTTTAGGAAACGATTATAGTTTGTTGTTATATATATTGCATTTGCATACGCATATGAAGTTAGTCGATATTAGTGAATGTAGTCTCGTTATCTTTTGATTAATCTTCTCTACGTAGTGATTACGTCGCACTTGTGCCGTAACATTACCATTACGTAATGATTGCTTTTTTAATATGAGAAGACTCTGTTTTTCAACTTAATTCGTATTTGAGGACCGTTGCCAAGGCTGTGTAGAGGGCCCCTGCCACTTTAAGGTTTTGTGTATTAGTGTATATTTCTCATTTCGTTTCTTTAGAAATCATTGTATCATAATCCATTCATATGTTCATACTTTGCGATTGTTTCATTTCTGTTTATACACTTCCATAATTTCCATTTCATTTCCGTCTTTCATGCTTTATGATTGTTAATCAACTGATCGGTGTTTATATTTCGGGTTTTAGATAGGCGACCGGGCATTTTCATAGCTTTTTTGATTAATGACATGGAACTAACATTGTTCTGTTGCTAATTTGCTTTTTATAGCTTTTGTTTAATTTCGGTATTGCTTTGTTCATTTCGGTTTGTTATTTGCTTGATAGTTAAAATTTAGATATACTAATCTGCTCATAGCATCTTCGATTACTCTAGAAAGCCACAGTACTGGACCGATGGTGAGGGATTGTATTATGAAATGTGTAGTTTAGTATTAGTTTCTTTTCCGCAAATTTAGATATATTAAATCATGCATGACATCTTCGATTGCCTCCAGAAAGCCACCAATTTGGAGTGATGGTGAGGATTGAATCATGAGTGTATGGTTTAGTATTAGTTTACTATTCGCAAATTAAATATCGATATCTCAAGTTGTTTATGATTACTTCCCGAAAATCATAGCTAGACTAATGATGAAGGATCAAAATATAAATTGATGTAATTTGATTTAGATTTATTTTGTTGCAATTTTGAATTTCCTTAAGCATAGTTTCTTTTGTGTTTAGTTGGCAACAAGAATAGTTTGGTTTTCATGCTCACTAGTTTACTTGTTTTGATTTATTAGATTAGCGAGCACCTTTTCATTTTCATGCATACATTTTCATTTTCTTTCAAGTCTTGTCATTGTAAATTTCAATTTGCTTTTTAAAGTTTCAAGTTGGTAAATCATTATAGGGGATATCACTTCCTTGAACAAACATAACCAAACTTGTTTTCATCTTAGAATTTCCATTTCACCTTAGAAAAACCAAAAACGACAAAAAGTTAAGAAATAGGTTATCTTGCACATATAGTGCGCCGCACTTCATCGACTTACGATTCCCGGATTGAAAAATTAAATGCAGCAATTTAGGACACACTAAATTGACCAAACAGACTACCTAAATCAATCAACACTATTACCTTTTTCTTCTTGATATGTCCTTCTATCTTGAGAGTTTGAGGAGTGGTAATTCTTGCCCGGTGCATTACATGATATGGTCGGATTCATTTCTTCCTCTTCTAGGGATCTAGTTCCTGGTGTATATCCTCTTCTTGTTCATTTTCTTCTTCCTCTTCACAATCTATGTAAAATAATTTCTTCTCAGCACACTTATGACCTTTAGTGTATTTTCTATCACAAGCCCGTAGCAAGCCCTTTTTGCTCTTTTTTCTTCCAATTTTTTGTGGTGTCAACCTTGTAGGTTGTGGAAATCTAGGCGTAGAAACACTTCCTTCTTTATAGAAGTTAGTGGTAGGCTTCCTTGTCGTCATAATTTCTACATTCAATTTTTCTTGCCAACTTTGAATGCCTTCTCCAATGAATCGGAGTTCCAAAACGTCGAACTTCATGTTGGATGTTATCCTTTAAAGTGCCTCATGAAGAGATCAATCTTGTATTCCTCTCGGAATATCGGTTACCCTATATATTCAATTTTTGGAAGTCCTCAATGTGCTCCCCACTAAACCCTTTTGTTTGAGATTTATCAATTGGCTAAAGAAGGTGTTGCTCTTTGTATCCTCATAATGTGCTATCATTTCCTCCGTAAAAATTGACGAAGTGACAATTTTTTTTATGGGAGCAAAAGCCATCGATACCATACAAATGTATTTTGTTCTAAATGTAAAGTTGCAATGCGTACCTTTTGTGTGTTTTGCACATTATGGAGATCGAAATATTGCTCCCATCCGTAGTATCCATGTTACTGGGATCCTTTCCATCAAACTTCCTCATATCCATTTTTGGAATATGGTGGTTCTTCCGCTAACATTAGAGTTTATGAAATCACGATTAAAAATTTATTTTGTTCTCATCATGAGATTTTCCTCTACTATCTTTTTCACCATTAGGAAACATTTCTTGTATCAACTTTGTCGAACCTTCTATGTCTTCTTTTAGATCATTCTTCATGTTTTCCATTTTAGCTTCCATGTCATCCATCTTGGATTCCATGCCGCCTTCCATGCCATCTATCTTAGATTCCACGCCTTTCTTCAAACCATCCATATTATTCTTCACACCATCCATCTTTGCTTCCACGCCTTTCTTCAAAACTTCCATTTCATTTTTTTGTTGCCCTTTGCGAGAAGCGAAATTTGGTGCACTTGCTCTTGTAATTTTGATAGATCATGTTGCAATTCTTCATCTTCATGAGTCATAGCGAGCCTTCGAAGGCTTAATGGGTGTTGAATTATTTTTTACAGGGGCATTTTTTAGAACCCAATACTGATATCTATTCTACAATATGCCCTTGGAATCAATTCAAATTTATTTTTCAAACAAGACTTATACGATTCGGAAAAAGAATACACACCTTTTTTCTTACTTTTTTAGGAGCTCGATATTGAAATTGGATTATCTCTGTGATTGAGGCTCTTCAATATCTTAAATTCAGCACTGAAGTAGCCCTCTGAATTCTCTTTTGAATGCCACGAGTCGACCTAATTTGGATTCTCCAAGACAAAGTTATGTTCAATCTCCCACGATGACCTAATTATGGATCGGTCCAAATTAGAGCGAACTTGTAAAACTTGCCACGTGTCATTGTTTCTTCCTTCGCCCTAAAATTGATAGCCAAGAAACGAAAGTCCATGTAATTACGACCAATTTTTACGGAACTCCAATCGATTCTTAGAGAGAGTTATTGAAATTTTCCCACGATCACCTCTTTGAGATGAAATTCGGGAGCCTGAAAAAACACTACCTTCCACGAGATCATATCTCCAAAAATGTTTCGAACCAAGCTGCAAAATTTTACGACATATTTCCTCACGAGTTCAGCTTAGTACCTCAAAAATTTCAACTTACAAACTTCATAGAAAAAAATTTATAGCGAAAATTCCACGATGACCTGTTTGGAACGAGTGAAACCCTAGAATCCAAAGCTCGATACCAAATGTTGTGTAACCGACTCCAAAAAATAGAAGAAAGAGATATCAACGCCTTAGAAATAAGCCACTTCGAGGGAAACCTCCAATACATTACATAAATGAACAATTCTTGGATGATCCAATTTACAAAACCTCCTTTCTATATATAGGGAGTCCATGTGGCCATAATTTAATCCTAGTGGGCCACGATGTAATCCTACCTCGACCTAACAATAATAATTTAAGGGCACAATAATAACAAAATGGGGGTTACAAGGGTACAATAATAACAATAAGGGGGTTACAATAATAACAATAAAGGGACTATACTAGTAATATAGGGACCCTAACACATCACCTTCTTCAACTTCTCCTCCATCTCAAATCTCAAGGGAAGAAGTTGAAAAGAGAATTACTACACCCTACTTGCCAAAACCCTAAACATATCGGAAGAATAATCTGTTGAATCTCCCGAGGTACAATCGTTAATTCATAAACTTGAAGGGTTTTTCATTATCACATTAATAATATGAGCTATCTCAAGCGTGTTACTTCACAATACATTCCTTCTTAGCCTCTTACTAGACTACGAGAGCAAAAAAGCTTGGTATTTTACCAAGCCGAACTTCCCCTCTACCCGGTCGAAAAAGAGCTAGAAAAACACCCTCTAAGTACGAAAGTGAGACTCTTTCATCATTATCACCTACATCTTTCATATCATCTACTTCCCAACTTCAAATCACAATCCAAAAAGGTACGGATGTTTCACATGACACCTACTCAAAAAATTTTCAAGCTGTTCCCCCGAGCTTCCTCTACGGTTAGTACAAGGATGGCACGAGCCTCAACAAAGACCATGGACCAATCCAGGAAAGCCGTTACAATGCCCAGCACCTTTGAGTCAATTACCGGCTAATCCCTGAAAAAATGTTTACCAAATTTTAGTCCCGACCTTGGCATACTAGTCGAAGAACACATTAACAACTTCATGTTGTCTGTAAATTTAATTGGAGTAACACAAGAAGATGTTGTTGTCAAATTATTTCCATAGACTTTGCAAGGAGCAGTAGGATCTTGGTATTTTTCATTACCATCGGGATCCATTACTAGGCGGGATATTTTTTTCAAGAACAATTCCTAACCAAGTTCGGAGATGATAGGTCAATAGAAACTTCGATTAACGATCTCTCTAATTCGAAATCGGAATCCAAGGAACTCATCAAATATTTCAATTCTCGATTTAACAAGCTATTGAATAAAATTCACGCAACATCAAAACCTAGTGAAGAAGTTCGAAGTGAATGGTATATATACTGCTTTACCTTCAAACATATCCATCTTTGTAGATAGATCCCTGCTAAACCTACACTTGTCGAAAACATGAAGGAAGTAATTGCAGATAGAAAAATGTATCATCGCTTTAGATAAAAAAGAATGCTAATGAGGAGAGAAAATCCAAAAAAATAGTTTCAAAGATGATTCGAAAGAAGAAAGCACCTAAAGATCCATATGATATGGAAGGATTACAAAAATTCCCCGAAGACTATGTCCAACGAAATGGTTGAAATTAAGAAACAAGTAAATGAAAATTCCACTAAAAGGCCCTTTAGGAATTTTAAAAGAAATCAGATCAACTGAATCTAAACCACCTAATACAATATCTAATGTAGAGTCAAATTTAGAGGAAGAGGAAGAAGAAGATACACTCCTATCATCGGAAGAAAATGAAGAAGAAGAAGTAGTTGAATGCCATGGGATGTGGGATTTTATTTTGCCTAACTCGAGATAATGAGAATGAACAGAAGCTCTCCCAGTGAGTACAAGAAGTAAGAGTGCGAGAAAAACCTATTCAAACATCTCCCAAGAAGAAAAAATTCAACTCTCGATTACTAAAGATAAAACTTCCGTAAAAAAAGCTTCTCCTTCACCTACCAAAAATCAATCATCATCCTCTAATTCTCCATCAACATATAAAACACTAGTAGTATCTCGATTCTATGGATTATAACATTATAGAAGATATGAAGAATACGGAGCAAATATTTCTTTGCATGAACTCGACAAGCTCAAGCATCAACGAAGTTGTTGTTGAAAGAATTAAATGCAATGCCCGCTTCTCCCCTCCCAAATGGTGTGATATCCAAAGCAGCTAAAGGATCGGGTAAGCCACTAGATAAAGTAGATCGTGCGTATAGTTTCATATACCAACACGGGTTTTTTTATGTAGAGTAGTACCGCTTGACAAGATTTTTGTTGCCAAAAGAAGTGTTGCATATCCTATCCGCGGATTTTTCTATGTAAAGTAGCGTTGGTCCTTAAATTTTATAAATTTTATGGTTTCTACTAAAAGGCCTAGTGTCTCTAATCTCGAAGTCATCCTCACGCTCTTTTGTGCATCAAATTTTTGTCTTTTTTGGTGTTAGTTTTCTTTGTGGTGTGCTAAAATTCCATCCCATACTTGAAGTGGTAAAAGTGAATTTTGGTTGAGTCTTTTGATTCTTTGAGTCGATTGAAATTGTTGTTCGCTACATGTATGTTTGGAAGAAATACTAATTTATTGTTGATTAATTATATTAGTTCTTTTGAGACCATAAAAGAAATTGATTTTTGCATTTATTTAGTTTTCATCTCAAAGTTTACTTTTCGTAAAGTGCATTAGATTACATTGCATTGAAAAGTCCTTTTAGGTTTAATCATTGAATAAAAATTGCATTGTTTAGTGAATGAAAACTGAAAATTTCATTCATTACATTCTCATTCATAAATATAAAAATTAAATTGTGCATAGATTTCATTTGCATAAGTTTTCATGGGAATGGTGCATAGATTACATTGCATGGTTTTGCATATTTTAATGCTTTGAATTGGGATAGTGAAAGAAGAATATATAGTTAGGAAAGATTTGTTTTTTTTCATTCTTGGTTGTTTCATTGTTGTTTGAATCTCTTTCCCACGATATATAGCATTCATCGAATTGGAAAGAATCATTTTCCCATGCTAGGCGCATCTTAAGCATTCGAGTGGAATCGCTTTGAGCCCTAAAATTGAAACTTAATTCAAGATAAACATTAAAATTTACCTCAATTAACCTAAGGAGAATTTTGAACTTAATGCAAACATTTAGAGGTCTAG
The DNA here is from genome assembly GCA_034641835.2 of Pinus albicaulis. Classification (NCBI taxonomy): domain Eukaryota; kingdom Viridiplantae; phylum Streptophyta; class Pinopsida; order Pinales; family Pinaceae; genus Pinus; species Pinus albicaulis. Next base: position 1,601,648,247 of record CM076581.1, read on the forward strand.
GCTAGAGACGTTTTCACGGCATCGTAAAATGTAAGAGTTTTTGCTAACTTTTTGTGTTGCATCCCAAGGATGATATCTTATTCCACGTACGGAAGTATATAGGACTTTGTTCTCCGAGTACTATGCGGGAGCATATCGAGGTGCTCCACATATGAAAGTATATAGCAATGCTCTCATTGAAAATTTATGCATCGAGAAAACATTATTAAATATTTTCACTCCCACATACCATCCCGTATATTTTGGGAGTCCCCACTAGGTTGCTATCCTTCCATAAGTAATCGAGTTAGTCGCCTTGTAAACGTGGTACTACCTGAACACAACATTTAGGGATATTAGTTGTCATACTTATTGGTTCAGCCGGGGAGGTATTCGCACGGTTCATGGTTGCTTGGTAATCCTTTTTTCCTAGCTTACCCCTTTTTTTATTTATTTTTTTGTTATTTTCAAGAATTTGCGGCATGTGAATAACATCTTACCCGTACATGACTCCTTAATAGGCCTTAGGTTGAACCTAATGGCAATAGTTCCTAAGATTACCAATCAAGGAATCCCCTTAGATGGGAATCTTGGTCCTCTTACTTCTTTGGAAATTTCGACGCTCCCTATATGGAAAATTTTTCCCTCACGGGATTAACCATTGGTTTTTCGGTTTTTTATTTTCAACCCCCATAGTTCCAAATGTCCAAGTTGCTTCTCAACCAATTTCATCATCGCTTTGAATAGTGTTAACCTCATGTTAACCATAAATTTGACCCCTCACCTACTTTTCTTGTTTCTTCATCTCGTTCTTCCTCTTCGCTTTAGTGAAATTATGGATTCTAATAACCAACACACTAAGAAGAATAAGAAGAGGATGAAGAAGAAGAAAAATAAGAAAGAAACCAAGCAACCTTTTCCCCCCAATGCAGCGATGGTAGAAAAATATTCGAATCGGTCCTTCAAAGTCAAGTACCCTTGCAAGTTATGTAAGGGTGACCACCATTATATATAGATTTTCGTGGTATTCCCAAGGTGTTATAAGTGTGTTCCATCGACTCAAATAGGTCGTTGACATCACCCCATGGAGATCATGTTGGTGATAAATCCTCAACTAGTAATAGTAAGGCCCATGGGAAAAAGGGTAAAGTCAAATTTCCCACGTGGGTTATGTGAATTAAATCATCCCATTCATCTTTTTCATTCTATGGATGAAGCCTTTAAAGTCTTAGGAAACCTTGACCTTCTCGGCCTCATCATCTCGCTGATACCTGAGAGCTTTCCACAGATCCTCCACTAGTCGATCAAGTGATTGATAAAAATTATCTTCTGGTCAATACCACTCTCTCCGAGTGAATCCCATGAGTTTTTTCTCGACCAACCATTAGTTGAGAAAATGTTTGACCTAATTCCACCTTTAGTTGATCGGTGTTTTTTCCTATAGAGAGTGAACCCCACACTACTCGGGGGATATTTTTGTTTCTTCATCCCATGAAATGGAGGGAAATCCTCTCATTCCCGCGATGCTGAGGGGAAATCCTCCATTTTTGTAACACGAGGGGAATTTCTCGTTCCACAACACCCCCTCCAAGTATTTTAATCGCTTCCTTTGATTGGAGTCAACTAGTAGGAGTATCGTCTTCCTTCTTACGCGCCCATTAAGATCACGAGTATAGGCCTATAAGCTACCTATATCTATCACAATAATAAAGATGAAGGTGCATATGTTAGTATTATATCCTTACCTGCTCGGGCAAGCTTTAGGTTCTCCACATATTGTGCCTCTTACTCATAATATGTTGGTTGTTAACAAAGGTACTTGTTAGTCGTTCGGTATCCTTCCTAAGTTTCCTATTAATTTGGGAGGAAATATTGTCTACATCAATTTTAAGGTTGTACAAGGCCCTTTGGACTTTAATTTACTCCTTATCCATGACTATATTTATGTTATGGGAGCTCTTGCCTCTTCTCTCTTGCATATGATGTGTTTCCCACATGAAGGAATAATTGTGACTATTGATCAACTTTTCATTCATTGGTCCTAATCTATATCCCAAATCAACCATCCTACCTAAATGGTCCTTACATGCAAGTGTTATCTTCCCCACCACGGGTTAATTATGTAACAACCTATTCCATGCACGCATGCACCGGTGATCTACTCGAAATATAGTGCATCATGTTCTTGGAAGCATTGGACACGATTTCCCAGTGTTGTTCTACCATCTAATGAGAACCTATTGGAAGCCATGACCTCTTATGGGCCATGATCAAGGTCTTTGGAGAAGAGTTCCTTTTCTTGTGTAATGCCTTAAAAAGTGAAATAAGCTCTCCTAAGCATATTTCCTTTTCTTGTGTCAAGCTTGTTAAAAAAATGAATCAAGGTTCTCTGTGAGCGAGTTATTTTTCTTGTGTCAAACTCGTTAAAAATGAAACAAGGTGTCATGAGGATACTTCTTTTACTATGTCAATCTCGATAATAAAAAATGAAATAGGTCCCTATGAGTATAGTTCTTTTATTGTGTCAAAGCTCACTCAAAAATGAAACAAATCCCCTTTTCAATTCAAGTCTTTGATTAGATCTCGTAAATTCCCGGATGAGTATTTCACTTGATCTCATAAATGAACCTTCATTCCATTCACACGTGTAGTATCCGATAGTCTACTTAGGTGAATGGCACGGCGCTGAAAGGTATCTCGAATTGAGTCATTACGTTGGGAGCATCTGAAGTTTCAAGCATAGTTTTTTCTTTGTTTCTAGCTTGTGTAAAAATCAAACCAAATCTAAGCATAGTTTGTCTTTGTTTTCAAGCTTGTGTAAAAAATGAAACCATTCCCATCCTACCTCTTGTGATTTCCATTTTGTCCCGCCTCCCGGATGAGCTTTGTCTTTCTCTTTCCATCGTCACATCTCTTTGCCCAATCATACGCTTTCACTTGGTTTTTACCCCTTTCTCGAGGAACCTATGCGATGGCTGTCTTATTATGGACCCCCTTACCTTTACGTTTTTTGAGTAGTTTCATCATAGTACCGGAACTAGTTTCTACCCTTTCATACCATTCGTTCCTCGGTGGAGTCATCTTTTAGCTCTTTTCCTTGCTCTCGAAACATGAAAATATTGTTGAGCACTGTCATTTTGAGCTTGTTAAATAAATGGAATCGATGTCTACTCAATATAAGTTTAACCCTTATCACGGACTAAGATAGACAATTACTGAGGAATACCTTAGTCAAACATGACTAAGAGGTTCTCTCAAATATTTTTTCTTCCTTTTGGGTTCAAGGACTATCTACGAAAAAGGGACCTTTTTGAGTTTTATTTTATGTTTGTCTCTTTTTCAAACTCCTTGAACGTGAAAAATATGTCAAGTTACCGCTCCATCGGACTCGTAAAACTTAAACGACAAAGGACTTGTCACCATGACAAGACCCGAGTTACTCCCTTCCTAGGACTCATTAATCTTACTAGGTTGGATTCATCCAGAAGAGTGAACTTATATGCTAAGCATATGGTATCCTCTTCAATCTTGCTATAAAAAATAAAGAGGTACTCGCTATAAATAGCAGGAGAAAATGGAAGTAAATTATGTCTTGTATTATGTATTGAAGGTAGCTTGTAACTCTTGAACATGACACTTATCCGCACCTCTTGTTTCGTTTGGTTTATCCTCTTTGTCACTTTCCTTCGCGGGTTTGGAAGATCCATTTTCCTCTCATTCGATCATATATTTTTGTCATCATGACCATTGATCGCATTTTGAGTCAAATGCGCCAAAATCTAGAGTCATGTCACCGATATGTTCAAGATAAGTCCTATCTAAAAAAGTAAAACCTCTTATACTTATCTAACCCTCTCCCTACAACAATCTTGAATCATTCCTATCTACCTTGACAAATATTATGTTTCATGTTGATGATGTGGGAAAGAATTATGGCCCTCCTTGCATGGATCACTTCTTGTCGACATCATCTCAAACGTCATACGATGAAATAGGTAACTCGACCTCAAAACGGGAAACTCTAGCCCAAAAAGACTCAAAAACATGAAAAAACACCCCAAAAACAAAAAAAGTGTATTCGAACGCACTTGGTTTTTTTTAAGGTCAAATTTCAACATTTTATAAAATTGTGCTAAAAACAAAATTGTTTCTTGAAAAAAGGATTGAAAAAACACCCTCAAAACAAAACCTGAGTTGGCGACCTGGAATAAAATAAAATAAAATAAAAATAAAAAAAATAAAAAAATAAAAAAAATAAAAAAACAAAAAATTGTCATATTTTTGACATTTTTAAAAATAGAAATAACATTTTGTTTAATTTTTAAAAATTCAAACATTAAAAAAAACTAAAATTTAAGAAAAGAAAAAAATAAATTTAAAAAAATAAAAACATTTAAAAAGCTTAAAATTTAAAAATATATAGGAATAAAAAAATAAAAATAAAAACAAAATAAAAATTTTAATTCAAACATTACCTAAAATTTAAGAAAAAAAATTAAAAATTAAAAATTAAAATTTCAAACTATATAGAAATAAAAAAATAAAAATAAAAACAAAATAAAAATATTAAATTAAAAAAGAAAAAACAAGTTAAAAAAAGAAAAGAAATTATAAAAAATAAAAATATAGAAATTAAATTTAGAAAATGTTTAAAAAATAAATAAATAAATAAATTAAATTAAATTTAAAGAAATATATTAAATTTTAATAAATTTAAAACTTTAAAAAAAGTTAAAAATAAAAATAAAAAATAAAAAAAGACATTATTGAAATTAAAAGTGAAAAAAATGAAAAATTAATTAAAAAGAAAAAAAGAAAAAAAATACAATAAAAATATTAAATATTAAAGAAATATATATTAAAAAAACAAATAGATTTTTAAAAAAATATATTAAATTTAAATTATAGAATATATATATATATATATATATATATATATATATATATATATATATATATATATATATATATATATATATATATATATATATATAACTTAAATTAAAAATATATATATTAGATTTTTATTAAATTTCATGTTAATATTAAAATAAAAAATTAAATTATTAATAAATAAATGAATAAACAAATAAATTTTTGAAATAAAAATTAAATTTTAAATTATCATTATTTAAAAATAAAAAAGTTAAAAACACTTTAAAAATCAATTAAATTTAAAAAATTGAAAAAAATAAATTAAAAAATATATATTAAATAAAAATAAAATAAAAAACAAATTGATTTGAAAATATTAAGTTTAACTTTTTACTAATTTTAAATACACAATTTGAATTGAAATAAAAAATATATAAAAATTTTATGTAATTAAAAAAATAATAATAAAAAATTAAAAATATATATTAAATTCAAATAAATAAATTTAAAAAAATACAAAATTTACTAAATTTTAAAAATTAAATGAAAAAATAAACATAAAATTTAATAATAATAAAAAATAAAAAAAATAAACATAAAATTTAATAATAATAAAATATATATGAAAAAAATTAAAAAGAAAAAAAATCAATTAAATTTAAAAAAATACAAAATTTAATAAAAATGATTAACAAATTTTTTTAAAATGAATAAAATTTATTAAAAATTAAAACAAATTAAATTTCAAATATAAAAATTAAATTTATTGAATTGATCAAATTAAAAAATAAATATTAAAAATTTAAAAAATTTAAAAAAATTATGATCGTGGTGGCATCAGCTAGTCATCCCGTCCCTCCGCTCAAGTGACGGAGCCCAGCTAGGCGGGAGGCCGGGGTCGAGACTTCGTCCTCCGCGTGAGGGTGATTTTAAGAATCGCCCTAAAGTCGGTAGTCATCACCCTCCGCGAGCGATTCTAGAATCGGTCTCCCGCGGCGAGGGAGATTCCCCGAATCGGCCTGCGCCGACTATCCGAGTCCGGCCTCCGCCGGCACGAGGGCGATTCCGAAACTCGGCCGAGGGTGATTCTCGTAGCGTCTCGCCGCGGAAGGGCACGTTCCCGAATCGACCTTCTCGCGCGGGAGAGCGATTCGAACGGGCCGAGGGCGATTCCGGGAATCGGCCTCTCGGCCCACACGAGGGCGATTCCCGGAATCGGCCTCTCGGCGCGGGAGAGCGATTCCGAAAATCGGACCGGCCGCCGGAGGGCGATTCCGACTCCGGGCGGGGCGATTCTAGGAAATCGACTGACCGCCGGAGGGCGATTCCGAAATCGAGCGGGCGACCTCCTGGGAACTCCGGCCTCTCGCCGCGGGGAGGTGATTCCGGGATCGGCCTCATGGCGGAGGGCGATTCCGAATCGACCTCTGCCGTGGGAGGGCAATTCCCGGAATCGACCTCACGGTGGAGAGGGTGATTCCCGGAATCGGCGCCGCCACACCGGGGCGAGAGGCCGACTCGCGGCGCCACCACGATCAAAAAAATTCTTTCTTTCATTCTTTCTTTCTTTCTTTCTTTCTTTCTTTCTAAATTCAATAAATTTATTTTGTTTTAATAGATTAAATATTTTTAAAAATTTAAAAGTTATTCATTAAATTTATTTATTTTTTTAATCTTTAAGTTTATTTGGTTTTTCATTTTTAAAATTTATAAATTGTTTCGTTTAAAAAAAAGCGGTGAATTTATGGATATTTGTTTTTTAATTATTTGCACGTGACTTTTTTCCTTTTTTTGTTTTTTAATGATAATTTTTTTTATTATAATTCTTTTATTTTAATTTTCTTTTTCAATTTTAAATTTTGTTTTATAAATTTAGTTTTTTCTTGTTAATTTTTAAAATTTGTATTTTTTGTTTTTCTTATTATTATTATTATTTTAATTTAATTTTTTTAAATTTAATTTTTTTTCTATAATCTAAATTTTAATTTTGTAATTTAAATTATTTTTTAAATTTTCTATTTTTAATAATTATATGGATTTTTTTTAATAACATATAAAAAAATGTTTTATGATTGTTAAATCTTTTCATTATGTAAATTTTTGTCATTTCTTTTGATATAATTTTTGAATATTTTTGTAATGTTTTATTTATTTATTTTTGTTTAGAAATTTTTTATTTTTACGAGTTAATTTTGTATTTTTTTACATTTTTATTGGTTTTTTATATTGTTTATATATATATATATATATATAAATCTAAGTTTTGTGTTTTATTACGGCATAAAAAACACACTCTAGGTTGACGCTGTATCAATGCGTTTCAAAATTAGCATTTAAATCACTAACATTTTAAAAAATATATTCATACTTCATAAATAAAAAATATTAGAGTGTCAAAAATGTGCTAAAAAAAGAGGTGATGTCGCATCACCACTTTTTCAAAAACTCGGTGCTTTTATGCTACCAAAAAAATAGATATACGCATGGCAGTTACCTATTTGATCGGAATATTGTTCTCATTATCTAAGAAGTTGATTCAGAAACTCCTTTCGGTACCTTGGAGCTTACATTCCTCAGTGGAAATTTCTTCCCGTTCGATGACGGAGTTCACATCATCGCCTTCAATCGAATGATTCTACAATTTTTTGAATTCAAATACCATATTCACACTTGTAGATTGTGTTTTTCGTGCCTTAAAGGGTCATGAGTCATATTAGTATGGTTTATCTCGTGCATGTTACACAGTTTACCCTCATTGACACGTATTGTAATGTAGGAGTTTATACTATGCTTAACATCGATACATCTATTCACATGGTTATATTCGTATGTTGGATGGACGGGACATAGATGAATACCGGATCACATACCCGTTCGAATCCGGGGTATGTATATTCATGATTGTACACATGATCCTTTCCATACAAATGGCTACACCCATGACATAGGATCCATACATATGATCTTTTCTAGTCGGATACTTGTTCCCATGACTTGGATTCGTGTGGTATTTGATTCCTTGTCCTATTAGGCATATTTATATTAGAGATGTCACATATTGTATTGTGTTTGATTTGTAGGTCTCTCCCGATGGTGGTTTTCCAAAGTCCTTGCCTTGACTAATAAATCACTTCAACTATCACTTCTCATTTTTATTTCATGCTTTAGGGTTCATCTATTTCACGCGTATGTTGTTGCATTCCCTATTCCATGCCGGAGTGTCATCCTTTGTGACACTCATGCCACAAATGTCGCAAATCAACAAAATTTGTGAAAACATGTTCACCATGAATAACATGCTCAAAAATATCTGAATAAATGGATAATCAATGTGTTAAAGAAATTATGGAGAAAGCTTGTAAAAACCCTAATTTTCTTCTTGGGTGACGTTCTCCCCTATATTCCCTTGTACTTGTCACCTCAGTACTTGAACAATGACTTGTGGCGACATGGGAATTAAAGTGAAAAATTTGCATTGGTCCTCTTGAGCAGGTTCTCCACAGAAAAGGAGCAAGAGCTTCTTCCTCTAGAAGTCCATAGAATGGAAGCGGTATCAATTGGGCTAGAGGATTGGGTCGAGTTCTCCCATTTTGAGTCCTTAATCCTACCTTTAAGGATTTACCCCTTAAGATATGGACCTTCCTCCATATTTTATGGATCCTTAACCTCTTCGGTTCCCTATTAATGAATGAAATTCCTTTCCCAAATGGTGGGTCATTGTTGGTTGCCTTTCTAGAGCTCGAATGTGCCTAAACACTATCAAAATTCCATGGAGAAGGAATCCTTGAAGTCTTTCGCTTGGACTTGGGAACTTGTCCCAAAGGAGGCCTCCAACATCAAGGCATCGCGGGCTGTATGCTTCCCTCTTTAATTTATCAATAATATAAAGAGTGTTTTACTTTCCATAAGCTTGTCGATGATTACTTGCTTAGTTTGATGCTCCTTGATCGTCATATGGTTTAAATTAGAATGTAGTATATTATGATTTCTTCATTTGTAGTTCTTTGATCTCTCTTACGAGTATTTTTGCATAAAGGAATAGAGAGGAGCGAACTCGGAAGTGAGGAGATCAATATTAACATCAACAAGAAATCGCATAGGGTATATGGTGAGTCATCTTCACTCTCTCATGTCATTCGATTTAATCTAGGAAATTTTGTTTGCTTTTGTCTCGTTTGTTACTAGACCCACTCATTGGGCTAGAGAGATCGCTTCTATCCTTATAAGGGATTGCTGGATTAAAAATCTAGTTACTACCATTTATACCACTCATTATACTAGGTGGAGTCATCTTTCATCTATTTTTTTGACTCTCGAAACATGAAAATATTTTCGTAGCACTGTCATTTTGATCTCGTTAAAATAAATGAATTGACTTCTTCTACGGATAATTTGTAACCCTTTTCGGGTCGATATAGGCTAATTACAAAAAAATGAATACCTTATTCAAACATGACTAAAAGTTTCTCTCGAATATTTTTTTTCACCTTTTCGGACTCGAGGGACTATCTACGAAAGGGACATTTTTCGGTCCACCTCTTTTTAAAACTTCTAAACATGAAAAAGATATTGATTTACCCCTTCATTGGACTCATAAATCTTAAACGCACGTGACCATGACGATACCAAGCTACTCCTTCCTAGGGCTTGTTAAAATTACTAGGATGGATTCATCGAAAGAAGTGAAATTATATGCTAAAGCATATGGTATCCTATTGAAAGCTTTCTATCAAAAATAAAGAGGTATTGTCTAGAAATAGCGGGGAAATGGAAGTAAAGTATGTCTTGTATTTTTGTATTGAAGGCGGCATGTCGCTCTTGAACATGACACTTATCCCGCATCTCGTGTCCAGGTTGGGTTATCCTCTCTTCATCACTTGCCTTCCTAGGTTTGGGAAATCCATTTTTCTCTCATTTGATCATATCATGTTGTCACCATGAACATTTATCGCACTTTTGAGTCAAATTTTGCCAACATCAGGAGTCATGTCGTCGATATGTTCAAGGAGAAGTCCTATATGAAAAATTCAAACCTATCATACGTATCTAGCCCTCACTGCAACAATCTTGAATTATTCTTATCTACCTTGAGGAATACTATGTTTTGTGTCGATGATGTAGGGATCATTATGGCCCTCCTTCAATGGATCACTTCATGTCGAGATCAATTCATTATCAAGGAATTTGATCCTAGAAACTCCTTTCGGTAACTTGGAGCTTGCATGCCTCAATGGAAAGTTCTTTGCGTTGAACGACGGAGTTCACATCATTGTGTCCTTCGATCAAATGGTTCCGCAATTGTTCGACTTCAACTCCCTTATTCACGGTCTGTAGATTGTGATATCGTACGTTGAGGGCCATCAACATTATTGGTGGTGTTTCTCATGTACTGTTAATAGTTTACATCATTTACAAGTAATTAGGTTCTTTCTACCATGTTCAACATCAAAAAAATATATTCACATGGTTAGATTCATATATTTGGATGGATCGAGACGGAGAAGAAGACCATGGATCGCATCTATTCGAATCTAGGATGCGTGGAGTATTCATGATTGTACACATGATCCTTTCTATATGGATGGTTTGGCCAGTGTCATGGATCCATACATATGATCTTATTTCGGTTGGATGGTTGTGCCCATGCCGTGGATTCATGTGTTATTTGATTCCTAGTCAACGAAGTGTCTATCAGGGCATATTTATTTTAGCGATATCATATATTGTATCGTGTTTGATTTGCGGGTCTCTGAAGGTGGTTTTCCAAAGTCCTTTCCCTAAATGATAAATCACTTCAATCATCACTTCTCATTTTGATTTCAATTAGGGGAATTTTTGAGGTCTAAAATGGGCCTCTAAAGAAATAATAAATAATATTTATGAATTTACAACATGTAACCATAGTTAAATTCAATTCAAAAAGTTAGTACCAAAATAAAATTAATAAAAAATTTAGCATTGATGTGACTATAAATAATAATGAACTTTTCAAAGAAAAAGTGATTATCATTGAAGAACTAATGCATTTGTCCTTTGTATTTAAATAACTTAAAATACAATATAAATATAAATTTATAAATTTTTAATTATATTATATGATATTAATTAAAAATTGTATTATTTAAATTGTATAATAACATGCAATTAATATACTATCTAAAAATAATATAATATAATATAATAATTGAATAGGGATATGCATTGTTTCTTTCAATAAATATGAAATGACAATAATTTATTTTTATTCAAAAAGTGTGAAAATGACATTTATTATGAATAGCTACTTTTGACTTTAAAAGTACTTAGAGCACTACCATGGTTAACCATGATTTTTATCCACCATTGAGAATGTGACAAGTATCTTTAACTCCAAAGCAATGCCACCTCAACCATTAGGGATGATGTCATCCTCTAAAATGTGATTGGTTCCTCATAAAGTGAATTTGATTGTACATTTTCCTAGGAGGCCCATTTAGACCTCAAAATTTCCCCTAATGCATGCTTTAGGGGGACATATGATACAATATTTTTCCACATTCTCTATTCCCTATCCAAAGTGTCTTCCTTTGTGTCACTCTATGCCACAAATTTCACAACGACAAAATCTGTGACACATGTTCACCATGAATAACATGCTCAAAAATCCCTGAAGAAATGGATAATCGGTGTATTATAACAGTCAGGAAAAATCTTATAGACAACCCAAAGTTTTTTTCCCATTGTGGTTCAACCATGTATGCCCTCACTCTTTGCTTCCGTTTGTAGCGTAGAAAAGCACTCTTGGAAATGCAAAATGAAAGTTAAAAGTTGTATTTGGTCTCTTCATGCATTTTCTCCAAAATGGAGCGAATCTTCTTCCTCTAAAAAGTCTAGAAATCGGACTTATGATAGTAGTTGGCTAGGGAGATTGAGTCGAGTTCTCCCATTTTGAGTCCTTGATCCTACCTTTAAGGATTTTCCCCTTAATATGTGGACCTTTCCCTCCCTCTTCTATGAATCTTAACCTCTCTGACTTCCTTTAAATGAATTCCTGCCTTCCCCTGAAAATGGTTGGTCATTGTTGGTTACATTTTCTGGTGATCAAATGCATATAAAAACTATCAAAATTCAAGGAGAGGGAGTGCTTGAAAGTCTTTGGCTTAGGTGAATCTTTTCCTAAAAGGAAACCTCCAACATCATGGCACCAGTTCTATGCTTCCCTCGTCAATTTTAGTCAATAATACAAGAATTTTTTACATTCCAAAATCTTGTCAATGTTTACCATGCAGTATGATGCTCCTTGATACGTCATATGGTTTACATTAGAATGAAATATACTATGCTTTCCATATTTGTCATTGTTTGATCTCTCCTGAGGTATTCGTGCATAAAGGAATAGCGAGGAGTGAGCTTGGAAGTGAGGAAATCAATAGGTGGCAAATAAGACCACTCATCGTAGTGGTTCCTCGGAAAGGGTAAAAACCAAGAGAAAGTGTATGATTGGGCAAAGAGATGGTGATGATGGAAAGAGAAAGACAAGACTCTTACGGTATAAAGGCGATAATATGGATCTCAGAGGTAGGATGGGAATGGTTTCATTTTTTTACATAAGCTTGAAATAGAGACCAACTATGCTTGTATTTGGTTTCATTTTTTACACAATCTCTGAAATAAATATATATATATATGCTTGAAACTTTGCATGCCCCCAACGTAATGACTTAACTCGAGGGTAAATTCCCAAGCTTCATCATATTCACCTAAGTAGACTACTAGTTACTAACAAGTGGATGGAATGAAGGTTCATTTATGAATCTAGCGAAAGACTTGACTTGGAATTTATGATATCTACACAAAGACTCGAATTGATCTAAAATAACTATCCTCATAGGGACCTATTTTATTTTTTAATGATTTTGACACGGTAAAATAACTATCCTCATAGTGGCCTATTTCATTTTTTAACGAGGTTGACATAGTAAAAGAACTATCCTCATCACACCTTGCTTAATTGTTTAGCAAGCTATACACAAGAAAAATAAATTTTTCTCTCGGAGAACCTTGATTCATTTTTTAATGAGCTTGAAACGCGAAAAACGAATTATGCTCGGGAGATCTTATTTTCATTTTTGAGTTTGACACAAGAAAATGAACTATGATCCGAATACCTTACTAATGGCCCATAAGAGGTCATGGCTTCCAGAGTTCTCATCGGATGGGAGAAAAACACACTAGAAATCGGGTCAATGCCCCCGCACATGATGCACTATATCATCGACTAGATCATCGAACATATGGGCATGGAGCAGTTGTCACATAATTTACCCATGGCGAGAATATACCACTTACATGTAAGGACCATTTAGGGATGATGGTTGATTGGGATCGATTTAGGACCAATGAATGAAAGCTGATCAATGGTCTCAATATCCCTTCATGTGGGAAACACATCACATGAAAGAGAGAAGAGGTGAGAGCTCTCATGAAATAAATGTAGTCATGTCCCAGAGGATTATGTTAGGTCCAGCATTTTGTGATTAGCAAGACCAAATGTACAAGGGTAGCATCAAACCAACTTTGGACTCTCTAGGACCTAGTCATCATGGACTCGAGGAAGAGGTTTATTCTATATTTGTGTAAACATATGTAAGCTTGATTGATTTTTAGGGTTTTTATTTTAGGCTAGTATAGTGATTAGGGTTTGTTTATTTGTTTTGTTTGGTTGGGTTGTTTGTCAGCCGAACAGATAGAGTAAGAGAGGTTTAGACCATTGGACTATGGAGTACGCAAAAGGTCTTGAAAAGTACAACAATAGTTCAAGGGTGTTTTGAGAGCAATTTTAACATATCCGAATGGATCTTCAAAGCTTATGTGAGTGGAAGTGAACATTAAATTGTGAGATTAGTAGGTTTAAAGTAATTACAGAATCCTTTAACATGTACTATAACAAGAAAAGTCTTTAAGAACACTATGCATAAAGAAATAACCAAAGATAGGGCATACCATAAGCTTCTTTGACCAAACCCTAGCAAGTAAACATTAAAACAACAATCCAACAAACCCTAGAGAGTAAGAAACTTGTAAATTCTCTAGTGATTTCACCCTTTCGATCCAAAGAAAACATTTAAGATAACATATAGTAATGATCAAAGAGCAAGGAACTCTAAATTCCTTAATCAAAATACAAAGACCTTCAAAGAAACCATTTAAGATGAACAAAAGCGATGGCAAACCATAAACCTCTTGACCAAACCCTAATTAGCAATACTTGAAGAAAAGACCTTAAAAACAATGTTTTAAGTTATACCAAAAGCGAGGACTAACCATAAATTTCTTTGGAATTAGCTCCATTAAATCATTTTTAAGACTGAGTGAAACTAGAGAGCAACTAAGAACTCTCGATCGACCTAGTATGAAAACATTAGAGCAAATAGAAGCCAAAACAGACCTAAGGTGCCTCTAACGACATATCTTAGCCTAAAATTTATGTTCTAATGCAAGAGAAAGATGAAACAATATGAAAACATAAGAAGACAAGTACTAAAATCATAAATAAATCACCATTAACCATGCTCATGAATCCTGCCAAAATTTGCTTGCTCCATTTCCATTCAAATCAAAGCATTCACGAAAACTCCAAAGCCAATTTCTCCTCAATTCCAAGTCTATGATATTGAGTTTTTAACAATCAACCAGCAACATGAATAATGAGGCCTCCATATTTAACTTGAAAAGGAGGAACAAAACCCTAGCTAGGTTCCAAAATGTCATTAATTACATCATAAATGTCATTTCTTTTTGCCAGAATGAGACCATACGAGGCCCGAAACACAAATATCCCAACTGAATAAATGCAAAAATAAATTCTAACATAACTCCTCATCTAAATTTTGGAGATATTTTCCTAATAAGACTTCAAAATATATTTTTTCATTTACTACAATTGTATTTTGTTGACTTTCAGCATATGTACGCAAGGTTCAGAGGTGCAGTATGAGGCCAAAGGACGCAACGCCAAATCGAAACATTGGTCTTTTGCTGTAGATTTGGAGGCCTTCCTCGAATGTCAAATGAGCTCCATGATAGCTCATTGGAAAGCATGTCTGTCTAGTTTCCATGAAATGGCCTTTATTTCCTTATTAGTGTCTATTTTCTTAGTCAAAACTACTTTTTTCCAAGACTTCTTAGGGTGCGGCGCAGTCCTTTGGAAAATAGAGGCGAAAGGTGATTTTTTGCATGTTTTTGGCACTTTGGAGATACCAATTTTGCTCCAAATGAGCTTAAACCTTCGCGAGTGATGTCTGGCGCTAAGGATCATGAAATTTCTTAATTTCCTCCATTGGGTGCCCCAAAAAAGAGTGCGAGCGCCCGATGTGATGCGCTCTTGGCCCCTTCAGCGATCGAAAAACTCAAAATCTTCAAAAATGTGCCAAAAGTTGGATTTGTCTTGCTCATCATGTTTGGGATTCTTGTAGGGATGCATCAGCAAAATTTCACTTTTTTCTTTGTCTTTTTCCTCCTTTAGGGATTGAATCTTTGCAAGTTCTCTTTTGAGCTCGGGCCCTTGCAATATTGTTTCTTAAGGCATAATGCTCTGCCGCCTTCTTTTTCATGTCTAGGTCTCTCTTGGTATTCTCCGTACCGATCCTCTAGGTGCACATTTTCCCTCTCTAACCAATATTCCCTATCATAGTCTATTTCCATGGCAATCAGCTCACTTAGGGTGATTTGCTCCTGCCAATGTTGTCTCTTGCTCTCTCTCCTTGGCTAAGGCCTTCTTCAAACCAATTTTTCCTTGGCCTCCTCCTAGGAAGTTGTTCTTCCTCTCATGTCATCATGAGTGCCCAAGACCTCATCTAGCTTTGCCTTGGCTCTTCAGCCTCTTTTCCAAGCTATGATAGCTTTGATCTCATATATGGCTTTCTCCGTCTCTAGCTTCTTGTTTTCAACCTCAAGGAAATGGATCACATTATTAGCCCTACAATGTTTGCTTACAGATCCCTAATCGAGCATCCTTTTCTTTTTAAGTAGCATGTTTGTGATCTTCAAACTCATTTCTCATCATTTAGTCAAGATGAATAAGTTGAAACTCTTGTTCGATCTCATGTTTGTCTTCCTCTTCTTCACTCAATGGCCTTTTCTTACCTTTGTCAAGCTACTTGGTTGATGTAGAAGGCATGGCCCCTTGCCTCTTAGATGAGAAAACACATTCCTATTTCCCTACGTAGGTCCAAAGGAAAAGGCTCAATGTTACTCATCTCGGTGCCATTTGTCTCACTACCATCATGACTGCCATCATTACCGCCATCTGCTTCAATACTCTCGCCTCATGACATCTTCCTCATGCACACTTGCCTCTGCACCCTTCTTCACTCTTTAATGCACTAGTACCATGAGATGATGGTGAGAGTATTTTGGAAGTGATGGAGGGTCATCATGATGTGAAGGACCGTGAGTGGATGGTGAGAGTGGAGATTCATCATGAGGTGAGGGGATGTGAGTGGATGGAGGAATGGGAGGATGAGAAGATGACAGGACATATTGCTGTGATGGGCTTGTGGAGAAGTGACACCCCATTTTCTATGAAGGTGTCCCATGGAATGTCTTTATATTGTAGTTGGTTCATAACAACCATTTTAATAAGTGAGTGATGGAAGAGCTTTGCATCTGTGAGGATAGTCTCTACAATATAGGACATTTTTCCAATCGCCATTTTGTAGAGGTAATAGGGTATGTGTAGCATCCTCACTCTAGTAAAGTGCATAAGCGGCACTCGTTGTGGTAGGAGTACAGTTTGGGAGAACCTTCCCTCACATGTAAATACATCATAATGATTCTCATAATAGGTGCATATCTATCAAGCAAATGTGAGAAAGAGAAAGATGGATTTGTTGTGGTCTTTGTATCTAGGATTTAGGTAGGGTTCAAAGTAGCTCATGTCTAGATTGTCTTGCTTGAACCATTTCTCCCCTACACTAGGTATGCATGTGGAATTGGCAATAGCATTTGTAGATAACTCAAAAGTGACCCTTGCAAGGTTAACTTGTTTATCATACAAGTTAATGATAAACAACCTAGTTAGCTCGGGGTGGTTTTTGCACTTGTTGCGCTAAAATCAAAGCATCTTACATGGCAGAAACATGAAACAGCAAGGGGAGATGCCATTAGATCCCTTGTGTTGGGGGTTCAAATATGTTGATATTTACACCTTTGTGCTCATGTCATCCTTGGAATTTGGGCTCTCTCTCCACTATCATTGTCTCTCCTTCTACTCGACATGTTTAAAACTCTATTTTGAAACACTCGGACTAAATGTGAATTTGAGATGAAAGAGGGTAATGGAATGGAAGCCTTTGCAATTTAGGGTGTGAATGAATGAGTGTTATGACTAGCTTGGATAAATTACAACCCCTAAACCAATTTAAACACCCTTGTTTTTACGATATAACTTTCACAGACGGAGATGAAGTAATGGAAAAAACAAGGATTTCGGTTTGTAGCCTAGGATTTATTCTTAGGGTTTCCTTATCATTAGCTAAGAATCATCAAATAGCTTGAGAATGTAGTTAGGGCATCCACTTACCATTCATCGGTGCCTTGGAGGACCTTGGAGGAAGCTTGAAAAGCAATTTGAGTTAGATTGAGTGGTTGTTTTTCTCGTGAAAGCCCTCCTAGCGAAGAGCACGGTGCCAATCCCAGAGCACGTTGTGCCAAACTTGAGTGGCGTAGCGCCAATATAAAAATATATTGTGGGTGTTGGGCAAGAGTGCAAGAGACTCTGCCCAGCGCGTAGCGTCCGTGTGAAAATGTATGGAGGTTTTTTTCCCAGGCGCGTAGTACCGATCAAGCTCGCAACGTTAGACAATTTTTTCCCGGTTCAACATGGAAATTCCCAAATTATTCACTTTTGAAATCGTTTCTGATGATTTTCTCGAAAGGAAACAATGGTTTGTTGAAGTGTTGAATGACCTGATATAGTCTCAAGGTTTTAATTTTTGGCTTTACAACCCACTTTCTAATGTTTTAAACCTTTTTTTTCCCCTTTTCACGCAGATATCCTTTGACTTGTGCCTTGTAGGTGGGACGAAAAAATTAACCTGCCTTTTCTTTTACTCCTTTGAGTCTTGACATGTTTATTTTGACTCATTTTGTGATGATTACATATACAGCATCCTCAAACCTTTTGTGGTTCCCATTATGAAGTTTAACTCAACTTTTCACCTTTTCTCACTAACCCCTTTTTACATTGTTTGCATGCGAGGTTGCTAAAATGATGAATTTGGACTTCTCCTTTTGGTCATGGGCACAGCATGAGGTTTCAATTAACACCTTTAGGATTTGGCCACATAGCGCTTCTTCAAATTCTTGTGTAATTTTCTATCATGAAACTCAACTTATCTTTTCACCTTGGCTCGGCGGTTCTTTGGAGTTATGAAATTTGTTTTCCTTTTTGATCCCGAAGGGTTTTTACATATTCATTTTGACATAGTAGGAGCCTGAAAATCTCTTTGCTCCTCCGCCCTTGGGCTCAAAATAATATTTTTCTCATTCAAGCATGACAAGCTCATTAAACACCTTTGGGAGTATTTCTCATAGCGACACTTTCAAAACCCTCTTTTGCATGCACACCATGGAGTTCAACCCATCATTTTACCTTCTGCGGCCATTTTCCCAAAACCTTAGGTGTTTGGAGTGCTTTACGAAAGCAATCAATAGTGTTGTCTCCCTAAGTTCTCTATAGCCCTTTCAAGTTCATTCATTTATGTCAGTTCATCTCACCTTTTTTCCCTATCTCATCAATATTTTTGACGGACTTTGTTCATGTTTGGTTTGGTGTGCCTCCTCGATGGTCATTTCTACAATTGATCACTAGTTTGGCACTCTACTTGGACCATCAAGCTCAAAAAACCCTGACTATCTACAAGAAAAAGTGTTTCCCTTTTTCCTTGCCGCAAGTTGTCTTCATTCGAGAGTATACCACCTTACCGATCGCTCTTTCTGATAGGCCTTTCCACACTCCTACGGAAGTGTCAAAGTTTTATCCATTTTCCTCATGTGAAAACTTTGGGCCCGAAGGGATAGTCTTCTTTGGAAATATTTTAGGTCTTCCTTGAATAACCATGTCTTGACATTCTATTACATCTAAGCCGGACTCTAACAAAGGAAAAACGATTAGCTTGAAACACCAATGATGACCTTAAAACATGTGAAACCATAATTGACCTAGTGGGAGGGTTCTTTGACCGACCTTGAGCGAAAGATTGGCTCCGAGGCTTCAGTGAAAAACGTAGCTATTGTCAAAGGTGTTGTATTGAAGATCCAAAATCCAATGTACTTGATTTATCTAAAGAGCCTACATATATATTTTTGATACCATCGATGCTTGAGGAACTCAGGAACATCGAAATGAGTACGCTATAGGAAAACCCTAGAGGGAAAGTGGAGTTTATGGACAGTGGGAAATAAGGCAAGGAGGTTATAGGCAAAGAAAGGAGGGTTAAAATGAAAGGTATAGCCCATAAGGAGTTTGTAGGAGTGATAGGGTCAACCATGAAATGGAAAACCGATAGAATAGTATTATAAGGATAATGAAGGAAGTGAGATTTCCGAAACTCACAATATTCAAGGAATTTTGTTTTCGAAAAACTAGAGCCATCCTACTAGTCATCTACAAATAGTGAAAAATGCGAGTGACTAACAGATTAAATTAAATTATAAATATCCTTGGACAAATATCATGTTGATGTATATGGTCTTTCCTCCCAAAGTAATAGACAACTTAGGAAGGATCCCTAACAATTGAATAGTTCCTCTGCTAAAATCAATAGATTTCTTAGTAACATGCGCACAAGTCACGGAGAACCCAAAAAGTTTTCCAAGTAATTAAGAATAAAATACTAACAAATTCACCTTCATATATTATTGAGCTAGGTACAACCACATTATAGGAATGTATTGCTGATCTCAAAGGGCACGTGATAAAGAAGACGATATCCCGCCACAGTCGGCTCCATTCAAAACATGAAACGACTAAACTACTTGTAAGGTGTCGTGGGAATGGTGAGAACGCTTTATGTTTCTGGGAACACAAGGATCACCATCCTCATTGCAGGGAATGGGATCATTTCCCTACCAATTCATGGGGAATCTGAAGAAACAAAAGAATCGTGGGTATAGGGTTCACTCTACACAGAAAGGCCCGATCAACTAAAGGTGAATCAAGTCAACCAATGTTTGGTTGGGAACGGACTCATGGGATTCACTTCCGGAGAGAGTGGGATTTACCATAAATGAAATTTTTATCAATCACTTGATCAACTAGTGGAGGATCGGGGAAAGCTTTCGGTAACCGTGGGAATATAGAGTCGAGAAGGTCATAAGGTTTCCTAAATATTTCGAGGCTTCATCCATAGAAGGAAAAATTTGAATGGTGTGATTTCCTTCACATAACCTATAGGGAAATTTGACTTTACCCTTTTGCCCATGGGCCTTACTATCACTAGTTGAGGATTTATCACCAAAATGACCTCCAGAGGATGATGAAAAAGTTTGATTTGAGTCGATGGACCACACTTATAATATCTCGGCAATACCATGAAATATATAATAAGGTGGTCACCCTTTACATAACCTGATAGAGGTACTTGACTTTGTGGGACCGAATGGGAGATTTTTCGGCGTCATTTTCATTAGGTGAAATGGTTGCTTGGTTTCTCCCTTGCTTATTTTACTTCTTCTTCATCATCCTCTTATTCTTCTTCTTAGCTTCCCGGTTACTAGAATCCATACTTTCACCAAAGCGAAGAGGAAGAAAGGGTGAAGAAATAGGTGAAGAGATGAAGAGTCCAACTTTAGGGTCAACATGAGGTTGAAATTTTTCGAGCAAGGAGGCAAACTCTTTTTTGAGAAGAAGCTTGGACATTTAGAACCATGGGGAGTTGAAAATAGCCAAACTAGAAAACCAATGGTTAATCTGGCGGGGACAACGTTGCCATATAGAGAGTGCTAAAATTTCCAAAAGAAGGAAAAAGGACCAAGATTTTCCATATGATGGGATTCCTTGATTAGTAAACTCTCAGAGACTCGTTTCCATTAGGCTCAACCTAAGATATACTAAGGAGTCATGCACGGTAAGATGGTATTTGCGTGGGCAGAAAATTTTAGAAAATAACAACAAATAAATCAAAAAGGGTAATCTAGGTAAAAAGGATTACCAAGCAACCGTGAGCTCGTATGAATACCTCCTGGAAAACTAAGAAGTGGGACGACTAATCTCCCTAAATGTTTTTCGGTGTATCACATTTACAAGGTGGTCGACTCGGTTACCTATGGCAAGATAAAAACCTATTAGGGACTCCCAAAATATATGCGATGATAGGTGGGAGTGAAAATCGTACTAATTTTGTTTGATGCATAATCGTTTAATGAGAGAATTCATATATACTTTCATTCGTGGATCATCTACGATATACCCGAAAGTACCGTAGAATGTTATTATATAATTCCATTCGTAGAATAGGATATCACCCTCAGATGCAATGTAAACAATTAAGCGATAGCTCTTACGTTTACAATTTTAGAACACATCTCTAACATAGACCTCCT
Organism: Pinus albicaulis; assembly: GCA_034641835.2. Lineage (NCBI taxonomy): Eukaryota > Viridiplantae > Streptophyta > Pinopsida > Pinales > Pinaceae > Pinus > Pinus albicaulis. The sequence goes on from CM076581.1 coordinate 1,601,669,685, forward strand.
AAATTTTTGCATTAGGTTCCAAATGTCCTTAAGGTTAATTGAGGTAAATTTTAATGTTTATCTTGAATTAAGTTTCAATTTTAGGGCTCGAGTGATGTCACTGAATGCCTAAGATGCGGCTAGCATTAGAAAATTATTCTTTCCAATTCTATGAATGTTATCTAGTATAGGGGAAAGATATTCAAACAATCATATTGTTAACACCAACAAATTGTACGGAAAAAGACATTAAAAATGTTAAACGGAAAGGTACATATGACGGTTTTGAAGAAGGAATACATTATAGTAGAATAAAATTTAATTTTTCTTAGAGTTCGGATGGAAATTAATGAAAAGTGCACTTGCATCAAAGAAATTTTGTACACGGCGTGACTATTCCTTCTATAATCACGTACGAGTCACCGAAGATGGTGAAATGTCGCCATTCGGTACATCACTTGGAATGCTTGGTTAAGATGATTCTCCACCTAGTGCTCGTCGAGGGCAACCAGATTTGAGCCACCTTGAGGAGTAAATGTAGCCCACAAAGGAATCCTTCCTCCACTCTTGCTGTTAATATCCATCTTGGTCCAAGAGAAGAGGGAGGAATTCAAAAATGTGTATATAAACCGACCTTTGGAATAATAATTGGAGAAACAATGTTATGTTGGCCATATTGCTTCGCTGAAAACTAGCTTGCATAGTCCGGTAGAGAGGGATTGGAAGGACTCATATGTTGGCCAACCAACATCTCATTCCAAGAGAGGTCCACCACTTGATCTTGATCTACCATCCTTTGAGAGAGGGAAGAGACGCTGCGGGAACTCGGGGAAGGAAACCTCCTTCTGCTGGGTATTTTAGCTCCATAGCTCAAACGACCCTCTTCAAGTGTTTAGCATTGTATCTTTTTTACCACCAACACCTAATAGAGGGATAATTACCCACTTGTGTTATTAGGTTGTATGTTCCATTGAGCTTCGTATTTTGCATCTTGTGTTTTGTTTTGTTCTCGGTGTTGTATGCTTAGTTTCCCCTCAAACTTAGTTTACATTGTGTCGAATATGTTCCACTAAGGTAGACAATCATGTTTTTCTCTGTGAATTTGTGTAGGTAGTAGCCATCTTGCCATAAATAAGTATATTTCATATGCCCTTGCGCCCGAACACACTACCACGGAATGGAAACTCCATTGGATTCCTTATTTTTTATTTACTGGTTGCGACGCAGAGTCTTTCTTCCTCGCTCGAGCTTTTGCTCTACAAACCACCCCTTCGTTCTCTTTGTGTCTCTAATCACGCTCGATGAAAAAATTTTCACAACAAAGGGGGGAATTTTCTCAATTCCTATCCGCAGATGCGCTTTTGTGCTCCATGCATACATGCGCCCGCACCCTTTGTGGGAAGATAAGCTCGCACCGTAGGCTATGCAGAGATTCTTACTTTTCTAATTTTTAAGGTGATTGGAAACCCCTAATAAATTTCATCCACTTTTCTCCTATATTTCACTACTATTAGGACACATAGGTGCTTATGTTTAACCTAGAATTAGCTTAACAACTAGGTTGTTTTGATTTTTAGTATTTTATTTCAAATACACATTATGAAACACTGTATTGTTGACATTTTAGGGAATTTCAAAGCCCGCGTCATACGCCTGAGCCATCGTAATACTCGAGCAATACGAGTAGACCTATTACAAATGGCGTTAATCTTAGGTCTAGTGTCCGACGCGGTACGTATTTCAGAGACTACACTGACCCATCTAGTGCTCGGACTTGCGTACCGATTACCAAGAAGCTCAAGACTCGAATGCTCACATGGGACGATGGTACTTTTTAGTGGCAAAAAATAGGGCATCCTTCCCTATAGGTGATGATGCATGCGTGCACTCGGCGCTCATACAATTACCTTGGTCGATTCTTTAGTTGTTGGAAGGCATCGCCGGTTCTTTCGGGACGTTGGCCCCGAGCACCCATCGAGAAGATTTCCTCATAAGGCTCGAAATACATTGAGAGTGTAAGTACAAGTAGGTATATATAGGCTTTTGATCACAGTACACAAAACAAACAAAACCTCATTTTTTGCTTCGATTGATCACATAGTGTACTTTAAATAGAAAAATCACCTTTTCATTTTTTGCTTTGTTTTTATGCTTGTGATTATATTTTTTCTTTGATAAGAACCATCATACTTCCCCATAACACTGAAAAAAATTGCAATAATCGACATCCTTAGGGGACCCAACGGAACCCCATCGATGCTATGAATTTATTAAAACTACGAGGAGGCGGTACTGTCCCACGCGTTCGAAGTGCGAAAGGTGACATCGCGCTATGGTCCTTATCGTAACATCCTTTATCGAGGCATCTTTGATTGGAAACCCCCAACGGCCACCAAACACGATAAGACGGTGGAAACCCCCAACAAAGCTCACACACACCTCCAAATCCTCCGACGACCCCTCATGGTCAAAAGGTAGCTGCTTTCGATGAGTCAGCAGAAATATCCACCGAGGTAATCCACGAGGTAAATATCCCCCAAGCGCTCGCCTACGAACCAACATATTCAAATATATGTTTCTCGATCTGAGCATAATGGTTTTAAATTCTGCAATTACGCTTCTTAGTGTCACTAAAACTTCCAAACCTAAAAAATTTAACAAATGACCCCATTTAACATGGCCTTGGTGGCCCCATGCCCATGAACCTCCCTACACGATTATACCAAAATTTGAAGGGAGGCAAGTGGAAACCTCGAAAATCATATAATAACTTTCCACCTATCGGTGTTTGTTGAATAGTATCAATGATGATACCATTTGACTAAGACTTATTTCAACACACCCTCGCGGTGCGTGGAAAAATGGTATGTCGCAGCTACTGTAATATCCCAAAATGGGAATTTTTCAGCGAAATGGAATATCTTGAGATATTCCAAAAAGTCGAGACTTCGACAACTTATGAGCATGGAAATGCTAGAATAACTAATTATATGTAAAATAACATCTCACCGACGATATGTAAGAACACTGCAAGTAGATGGCTTATATTCTCCTTCCCAAAGTGAAATGCAAGACGATAGGGCATAAGCAGAAACACCGTTCGCGTGAAATAACGCTATACAAGTGAGAAATGGGACTTGGATACCTTATAATACATCATATAAAACTCACATGCATAATTAGGAGGAATGAAAACAAATCACTCTATCCAACATAAAAAGATCTCCCCAAGTCAGTGCGTATTTCAAATATGGCCCAAACCCCCTAGCCTAGCTCATGCGTAAATTAACACAGAAGCAAAGGACTGCATTATTTTAATATCGAAGAGGTTTATGCGACAGAATAATGAGACAAAATATATTCCGTAGCATACAATGTATGTCAGTGGCTAAGAAAATAGAGATTCCTCCTTTTATACAAAATAAGAGTAACCCTGCAGGTGTCTCGAGAGCACTGATGTATAAAAATACGAATCTACCGTAAATGGATCAGAAAACACGGCACATCTTGTAGCACTAAATAAATATGACCGAAACATACAAGTGACAGAAGACGAATGAAATGCATAGCTTCCTCAGGAGAAAGGGTTGGCCCTTTCTCGAGGAATGAGCTCACAAGCGAGGGATCAAACTCTAGAAAATAGAGATTCCTCCTTATAAAAATCAGAGTAACCGTGCAGAGGATTTCTTGAGAGCAACAATGTATAAAAATACAGAATCACGCGGTAGAATGGGATTCGAAAAACACGGCTTGCGTATGCACTAAATAAATATGACCGAAAATATCAGCAAGTGACGGAAGAAGAATGAAATGCATAGCTTTCTCAGGAGAAGGGCTGGCCCTTTCTCGAGGAATGAGCTCACAGACGAGGGATCAAACTTCTGGAAAAAATGATGCGAGTCCTCGATAAACTACGTTGTAGTGGATGGGAGTCGGGAGTTGGATCTCTTCCAATATGTCGAAATAAGCTTTCCGGGACTCTCCTATACAGTCATTCGCAGAAAGGGGAGCTCCTCCTTCCGAAATATAAGCTCGAGAGTACGTGTTGTGAATCTCCCCACTATGCACACCCAACAACACGATGTTTCTTGCTAGCACTTAAGAATAACGTTGTAGCTATAGGAGATGCCACGCCTCCGGACCGGACATGGGAGACATGAAAGACAAAACTCCTCCAAGTGATCTCTCGATGGAAAGGGAGGAAAGGAACAGCGGGAATGCTGTTCGTGTCGAATGCACATCATACATATCTCAGCCTCAACATGCGAAGAATGCTCAAGTGTCTAAGCCGAGACATGGAAAATGTAATCCATAAGCTAGCTCCCAAGAGTTTTCCATCTTCCTCCTTATAATTTTTGAGCCTCCTCACCTCGGGTCCCACCTATTAGGAAGTTTCCAACACCATGTGAATACATTCCATCCAAAGCTCGCGATGTGCTCTCAAGCGAAGCCACACCTTCTTAGACGTTGTTTACTTGGTCAACTTTGAAGTCTGAATCATCATGATCCTCTTCCCACGTTCACACAAGGGAGGTGCAAAAATCCAAAGCAACCAAGTTATCCCTTTTTCACGCAAGAGGGTCTTTTTAAGTCGTGCAAGTTAAATATGGGTCACTTTTCCCATTTATTCATCTACTTAGGTGCGAAAATAAAAATCTAATATTCGATTAGTCGTGCAAGCTACTTTAGAAATATTACGAGTCCTCCTCCTCTCAAATATTTCTTTTGTCCTCAAAGCAAGTGCGGGGATAGGATCGGATTTATGTCTCCTCCTCTCCATGCAAGTAATCCATGTATGATGTGCTCCTCCAAGTAAAGAGATTATGTCTCAACAATGAATCCTCATAGTGCTCTCCTCCCAAGCAAAACAAAGTAGCATTTGGTGGACACCCCAAAATGGCTACTCATCATGCGGGAGAAAGTGGCACACATACTCAAGGAGACAACTATGTCTTAGAGGTCCTCTCAAGGCATGGAGTATGAAATGCATGAAATCCCTCATTTTCGAGGTGAAACCTCACGCAAGCTATCATCATCCATAAGTAAATGAGTCACCCTCGAGCATGGCAACTCATGAATAATCTCCTCCACCTTTGGCGAAGTGTAGGTGGGCATGCGATCTTGGGGCAGCAGCATGATTTCTCTCCAATGGCAAGAAGAAGGTGTGAGCCTCCAGGGACCCTTCCTCTACAAGTCATGAGCCATGCCAACCCAAACCATTCCATATAATATGAATGGCACATCATCACCATATGGCATCCAAATCATAAAATGGTCAGGCTTATGTGCAAGTTTGGATGATACACATGGTCTCTCTAGTGGATACGAGCGCGAGCTTCCACGCGATTCAAAGCATCGAGTGGCGAGTTGTTCCTCGAAAGAATTCCTGACTTATGCATGTTATCTCATCTACTATGGAGTAGTAGCGGCAACATATACAAAGAGAGCTGTGTACAATCAGAAAGGAACACAACACTTGCCCAAAGTCATGTATAAAGATGGGTTATCAACATTACAAAATGTGGCCCCAAAGTGACCGTGAAAGCCAAAACACAAAGCTTTCTTGTGGAAGCGATGCACTATTTATATATGGTTGAGAAAATAAAAAAACCTCGCTAGCAGCACTAACAAGCACATAAATGTATTTCTTACCATGCATCGTGTGAAGCTCAAGGGAGTGAGGTCCATGAGTGAGTCCTCATGAGAATCTTTTCATAAAAAGTCTGCCAAGAGGAGAGGTGCATACTCCCCTTTGGAACACTCCACTCGTCAAAAACATGCTCTCATGTGGCAAACAGCAGTAGGCCTTAGTAAGAATTCCCTTGTCACTCCATGACTTCTCCCCTTTGACATTCCATATGCCAAATCCATCCACCATCATGCTTTGCTATGTGAGAATATCTCCTTCCTACATGGAAGCTCATAATCCTCCAATGCAAAAGGATGGCCTCCTTGCACCATGAATGTGCCTTCTCCCTCCTCTCTGGAAATATCATAAAAAGTATGGGAAAATTTCTACCCACACTCTCTTCTTGTCAGCAAAGCAACCATGCCTCCTTCTTATGCATTCCTTTCTTTGGAGATACAAGGCATGAGACAAGAAAATCAAAAAACTTTGGGTGGTACTCATTGTTGCTGGTGAAAGAGGTATGAAATTACTATGTATTTACTCATTCTTATACCATACAGATATACTCATGTTTGCTCTTGGAGAAGGTAATTTAATCATAATAATTACAGATGGGAATTGGAAAGGTTTATGTTTAGTGCGAAAAGATGACTAAAGGTTACTTTTTTGATTGAAAAACATCAACGTGAAGAGGTGAACGGAGCTTGTACCAAAGGTGGGGTTGAGAATAATCTAATTCACTGCTCCATCGGCATCGAACCACATATCGACGAAAAGGCGGGGAGATCCGAACGAACAGCCCGATGAAAGGCGAGTGACATGACTTGGCCCCGCCCGCAGTAAACGGGATGATGACTAAACGAAGAGGATCTAATATTCAAACTCATCTTATTCCTTGATTGGTCCGTCGATACTTTGATATATAAAGCCATGTCCTTTAGTGACAAAGGACGCGTTGTTGTTGAAGTTAGTAGTTAGTCGAAAGACTTTACATTTCCTCCGTAACACAATTTTTTTATTAACTCTCTCGTTTTGAGAGAAACTTCTCTCGTAATGCTTCATGTTGGTTTAATATAAGACACGTGTTTTATCTACCTCTCTACGATTTCGAAATTAGCTCGAGCGGTATTTCACTTCGTCGTTTGTATTTTAATCCTTGTTTACCCGTCGTGCGAAGAGTGTTTAATGTCATTTGAGCAATTCTGAGAATTGGTTTATTGTTGTTGGATCAAATACAAAGTCATTGCTGTTATCATGTCTTTACGAGAAGCATGTTCGTTGTTCGATTATCTTGTTGTTATTATAAAGACTAGCTGACCTCGTATCTAATTTGAGTTGTTGTTCCAGTAGTTTATAATTTGTTATAATTGATTGTTGCATGGTAAGAAGCTATCGGCAGGATTGAAGCATGGAAATCTAGTTGCTTGAATATGTTAGAATCGTAATTGTTGTTCATTTTACGTCGATGTTCCATTTATGTTCATTGTTTATTCATAGCTCTCTTGATTAGCATATGCGGGATGAGTTATAGTTACATGTTGTTGTTCCTTTCCATATTGCGTTTCTCTTTTAAGTTGCTTTCATTGAATCTCGCTTGCATTTCCAATTCCTTTAATATCTCCAGGCAGCAGAGGATAGAGGCTCTTGCTGCAAGTCCCCATATTGGTCATCTTGCATCGTACTTTCTGCGGGAAAGAGCTATCGCTACTACATCCTTGATCGATGTTCTACAAGATTGAAGTAGTTTTTCCATTCATGTCAACACAGCCAATTAGGTTTATTTCCAAGCATCTCGTATCTTTTTTCATTTGTTATTCTATACTACATCTTCACACCATTGCTCTTAGACAATTGCGGCCTTCGGACATGAAAGCACTCTTGAAATAAAAAGTCGCTCCCGCATCGATGATTAATGTAGGCTAATTAGGTGTTCAAAAGATACCTTTTTATGACCCAACACTCATGCTCACCCAATAGAAACCGGCCATGCATCATCTCCTCCCTTCTTTGGATCTAGATGTGGTAAGTGGTTTATATGCCACATACACTTGTCTGCCCTTTATCATTCCACCCATGTGCGAGGATTGAAATGTATGTTTCGGTGCTTTGTGTGGAATCGCCCATCATCTGTCGTGCAAGACCTCCTTAGCCTATCAAGGGAGTGGCCAACGCTTGAGAGTGGCATGTCCCACAGTTGGCCATGAAGTTTACAAGGTAGGACACTTTCTCTTAGGATTCATGGCTCGCATACGCAAGTAAAAGAATGCATACAATCATAAAATAGAATGTGATCGACATAAGCACTCATCTTACCCAAAAGTCTCCGACATTGTAATAGTCCCTCCCTTGGCTAAATGTAATGACATCATTGTACAAGGTTGAGCGAACACTTTGCTCTTTGCCATCAAGGATTTGCCCTAGAGGGCTTCTCCCAAGTAAGGAGACATCAAGGCACATATCATCATGCCTTCTTAAGACATCACTCTTTTGAAATAAAGAGGTAGCTATTTTTTTTCCATTGAAGTTTTCCCTCCTCTTCATCTCCCGTAGTATTCAAGATCTCACCATGTGATATTGATGGCACATTCGGCCCCATGGATTGCGCCAAAATTTCCTATATGTGGGACTCTTTATAGGCTTCCTTGCAGAGTGCAAGAGCTTTCTTCTTGGAGCACTTTGCTTTCTTCTTCTTCTTCATGAAATGCTGAGGTGCCTCTTTGCCATGATTAGCAGCCGTCACCCCCTAGCCTTTTCTTCGATAGTCAGGAAAATGACTCTATCTTTCGATAGGAAATGGCACAACATTCATCATGCTCTCCCACCATCTTGCACCCTAACCTCACAAGTTGCATGCAACTTAAATAAGGTTCAAAGGAATGAATGTTCGTCCCCTCTTGGATCAATCCCAAATTTCACAACGTTGTGCAATCTTTTTGTTCCACCAAAAGAAATGAGTTTTGATCCTTGACCACCAGTGAGGACTGAATTCCCAAGGTTTTCCATAATAATTTCGGAATCTGGCCGAGAAATGGAAATGCATGCATACCTTGGTGAGGTCTTGGAAACTCTTGCTGTATGGATGCAAGGAGTTCCTTCCTTCGATGTGTTGGTTGATCCAACTACATCGCAACAGACGAGATGCCCCTCCATGAATGTGGCAAAGCAGCTAGGTACAAGGCTCCGTAAGTGGAGAAGAAGGCTCCTCCTCCTGCACTAGTCTACTCACCGTCAAATCTCACGGTTACTTGATAAATAAAATCAGAAATTAGATACTCTTGCATGACCTTCATGGCTGATCCACCAAGAGCTTTCCTTGCCCTCCAAGTGCGATGCGCGAGATCTCCACACAACTTCTGCTTTCCCACTATTGGATGTAGTAGGAAAAATGCCTCTCGAGTTTCATCACCCAAGTCTTTTGCCGTACACTCGAAAGTGATCCATCAAATGTAGAAAATAGGAATATGTTGCCTCTTATCATCCTATTTCGACATGGTATTATTTCTTCTCTCGCTGAACAACCGAGGGAAAATCTAGTGGTCTCTTTGAAAGCCCTAGGTTGGCACTTGTATTTGTCGACACACCCACTCATGATCTTATGTTCTAAGTGGTTTTCTTTCTCTCCACTCCCTCTGTGAGAATGCGAAGTGCATGGGTCTTCTTCTTCCTCTTGAAACCTTCTAGAGGAGCATCCTTTACGATTTCTCCTTCTTGAAACTCTCTTGGAGTTCCATTGCATCTTTCTTCCACATCGCCTGAACCTCCCTAGAGAGGCTCTTCTTAGATCCGAAAACGGATGAGAGTAATCTCAAACTCTCCATAATTTTTTTATCCTCCTTCTTCTTATCTTTTGATTGGATACTGAAATCCTCGGGGCCGAGCCAAGAGCAAAGCTGCGATACCACTGTAATATCCCAAAATGGGAATTTTCTACAACAAATAGACATATCGTGAGATATTCCAAAGTTGGAGGCTTCAGCAAATTATGAGCGTGGCGATGTAGAACAACTCATTAGATGTAAAAGAACATCTCACCAAGAACCTCAAAGCAAGTATATGGCTTATATTCTCCTTCCCAAGTGGGGAAATGCGGTAGATACATAGGGCATAAAAGCAGCTTTCTCGGAAATAACGCTATAAAAGTGAGAAATTTGACTTGAATCCCTTATAATACATCATATAAAACTTGCATGCAGAATTAGAGGTGAAACAAATCACTACTCCAGCCAACATAAACAGATCTCAAGTCACCTTTGCACGGCTGAAATAAGCCCAAACCCCAGCAGCCTAAGCTCATGCAAGAAATGTGCCAAAGCTAAGGAATGTGTTATTTTAATGTAGCTGAGGTTTTTATGCGAGAAAATAATGAGACAAAATATATCCGGAGCATACAATGTATTATTAAAGCTAAGAAAAATAGAGAGTCCTCCCTTTTATCACAAAATAGAGAGTAACTAGGCAAGGGTTCGTAGAGACACAATATAAAAAGATGAAGATACTGCAAAAAATAGATCTGAAAACATGCAGTCTTACTACGCATCTTGAATAAATATGTAGTACAGAAATATACAAGTGACAGAAGAAAGAATGAAATACTGTAGCTTTCCGGGAGAAGGGTTGGCCCTTTCTCCGAGGAATCAAACCCCGCTGACTATTGCTCTAGAAAAAATGACGCGGTTTCGCGATGCCGGTGACTATGGTGGATGGGAATTGGAGTTGGCCCCTTGCCAAGATGTCAAATAAAGCTCCAGCGACCTCCCCGTATAGATCTTGCAAAGATAGTGAGCTCCTACCTCGAAAGATAAGCTCAAGAGCTGGTGTTGTGAATCTCCTCAACACTACCATTCGGGGAATTTTGAGGTCTCAGATGGGCCTCCTAAAGAAATAATAAAATAATAGACTTTAAATACGATAAAATAATATTTATGAATTTGCAATTCACTTTTTGCAATCGCATCCATGTAACCATAGCTAAATTCAATTCAAAATTTGTGCTAAAATAAAATTAATACAAAATTTGTATTGATGTAACTATAAGAATGAGATTTTCAAAGAAGAAAAAGTCATTATCATTGAACAGCTAATGCATTTTTCCTTTGTACTTAAATAATTTATAAAATATAAATATAAATTTATAAATTCCTAATTATATTATATGCTATTAATTAAAATTTATATTATTTAAATTGTATAATAAACATGTAATTAATATAGTATATAAAAATAATATAACATAATAAATGTATATGGATATGCATTATTTCTTTCAAGAAACATGAAATGACAATCATTTATTTTTATTCAAAAAAAGTGTGAAATATGGCATTTATTATGAGGTACTTTACTTTGACTTTTAAAATTACTTAGAGAGACTACCATGGTTAACCATGAGTTTTTATCCACCATTGAAAATGTGACAAGTAAAGTGCACCCATAACTCAAGCAATGCCACCTCAACCATTAGGGCATGATGTCATTCCCTAAAATTTTATTGGTTCTCATAAAGATGAATTTCTGATTGTACATTTTCCTTAGGAGGCCCATTTTAGGAGCCTCAAAAATTCCTAATGTACACCCAACAACATAGTGTTTCCACTTGTTGCAAGAATAACGTTGTAGATGCTGGGAGGTGCTAGGCCTCAGAAAGACTAGGACATGGGAGAATGAAGAAACGAACTCCTCCAAGTGGATCTCTCAATGAAGAAGAAGGAATCCCTAAGCGAGAATGCCTTGTGCTGTAGTCAAGACCTCGCATACTCAAAGTCTCACGCTGAAGAATGCTCAAGTGTCTAGCGGAGACATGAAAATGTGAATCCATAAGCTAGCTCCCAAAGTTCGCCATCTTCCTCCTAGCATAATGTTTTGTGAGCCTCCTCACCTTTGGGTCCCACCTATTATGGGTTTTAACCACCATGTGAATACATTCCCTCCAAAAGCGTGTTGTCTTCTCAGAAGCAAGCCACACTTCTTCGTGGGCATGTTGTTGACTTGGTCAAATTCTGAGGCGAATCATCATGATCCTCTTCCCCGTTCACACATGGGAGGTGCGACCAGGCCACAAGTTATCCCATTTTCACACCAAGAGGGATTTTCTAAGTACAATGAGTTCAAATATGGGTCATTTTTCCCATTTTTTCATCTACTTAGGTGCAAAATCAAAATCTCATATCATTCCCAATTTAAGCCGCATGCTAATTTTAGGAATAATACATGCACTCGCTAGCATCACACGGACAACTCGAAGCACCTTCGCTTACTACATTCCTCACACATATTTCCAACTCCTCATTCATCATGACTCGGGAATGGAACTTTGGCACATTTCGGCACAAATAGTAGTCCGCTCCTGCAACGGGATCATCTCCGCCCATCGGCGGTGATGTCACAGTTTGTGTAAATCCAAACGCGATGACGGAGTGTCACTGGAATTATTTTTGGAAAACCCTCAGGTCGCTAATATTTAAAAGTACGTAGTGATGCAAAAACCATACTCAGAGGAAGACGCCATTAGCTTCAGGCGAGCAACTTGAACTTCATTTACACCCAATCACGACATATATACAATGTCTCGACGCGAAACATCCCACGCTCGTAAACTTATAGACAATTACCCGGCGCATCCACTCTCGCTCGCCGTTTAATTGGGTCTTTTGGCAAGGTCAACCAAGTAGCGAGAGGCCGGCACCCGGGATACTCTTACGATTCTACTTCCGGAATCTATCACTGACTCGAAGTACCACCAAAGTCACCCTTCAACTCGTCAGATCCGACAAACGAGACAGTGCCATACCATCAACATCAAGGAGGATCATATCGCCAGAGACGCAATGCTCTAAATACTAGGAATGACATACAAGAGAGTCGGCCCAAGAGACCATAGACCAGCAGGTGACAGGGGAACTAATACCCCCCTTTTCGCACAAAATCCACCACCAACACAAAAAAATGCACCGTGAATCTTGTGCTTAACCATCCCACGCTCATGACAAGCATAAATATTTTGACCAGGAAAATAGCCAAATAATCCTCCTAACAATGTGAATAAAAATCCAAGGAACAAGAAAAAGGGGAGATCCCGGACATGGGGGAGGTGACTAAAAGCCGCTGCATGGTCTCTGCACTCATAGTGAGGACCCTAGCCGAACCAAAAATAGGAGCCAAGTAATTATAACTCCCAAAGGGAAAAACAAGAGATCCCGATCGAAGAACAAATCACCTTTTTGCCATATGTGGTGAATATGGACACTACACTCACCATTGTCCTAAAATCCCGAGTTTGACTGCTGGGTAACAAGAGGAAAAGGGGGACCTACCCAGCGGCCTCACGGCACGCGGGGAACCTTTCCCACCAAGGAGTGGTTAATGCAAAGCAAAAACAACCACCCCAAAATGAGACCAGAGAGGAGCACAACAAAATCTCTACATGGATTTGGAGAAAGAATTTTTCTTCCAAACACGGAGTCGGAACTATGAAACTCATACCAACCCATCAGCACAAATACAAGCGCACCCTACCGCAAAGTCGAATTAACTCACTCTCCAAAGTACCTATCGAGGCATGTTCCAAGAATAGTCGAAGGACCAACCGAGCAGCGCGAGGACACCACTCCAAAGTTTCTCATAGCTATAATGTAGAGGGTGACTTGGCTCAATCTCTAGCCTCCATGTCAAAGCATTGGAAGTCCTACAATCATTCCCAACACAACAAAATGTCTTACTTTCTTCCTTAGGGTCAACTTCGCACCCTCCGAATTCCCACTTAATGGTTTTTGACCTGGACAAGGCAAGCCACAGGCTGCCTTCTCCTAGTCGTCTCCGGATACTTCAGTTTTCAATTCGAGAATATCACCACACATCTGATGCATTTTGGATGAAGGAGCATCCACATGTATCACTGTCCAAATCAATTTGGAAAAATTCTAGGATCACCTCAAATTAAAACCATCTAACATCTACATGCTTAGAGCATACGATGGGCGCCCGGTAGCGTCAGGTCTTTATCAAAATTCTCCCAATAAACTTGGTTGGAAAAATAGTCCTTATAAACACCGACGGTCTTAGTACACACAATTAGTACGAAACATACTCCTAGTGGCGAGACTATATGTACGCCACGGCTTTGATCGCACATCCTCATGTTCTTAAGGTAGGCGATGTTTCATACATGATGACCTGGATCATCTGCATCAACCAGCTTGACTCACGTACTACGACTGAGAAACCCATGACTCGCTCTAGAGATGTTGTACTACCATACGTAGACGCGACCACTAAATCGATCACAAAGTATACGCAGTTTGGCTCACCGCCAGTTCAAACCATCATCAAATACTAGGCTCGTTCCTAGGAGATCCTACTATTGTACCAGGACGTCCTCGAAAGCACGAGGGCAGCCGAGCATGCATGATGATCTCATCAAACACCGAAAACTAGCCCGTAAGTAGCAAACTAGCAAAGTACGGATGTCGAAGCCACGGTAGTGGCATTCCTGCATACGTCATTTGCACGTACCCCTTTTGCCATCACTTGGTTTTGGCATCAAAAATAGGTCATGGCAACAAACGACATTGCCAAATATGGCTTTCACAGTACCGAGTGTGGTATTTGGGTCCCTCGACCATGTTAGAAATCCCGAGGCATTACCTCTCCCAGAATAACCCCTATTTGCCCCCACATGGTCATAGTAGTTAAGAGAAACACCGTAAAGTGGCGCCGCCTAGAATGACCCTACGAATATTTTTCCCGTAGTGGAAGAATTTAAAACCTCTTCTACATCACCGAAAGAGAATACCGCAACCTCAGAAATCCAGCAGAAACGAGTCGCGAACAACCAAGGGAAATCATTGCAGCACCAATCATGAGTGTTCCATATGCGACCATTATGGGAATTATACTCATCACTTCCACAGAGATGCCTCTATATATGGATGCATTACATAAGTCCTGGAGCACCATATCGTGGACCCTCTCGTTGGATCCATACAAGTGAAAGCGAAGAGAGTCCAAAAGTATATTGTATGTACTCGAAGAACTCGCATCATGCGTTCATACCTCATCCAACCAAATGGCTCAGAAGAAAAAAGAGACCACATAGCATGTCCTAGTTTACGTACTGTGGTGATGAACCCAATCATTTGATCGTACAAAGTGCCATGAACTAAGGGCTTCTGCAATCGTTAGTACCCAATACCATATGTGGCCCAAAGCAACTTATTGCAACACAAAAGACACATGTGTCAAGCATCTATTGGATCAACCATCACGTATGCCATTATCCCAACCTCAATCATCTCTCGATCAATGTTTGGATTTCATGCAACGTTTCATTGCCGAAAATCTTGATTTAGAGAAACTCGGACGCTGAATCCACCCGACAGACACTACAACTCAACACACTTTGAAGAAACAAGGACCATCTTATATATATCGCGAGGAGAGACAACCACCATAGCAACCACCCTCCTCCCCCATAACCATCATCGGCTCAAGACTAATACAGCTAGTGAAGCATTATCCGATGAGACAAGACTCATTTGATCACGCAATGTGCGGCGCTAGATTTGTTTCAAAGATGGTACTAAGTTACCTATGGACGTACTTCATAGGGCTACGACCCAATCAATATTATTTCTAGATATTCCGAGGATAATGATCATCTTTTCCATTTTCCCTACATTCACCGATTCTATTTATCATTGAGAGCCGACGCGCTTGGACATCACCAACCTTTCCGAATTAGGAAAAATCGGACTATGAGTCCGCCAGAAAGCTCCACCTGACAAGAGAATGAAGCAAATAGGTCTATTATCCATGTATCTAAAGAGAGGCATCCACCAAAAAGGGCATATTAGCACCCCCAAAGTCGCCCACATGCCCGACCTACGAAGCCCTCGCGTATTGTGTGATGAACGTGACTCATATAACTGGCATCAGAGTGCGCAGATTTAGTATCGTGCCACAAAAGTGGTACCCAATCACCCTCGCAACCTTTAGAGGGATTGGGAAACAAAAGAGCATCATTCTTGTCTAATATTCCCGAGACAACCACCATTAGCTTGAAATTTCCCCATATGTCAGTGATTTACTGAGCTTTTGGACATTTCATGCACTCATTACGATTGCACAATAATCCATACATAGTAGGTTTCGAATTACTACAAACTAGGTTGTCGACAACAATGAGGCCAAACATTGTCAGTCAGTGCCCACCTAAAACCATGAAGCCAGCCTCAGCGTAGAGGTAAGGGAGAAATTCAAACATATCATGAGCCTGATGTGCTAAGCGACCACATGATAAATCAATGTCAAGACTCAACAATTTTCACCGACAAAGTCTTACGACGGTCACACCCATGCCTTACATTCATCTCTCTAATCAAGAGAAAAATCACACATTGTTATTTTTTAATTTGCCTCACAATTTCACCATACAATGAATTGTCATTTCCTTCCAAGATTAAGGGAGGATAGAGCGAGAATTAGAAGAAAAACTCCCACGTGATCCAAATCGCACCACCCTGAGAATGGAGATGCAGCGAGAAAGAAAGAAACATGCATTCTCGTAATCATCTCCCATCATCATCCTCTAATATGATGAGTAGTGTTGTATCCCACATCTACATACTCGGTGACTACATTTACTCCATGCCACATTTGGGCGAGGCCACTGATCATGATGCGAGTAGAAATTTCCTATGTTGCGAACATTTTGGCACCTTTCGCATCCATAAAAATGTTCACACAAAAGAAGACATATGTACCCTTCATACACCATAAAAAGAGCATGAATTTTCTCTCGCTAAAAAAACAAACAACCCATCACGGAAATTCTCTCCACCATGTGTCGCTAACGACACACAACACCATATACGATTCATCTCATCATGCATACAGGAACCATGCACTCGTGTTTTTCTTCTCATATTTCCTTTGAGAGTTGAGGCTCGTAGCAACTACCACACGAGTACTAGTACCATCGGCGCAGCAAACCCAGCCGATCTACACTATGTCAACCTCATCTAGTTCCACCGAATCAACTACAAAATCATATTCTTTTCTCGCGTCGACCGCAAATATTAGGCCTGAACCACTCCTCACGGCGCCGCACAAACCAATTCTTATATTTCTACCTCGATGAGGATATATTAGAGGCTATGACGGAAACCATATTGTCCATGGGACACAATGCATCACCGCTCGTTTTTCGTCTCCGCGGAAAATGTCCATGCCTACGAAAGACAAAAATCCTAGGATGTTGTACGCCATTGAATCCAAATACTTCCTTCCGTCATGAGAAGGTGCGATTGGTCTCAAAACCCTATCCTTAAACGACTCTAGATGCATTTGAGGAAGGAAATATGTCAAATATTTCTCCAACCATCAAGGTGAATATCTCTTGAGAAAACTAGGCAAAACCAAAGAAATCTCACTAGGGGTAGCATACTCCCACATGAGGTAGTCACATATGCGGGAGTATTATAAGAGTATATGGATATATTCGCATGGGATTATTCGTAAATGTTGGGGTTAAGCACTGCATCGTAGAACACCACTTTGACACTTGGCCTAACGTATCACCCGTCCGGCCAAAATCGGCGTTAATTACACCAATCCAAAAGGCGAAGTGATCACACAAGAGATATACAAGCTTCATAAATTCGAATTCATCTACCCAATTGTTACACATCTTGGGTTTCCAACCCTATACCCGTCATGAAAAAATAGGGCATCATTCCAAGTTTGGACTAATTTTCGAGATTTAAACAAAGCTTGTCCTAAAGACAACTCACACTACCTCCTTTCATCGAACAAGTCATTGATGCTTGCGTCAGTCATGAGGACTTTCCTTCATGGACGCGATTCTCGAGGTACAATCAAATTCAAATTCAACATGTCTGATTGGTATATAACTTTATTCACCACGCGGGCGCGGTTTCACATACTTTCAAGTGTGCCATCTTTCTTAAAAACGTTGGAGCCACATTTCACCGGGCCTTGAATTATATTCCGCCATGACCTAGCCTCATCTCATCTTAGCCTACTTCCTGGGATGATCCGATAGTATGATCCGAGAAACGAGGTGACCATCGCGGGAGGATTTACGATTTGATATTCCAAAGGTGGCGACACTACGATCTATGCTTGAACCCCCTCAAGTGTGTTGTCTACGTTAACACGGGTAGGCGCGTTAGGGATTCATATTATCCCAACAGGAATCGCAGTTGACCTCTCCAAGTTCCGGTCGATCAAATTAGTACCACCACCCAAAACTCTAAAGAAACTTCAAATCCCATGGCAAAAGCCAACTCTCTTACGACACTTTGTCCCCAACTACGCCACTTTGCACGCGAGGCTCATCAAAGAAATTTCGCTTTAAATTGGATGATCGAGCTCAAAATTAATTTGAGGCACTCGGACACCCTTGTCTTCGAGCCTCTCGATCGACACCCACTACGACAAAAAATATACCTTATATCTATCTACATCGAGACACAAACTGCATGGATGCAGTTAGTCCAAGACGGCAGCGAACAAAAAGACCACATAATGTATTACATCGGCAGAAACCCAGTTGGCCCTACTTTCAAGGTACGATCCGGAAGAAAAAACTTCTCTAGGCCCTAGTACACGCATAAAGCCTCTCCGCAGTGCATCATCGAAAGGACTACAACGTACTCATAAAAACTATCAAACCCCATGTGATATTTCCCCAGACTCGTCGTATGATGAACCATAAGTATGCCTCGATGGATAGATATATTGCGAGAATTCAACCCTAAAATTCATCTCCCAAGAGAAAGAAAGCATTAATCCTAGCCGAAATTCATCACTAATCTCCCAAGTATGTCTCAAAGCATCCCCGCTAATGACTCACTACCTGGATGAACATTTGTTCTTAGTGAGGGCCAAGAGAGCACCCCTTGGTACGGTGATGACATCCTCTATTTTCGTGAACCCAAAGAAATTTCGAAACCACAACTCACTGCGTGAAGACTAGAAGGTGCATGGGTCATGAGGCACCTTGATACCTTCTCATGGGGAACTTCCTTTATCGAGAGAGGCGTTGACACTATTTACGTCGATGCCTGCACGGACCACCAAGCTTTAGAAAGCCCCAATGACCGCCATATTGGAAACAGGGCTTGTGATGGTCACCTCTCGTGATGTGCCACCTGCTCAGAAAGTCTGGCGGGATGGTTATTTATGGCCCAGCCTATTCCTGTGATTGCACACGAGCGCTCCAAAAGGTTCAAGTGATGCCAACACTTTCGCCCACAAGGCAAGAGCGCCTACTACTACTGCACCTCTTTGGTCATCGTAGCAAGTCCCTTTTTGAAAATGGGGCATCAACTTTATGACTTGCAACCCTACGTCGGCCTAGAAACCACAAATACATCGTAGTAATCGATCGACTATTTTAGCAAATGGGCGGGAAGCCATGCCCACATATGACAACACCGCAAAAACTACAGCTTTGTTTTCTTTTCTCTTCGCCAGTTTCATCGCACGATTTGGTGTGCCTAAGGAGTTAGTCTCCGACCGCGGAAAATCATTTCGAGAATGAAATATTCCGAGGAGCTATCCCATCATCTCAGGGAGTTCACACATGATTTTTCATCACCATACTACGCCAACGACCAAGGTAGGACTTTGTTAACAAAGTACTCAAAACTATAAAGCATGCGGGCAGTATAGCAATGGGACAACCATAAAACTAAGCGGGAACCATATGATATTTTTCAGCCTTATGGGCATATCGCACAAAGTGCTGTTAAAAATCTCTCAACTGGGTTCACACCTTTCCCGCTTAGTAGATGGAGTGGATTTCATGCTTCCTTTGACAGAAGGCGAAATCCCGCACCACTGCCTTGACTGTCGAACTCCTCATTGATATTCAACCTTAGAAAAGTCGACTGGTAAAATTATAGCTCATCGTATCGAAATTCACCCAGAGTCTCTCCAACATAATGAGACTAACAAGAAAAGAGTAAAAGCATCATTCGACCGCAACATCACCCCTTGCTCATTGTCTCGAGGGCCCTGAGTCCTCCACTACGGTGATGTTGCAAAAGAAGCCTTAGTGGACACTTGGGAAGGTTTGAAACATTATGGAAGGTTCCTTACATCATCAAAAATTGTCTCCTCAAAGGAGCATACATTCTTTCTCTCGAGTTCCGACGATACATGCCTAGCTAATCCTATCAATGGGCTCTACCTCGTTTGAGCCTCTACCCATAGGGCCGAGAAGTCTCAGGCCCTAGAGATAAAGTGAATGTAACATAACTTTTTATGATGATCACGATCATCGAGGACTTGTTAAAATCAATGCTCTTGTGACACGCGCATGGATCGTCCTCCAGATCCAATGGCCTGAGATTTGTTGGCAGTGGAGCCGTCGAGTGGTCACAAAATCTAGCAAAGCACCGCTACTCGGGCCATACTCTCCGACCAGGTCACCATTCCTCACTAACCCGCATGTATCGGATTAGCTACAAATAATCGAGAATCATACAATGCATGCTATCGTTGTTGAGAGATGCCTCCGTGCCAAGTAATTAGCC
This sequence comes from Pinus albicaulis, assembly GCA_034641835.2. Taxonomy (NCBI): domain Eukaryota; kingdom Viridiplantae; phylum Streptophyta; class Pinopsida; order Pinales; family Pinaceae; genus Pinus; species Pinus albicaulis. The sequence continues at coordinate 1,601,689,851 of CM076581.1, forward strand.
ACATACATGTGCTTTCTTGACTCCTGGAGCTTAGTGTTATCACGCTTAAACCAATATTTTCAAATACGGGAGGATTTGCACCTATTTAGTAAAGGCTTGCTACGCATTTACGTTAAGCTGCCACTTTGATCACATTACATTTATATACACATACCAAGAGACTGCAAAGCAGGTAGCTTCCATCACATAGCTAACCATATCCTAAACTAGAATGTGCATCTTGTATAAACCATCATCCATAAAAAAATAATAAACATAACATCCATCATAAGTATATAACATCCATCATAAACATATATAAACATAGAAAAATAACCATAGTGCACATCATAAGAGCGTTGGTTATGTGTTATATTCTTTCCACGACTAGCACGCGCTGCACGTTGCGCCGGCGCAACGTGTCGAGAGAGAGCGAGGCGGCCCACTATTGGGGTCCGGCTGAGCGCCGCCATTAAATTTGTTTTTGGTGTGCGGACCCACTCCATGTTTTGTGCAGTGGGCGTAGCTCGCACATGGTTTTCGTACAATGGTTTTCGACCCCTCGGTATTTTGTAGATCCCGTCAAGGGAACTACGGTTATGTTCTAATCCGTTAATGGATTGGGGTTTATGTATGCTTCGCATGTATATATATGTGTTGTAACACTAAAAGGAATATAATGAAAAATCAGATTTGCGTCGATCCCGATTTGGGATCCGAGGGAAAATCTTTGTGTTTATCTATTTTAAAGTTTTATTACCTCGTCTATTGTTTATTTTTATGTTATAATATTCGTGTGTAGATAATTTCCTCGTTCGGGGTTAAAACCCACATTTGCATCGCAGTTGTTTTCGGCCTCAAAGGAGACGCCGTCAGCTGGCGAGGGTCGCTCGGGCCTAAGGTAGACCCGTTTAGTGGGGAGATGCAACGGGATCGATTCTCCTGCGGTGAAAGAAGATGGCTGAGCGGCGGAAAGATAGAGATCGTAGAAATTTAATGGTCATATTTTTTGAGTTGTGGAGCTCAAGATGGAAAATCTGGCCGGTGGATAAAGATCAAGTGGATCGCGGTAGATCCAGTGCACTAAACCAATGTGCAAATGTCGGATGAGACGCGGAAGAAAGCTGGATCGGAAGGGCTAAGAGCACAATACGGGCTGAGTGTCTCAAATTTAGTATTGTTGAATGTATCTGGAAAGCTACGGCGAAAATTTTTTTGGGAAAAACCTTGGGACTTTGTACCAATCTAAGTCTCTCGAGTGAATAATTTATTCCTCGCGGAAAAAGTTGTATAACCCGGGATGAAGGATGGAGACTTGGTGACGGAGAGCATCCGAATGCCTTCAACGCGTGGTAAGTCAACTGTCATCCGGTGATATTAAAATCTCATATGAAGATAAGTGCATCCGCCTTTGTTGTGTTCTCTACCCGGACCTCGTGGGATAGTATGGTTATCGCAATAGAGTAGCAATACAACTACCTTGAATTTTGATGACATTGTCACACACCTTGTTGTCGAATGAGATGTAGACGGAGAAATACGAGGTCAAAATGGAGATCCAAATCTAGAGGGAGATCTAAATCTTACAGATTTCGTACTGTGGTGAGTTTAGAGTTTCGGTTTCGAATCTCCACGTTGAGCATTTTTTTGTCAACGTTTCGGTCTAAAACAAGACCTATCAAGATAAATTTTGTAAAAAAGATAAGAGGAGAAAATACATTATAAATAATTTGCATCCGCAAAGTAAGATATTAAAGCCACTCATCACAAATCAAATTTATTATTTATATTTAAGTTTAATCCAAAATCAAGTTTTTTTAAAAAGTTTTTAGAAATGACGACGGTTACTAAAACAGAGGATGGCTTTAAGACCAAAAAACAAGGGAATAAAAGTATTTAAATAAGGGAAACAAGAGGGGGTTAACAAGCTCCATGAAAATTTTTAAAGATAGGTTTTAAAATATTTTTATAGATGACATTAAGGTAATATAATAAAAATATTTATTTTAAAGGGGGAGTGTTTACAAGATGAAATCTTCACAAGGAGACAAAATAAGGAAATAAAATGTATAAAGAAAGAGAAGTGACGAGTCTAATGCAAATTAAAGAAACCATTAAAAGGGAAAAAAGGCATAAAAAGAAGAAATTTCTCATAAGGTATTAATCTCAATTATATTTTACTAAAGGTATTAATTACAAAAAGGTATTATTAGTTGGTATTAATTACTAAAGGTATTAATTATTTAAGGTTGAAAGAATGAAATGAGAATATTAATACTTAAGAGAAGGGGGAAAGATTAAGAGGGAGAGGATTATGGAAGTGACTAAAAAATAAAATACGCAGGGGGAGTGGAACACCTAACCAAACCAAGAACGAAATAAGAAACTATCAAGTAATACCTTATGAGGATTAAGGAATTACTTGAATGAGCAGTAAGACCCATCATAAGGGGGAGGGTGGTTTTAATCAACCAAAGAATGAAAAATAAGAAATTAACAAGAAAAGAACACAAACCTTAAATAATATGAGGAAAGCTTCCAAGGATGAAAAGGTTAAGAAATATAAGGAGAGGAAAGGTTAGGTTAGGGTGTTCTAAACCTCCTCTACAGGCTGTTCAAACTAAGAATTTTATCACTATATTGATATGATGATAAATGGAATAATAAACTTAATTTCTTATCAAACCATGATCACTCTAACACAAAACCGACTAACGGATAGTGAACATTATTGAGCAGCTAAATAACGAAGCCCAACTCTCATCAACAAGAACATCTTTCGCTCAACGGCACCCGTTTTACAAAAGCAGAATATTAAAAACGTTATCAATAACAAGAATACTTTAATATGAATAATAATAAACCGCAACAATAATAAAAAGTAATAATAGTTATCCTCGCACCAACTTGATAATACGGTAGACCGAAGTCCCAGGGCACAAATTTCGCCCTTCGGCTCCTCGTCGACCTCTAATGAAGAGATAGTATGTGATTATACTTAGATTAAAATCCTGAAGACAATGAGAAAGACCCAACAAGGCAATAATGTGCCTTCATCCTCAAAAGAGAAAAAACCCCCCAAAAGAAATTTAAATAAAGAACAATTGTTGGCCACAATAATCTTCAGCACGATGAAAACATTTTATCTCAAAGCCGATAAGGGCAACTATGGTTATGAACAAGGAAGATTATATTAGTAATATGAGAGACCACCTCTACAACAATGGTAGTTATAAAAGCCTGTGGAAAACCCTCGTTTCAAAGTCGTTAGAATGGTTAAAAAAGCCATTAAACAATCCAACTCCGGATGACAACCAAAAGTGCCTCTCCTCGATAGTGAAATAACCCCGCGATATATGGAGCCCCAAAGATTCACAAAGCTGTGCCCCCTAAGACCCATTGTCAACACTATTGGGCTCCTACCATGAATTACCAAATATGTTGCTATTACTTTAGTACTTAGTGGGCAATACTAGCTCATACATAAAAGACTCAAATCATTACGTGTCTATTAAAAACGCTAATCCGGAACCGGAGACAAAATAAAAGTTTCGATGTGTCCAGCCTATTTACAAAGATACACCTTGATGAAGTCGTGGAAGTAGTCAAGGAAGTTGCGATCCCGAGACAAACTTAGGTTAGCGGTAAACTGCTTTACGCTCAACCTTCTTCACATTCCTAGTTGAGATATATGAACAAACAATGTGTAGCCATGGGGTTCCACTATCCCCCATAGTGGCAAATCTTTATGGAAAGATTTGAAAAGGCCCACCTCATACCCTTAAGCCCAAATTCTAGATTAGATTCGTGATGACATCGTTGTTGACCGGCCTCATGGAGATGATGAGCTTAAGAAATTCCATAACCACCTCAACAACTTATCCAAGGATACATACCACCATGGAGGACACAGATAATAATGGTATTCCATTCGGGACATTCTTCTCACTGTGAATGAAGATGGTTCCATGTGGCATAAAGTATTTAGAAAAGGCACACACATACAATTATCTCCACGCCAATTCACACCATCACCCACATTTAAGATGGGGGTTCTCGTGACTTCTTTTCACGCGAGCTTCCTCTTGCATCCCCGATAAAAAGCACTTTGGAAGAGGAAATTGCATACTTTAAGAAAGTGTTATCTACTGGTGATACAAAAGTGTGACACTATAAAAGCCATACAAAAAGCCAAACCTAAGATTGCAAAGAAATCCTCGTGATGAAAACCTAAAGTTCAGAGCCTACCTCCCTTACATCTAGGGTCACCTCATGTACCTCACAAAGTCCTAACTAAACAACATTGAGACCCTAAAAACCCCTAATGACTATCAACTCAAAATGAAATTTAATAAAGACAAAATCCGTATCCACCTGGAAAGACAAAGGTGTATACTGGGGACACTGTCATGCGTAAATGCCACATTTGGAGAAACAGGAAGATCCTTTAAGATCAAAGCCCGAAATAGCGGGCCGACATTAGAATTGGGAGAACCAAATCCCCCGCACTAGTCATCCACTGCCGAATAAAACCCTCCACCATATCCGCTCGAGGATGCTGTGCTATTTCCAATGAAAATCACCATTACAAAAGGAAGATGCGTGAGGTTTCGAAATCATTAGACATCCCGAAAACCCACAGGATGGAGGTTTAGAAGCTTTCGTAAATTATCTCTTATTTTCCACTTTTTTACATTCTCCTTCCCCCTGCAGCAACTTTATTTTCCTCCTTCTTCTCCCCTACGCCGCGCTTTTCCTCCCCTCCTTAGATCTTAGCTCTACCTTTTTTACTCTTTCTCTTCCTCACATTGCTCCTTTCTTTTTCCCTTGTATTCTTTCTTCTTAACCTTCTCTCCTTATCTTCTCTTAACCTTTTCATCCTCCAAGGCTTTCCTCATATTCTTTGGTTACTATGTTCGCTTGCTAATTTCTTATTTTCATTCTTTGGTTGGTTAGGTATTACCCTCCCCCTTATGATGGGTCTTATAACCATTCCGACCTTAATCCTCATAAGGTATTACTGTAGTTTCTTATTTTCGTTCTTGGTTTGGTTAGGCATTCCACTCCCCCCTCCTCGTATTTTATTTTTTAGTCATTTCATAATCCTCTCCTCTTAATCTTTCCCTTCTCTTCAAAGTATTAATATTCTCATTTCAAGATTTCAACCTTAAATACTTAATTAATACCTTTAGTATTTAATACCTTTAGTAATTAATACCTTTAATAATACATTTTTGTACTAATAACTTTTACTAAAATATAATTGAGATTAATACCTTATGAGAATTTCTTCTTTTTATGCCTTTTTTCCTTTTAATTTCGCAATATGATGCAGTAGGTGTTTTCCTTGATGGAAACCTACTTGATAAAGTTGATGGCAACCTATTTGATGAAGTTGTTCTTGATGGAAACTTATTGAACTTGATGGAAACCTACTTGATGAGTTAAGGGGGAGATTGTTGACAATGTGATACAATGTATTGACTTTGATGGACCCTGCTTGATAAAGTTGTCCTTGATGGAAATGATGTAAATATGATGTATCTACAGATCCGTTCAGAAGTAGCAGAAGAAAGAATTTCAGAAAGTGCCAGAATAATGTTGAACAAGGTATGTCACAAGGCATACGCGGTTTTATTAAGGATAAGTCGCGTATGTACGCGGAAATGAACGTGCCAAGTCGCATATGCCAATTTGCGCTCTATTTTATAAAAACAGGGGGCATTACCATGGTATTGGCCCAAAGTATTGAGCGCTTGATTATCTATTTGATCCCGTCCAGGAATACCATCAGTGGTTGAGTGGTTTTGACTCATGGTATTGATAAGGGCCAAATATATTTAAGGAAAAGAAAATCATAGTTCAAGGTGGCGTGCAAGTGTCTGGGCATTAATTAATACTTCACTCTGAAGTATATATGCATGGTTAAACTCTGTTCTTAATTGATAGATCTGAATCTATGATGCACCTATGAATATGATGAAGGTTCAAGATCTCTAGACCTAGAAATGATGAATCTCTAGGATGATCTGAAAAGAAGTGATGAAGAATTGGCACAAATCTGATGAAGAAATTGAAGAAATCTGGGTAAGATCATAGATCTAATCTGTTCTGCAAAGTTTATCTTTTATATATCTATACGCAGGTTCGTTTCATGAAAAGCGTGTGTATATGCAAATCTGATTCAATGAAAGCGCGTATGGGCAGTTAGGGTTTTTTGAAAAATGCACAGATGTATACACGGGTTCGTTTCATGAAAGGCGCGTGTATACGCGGGTCTGATTAAATAAAAGCGCGTATGGTATCTGAACTAATGATTTCTCAAGGTTGAATGTGTTTCTGCATATCTATTCTGAAGTCTGGATTATCTCTGATATTATGGTTACAGTGGTCTCACTATTCTGTTTGAAGCATTGGGCGAAGTATATTTGTTGATAAGTGAAGGGTTGTGTTGAAGCTGTTTGATCCAGTTTGAAAATTGATGAAATGTGGTCGGCAGTAGTGCTGAGGGTTGAAGCCTTTAGTAAGGGGGTAGTAGCTCCCTTCCAGTGGTAGCTGGTAAATGAGAGCAGGGGGTAGTAGCTCCCTTCCAGGAGAGGCTGGTAAACGAGAGCAGGGGGTTGTAGCTCCCTTCCAGGAAAGGCTGGTAAACGAGAGAAGGTTGCAGCCTTCTGCAAGTGGGTTCCTGCGTGCTGGTATGAGTCTGCGCCAGTACATGATTGTAAGAAGTTTTCTTTATATAATAAATATTGAAGACTGAGACGACGGCAGCGGTGGTTTTCTCCCGAATTGGGTTTCCACCTTAAATCTCGGTGTTCATGTGTGTTGCTTATGTGTGGTGATTTATTTTGTTCTTACTGCACATGTTTACTAAACATCTGATGAATGAATGATGCAATGATCTAAGTTAATAATTAAATGCATATTTAGATCTCCGAGCATACGCGAGTTTACTTAAGGATATTCGCGTGTATACGCGAGTTGTGTTCATTAAAGTAGTGTATGGGTTTAAAAGTAAGAAAAAGTTAAAAAGTTTTCAGTCAGCACTAAATACTGAAGATCAAACAAGATGAGCAATCAAGATGGAACAGCATCTATCAAGCCTCCGCTCTTTAATGGAAGAAATTTAATCTTCTGGAAAATAAGGATGAGATCCTATCTTCAGTCTATGGGAGCAGATGTATGGGCCATTGTTGAACTTGGATATCAATATCCAGCTGCAGTACCAACAGATCCGGCTGAAAAGAAGAATTATGAAACAAATGCAAAGGCAGTCAATGCTCTAACAGGAAGTCTAACTGATTCTGAATTTGTCAAAGTTATGCAGCTGAATACAGCAAAGGAGATATGGGACAAAATCATTCTAAGTTATGAAGGTGATGCAAAGGTATTAAGGTTCAAAACTTCGCTCTGGAGTGAATATGAAAATTTAGAATGCATGATGAGAATATTGCTAGTTTCTTTAAATTGTTGATGATGTTGTAAATTGTACCAAAAATGCGGAGAAAGCAATAGCGAATCTACTTTGGTTGAAAAATTTTAAAGATTAAGCTACTTGACAAAGATTTATCAAAAGTTTCCGCTCTTGAAGAAAAGCAGGATCTTCAAAATCTTAATGTGGTGCGACTTCATGGCATACTAACTGCATATGAAATGAGAAGAGGAGGACCATCTGAAGTTAAAGAAGCCATCTTTAGAGTTTCTACAAAGGAAGAATTCCAAGAAGAAAAAGTATACGGGATATATCTCAGAGAGAAGGCAGAGGCAAATTTTGTAAAGAAACTCCAACTTGGCACGGACGGTTCGGAGGTAAGCTTCCCTTTCAAATGTTTTGAGTGTGGAAGAGTTGTTCATTATGCTGCTAAGTGTCCTAAAAAAGAAACACCTGCAAAAGGGAAGGAAGTAGCAAGAAGGAATAACAATCGTTTTAACACTAGAAAAATTTACTATACTCATGAAGACAGTGATGGGTTATCTGATAGTGAGGAAGAATGTGAACAATATCTTAGACTTCTCATGGCATTTTAATCTAGAGAAGAAAAGGATACTTTTGTGGATGCTCTAGAGGACAATTATTTTCTTGAAGAAAACCATCAACTCAAAATACACTTAGAAGAAAGTAAAATACTCCTATAAGAAAGGAAAATAACCATAGAGACTCTGGAAAAGTAGGTTGAAGAAGCAAAGAAACACATTGATAAATTAGAATTTGAAGTGGTAACTCTAATAAAATATTTTGAGAAAGTAAAGACTGAATCTTAGATTTGCTAAAGGATCTGAAACCTTAGATGAGATTATCAAGGTACAATGTTCTCCTCTTATAAAGACAGGTCTTGGATATACCGAAGAATCTTCTCAGGCTTCAACACCAAATTATTTAAAAGAAGCTACAACTGGTTTACAAAATTCTGCCACTCAGCAAGGGAATAAAGAATCATTACAGGTAAAGCATGATCATCTCAATTCAAAGAACACTAATAGGAGTATCTCTCAAAGAAACATTAATCAACAGGTAAATCCAAGTAGAATATTTCATGATCGTAGAAATTTTTTCTTCAATGGACAATGCTTCTCATGTCACAATTTTGGTCTTAAAGTTGTTCAATGTGTTGCATATAAAACCATCATGACTAGAGAAGCAAGAAGAAAAGTTGAATTTGAAGAATACCTATAACAACACTACTCTCTTCTAAATGATTGAATGTGCTTATTGCAATAGCTTTGGCCATGAAGAATCTGAATGCGGGAGCAAGATTCGATAAAAAAGCATGTTCCTTGACTCAAAGTATGAAGAAGAATTGCGGGTTAGAAAATTGTGGCATAAGCGTTATTTACTTGAAGGTAGAAAATCAATGGTACATTGATGAAAGCGGATACTCAAGACATATAGCCGAATTTGACAAAACAAACTTCTTACATATAATGCTCTAGAAAAGGAAAAGAAGGTTACATTTGGAAATGATTCTCCTGCGGTAATTAAGGGAAAAGGGTCTGTGTTTCTAAGAGAAAAGGTGAAAGCTAATGATATCATGTATGTGGATGGATTAAGGCATAACCTGTTAAGTGTAAGTCAAATGTGTGATCAAGGACTTGAAGTTGTCTTTAGTTCAAAAGAATGTGTTAATGTAGTATTAATGCATTGGACTTGTCTAGGTAAAACAATTATAAAGGAAAGGAACTCCAAACAGCTTGTATGTATTGAAGCGCACCAGAAACGATATTTGCCAGAAAATCTTCATAAAATTGGCTATGGCATAGAAGGTTGGGGCATCTGAGCTTCTCTCAAATCAACAAATCAAGCAGACTTAAAGTTGTCCATGATCTTCCCAATATTACTCTATCTGAAAATATCATATGCAAATCTTGCCAATTCGGTAAGAAAACTAGAGTGCAATTTAATGCCAAGGAAGGATCATCAAGTAAGCCTCTTTAACTCATTCATATTGACATATGTGGACCTATGAGGAAAAATTCACCACGTGGTGAAGAATACTATATCTTATTCATTGATGATTTCTCTAGAATGTGTTGGATTGGGCTGCTTAAACAAAAAGATGAAGCATTTGAGAAATTTCAGATCTTCAAGGCACTAGTTGAAAATGAATTAGATATGAAAATCAAATTAATCGCAGATACGTCGGAGGAGAATATACATCAAATGAATTCCTTGAATTTTTTGAACAACATGGCATAAAAAGACAATTTTCTGTAGCTGGCACTCCACAACAAAATGGCGTAGCAGAAAGAATGAATAGAACAGTTCAACAAATGGCTAGAGCTATGCTTGATGACTTCGGAACACCTGACACTTTTTGGGGAGAAGCAGCACATACAGCAGTAAATATTCTTAACAAGGCACATGTTCGGGTAAACAGTGATAAAACTCCATATGAACTCTGGTATGGTAATCCTCCCACTGTCAAGAATTTTAGAGTTTTTGGAAGCGAATGTTTTATCAAAAATAATGATGAAAAACTTGGCAAGTTTTAATCCAGATCAGATGAAGGAATACTTCTTGGCTACTCCTCTAGGAGTAGAGCATATAGATGTTACAATAAAAGACTTTGGAAGATTGTTGAATGTATTGATGGTGTTATTGATGAGTCTCCTGCAGCTCCAAAAGAAGAAAAACAAACAACAAATGAAGACGGTGGTGGCATATATCCTCCTACATCAAATAAGAATGATATAGACAGTGAACCCAATGAAGAACCTGAAGATGAGTTATTTGAAAAAGCTCCATCTAGATATGTTCAAAAGAATCATCCAGAATCTCAAATTTTGGGAGATAAGGCATCAGGTGTACAAACAAGAAGGACTCTTGTGGGCTCTTCTAGCTATCTGTCATTTCTATCCACTATTGAACCACACAATGTCAATCAAGCTAGCAAAGATGAATGTTGGATTCAAGCCATGAATGAAGAGCTTGATCAAATCGAAAAGAATCACACTTGGGAATTACTACCAAGACCTCATGACAAAAATGTCATTGGAACCAAATGGATATTCAAAAACAAGTTAAATGAGAATGGGAAGGTTATAAGAAATAAAGCTAGACTTGTCTGCAAGGGGTATGCTCAACAAGAAGGTATAGACTTTGAAGAAACTTTTGCTCATGTAGCTAGACTTGAAGCCATAAGAATTTTTCTTGTTTTTTCAATATTCCAACAAATAAAAGTTTATCAAAGGGATGTTAAAACTGCATTTCTCAATGGTGATCTAGAAGAAGAAGTTTATATAGAACAACCAGAAGGATTCATTTTTGGAAATGATGAAAAATTTGTTTGCAGACTTAAAAAGGCTCTATATGGTCTCAAAAAAGCTCCAAGGGCATGGTATTATCGTCTTGACAAATATCTTCATCAACAAGGATTTTCAAAGGGGTCTGCTGATAGCAATTTATACACAAAAAATCAAAATGATAAACTATTGATTGTGGTTGTATATGTTGATGATATCATTTTTGGGAAAATGATAGAAGAGATATATGAATTCGAAATTTAATACACGCTATGCGACAAATTTAGGAAATGTCTTTACCCAGGGAACTAACATTCTTTCTTGGCTTGCAAGTGCATCAAACTACAGATGGAATATTCTTATCACAGGAAAAATACCTTAAGCAAATTCTGAAGAAGTATGGCATGGAAGAGTGCAAACCTGTAATTACATCAATGATAACCGGATGTAATCTCAGTTCTCATGATGATTCTCCCATGGTGAATCAACCAGAATACAAATCTATGATAGGAAGTCTACTTTATCTCACTGGGACTAGACCGGACATTATGCATGCAGTTGGGATTATTGGACGATTCCAAGCTAATCCTAAAGAGTCTCACCTTTAGGTTGTCAAAAGAATATTCAAATATCTACAAGGAACTCAAGACTTTGGACTATGGTATCCAAAGAAGGTTGATCTTACTCTTCATGCTTACACTGATGCAGATTGGGCTGGAAATTTTGATGATCGGAAAAGCACTAGTGGTAGTGCATTCTATATGGGGCCCTGGTTAGTATCCTGGTTCAGCAAGATGAAAAACTCTATTGCCTTATCTACAGCAGAAGCAGAATATGTGGTCGCCGCATCATGTTGCACTCAACTTATTTGGATGATGCAAACCTTACAATACTTTCAAATCAAATGTTCACCTCCTATCTCCATTATGTGTGATAATACAAGTGCCATCAGTATCTCCAAGAATCTTGTTATGCACTCCAATACCAAGCACATTCCCATCAAGTATCACTTCTTACATGAACAAGGGCTTGAACAAAAGGTGAAGTTGGAGTATGCTCCCTCCAAAGAACAAGTTGTTGATATACTGACCAAACCTCTGCCCAGGGAAGCGTTCGAATATCTCAAACAGAAGCTGGGAGTAGTCTCTTCCATGCAGAGAATCAGAACTACTTAAATTCAGAAGATTAAATTAGATACACGGTTTTCCTAAAAGACAGTCGCGTATATACGCGAGTTTATACAAAGAAAACCATGTATGGTTAGTTGTTGACAAATTTTACTTGGGGTCAGCATTCTTCAGCACAGTTGCAGTGCTGTTTGGTATCTCTAATGTTGTATGGTATCTCTGATGATGTTTCAGCTCTTATATTTCTGTTTCATTCTCTGATATTGGTTAAATATGCCTTGAGGATTGGTTGTTGAAAGTGTTCAGGTTGCACAAGCTAAGGAGGAGTTTTGGTCATATGGAAAGGATGCATTGGATGCACAGTTTCAGGGGGAGCATTAGCCTTGCTGAATGTAATGCATTGTTGGCATTATGATGATTCTGAATTATGATCTCTCTTGAGGTCTTTTTGATATTGATTATAAAAATTCATATGTGTAATTTGATGAAAAGGCTATGACCTATGATGTAAATTGTAATATTCAGTCATGTAAAGGGCTCGGTCAAATTTGTAAACCCACTTGGTTGGGTACATGAGTCATATATGTAAATCCACTTGGTTGGATCTTTGATGTAAGTATGAGTCCTTGGTTATAGAGTCATGTACTTGATTGAAAAATATGTTTGAAGATTCAGCATGAACTCAGGGGGAGCATGGTAACTTTAATGCACATCAGATCTACAGAGCTCTTCTTTCTACATAGGAATAAAAACCTTTGCCCTTGATGTCAAAGGGGGAGAGTAGTATCATGGTGTTTGACTTGTTTATCATGGTGTTTTGAATAGGGGGAGAATATCATGGTGCTTGCATAATGATTATAATCAATGTATCTATCTGTTGCGATGATCAAACACCATCATGGTTGCCATCAAGTCCAAAGGGGGAGATTGTTGGCAATATGATGCAGAGTGTTGTCCTTGATGGCAACCTACTTGATAAAGTTGATGGCAACCTATTTGATGAAGTTGTTCTTGATGGAAACTTATTGAACTTGATGGAAACCTACTTGATGAGTTAAGGGGGAGATTGTTGACAATGTGATACAATGTATTGACTTTGATGGAACCTGCTTGATGAAGTTGTCCTTGATGGAAATGATGTAAATCTGATGTATCTACAGATCCGTTCAGAAGTAGCAGAAGAAAGAAATTCAGAAAGTGCCACAATAATGTTGAACAAGGTATGTCACAAGGCATACGTGGTTTTATTAAGGAGAAGTCGCGTATGTACGCGGAAATGAACATGCCAAGTCGCGTATGCCAATTTGCGCTCTATTTTTATAAAACCAGGGGGCATTACCATGGCATTGGCCCAAAGTATTGAGCGCTTGATTATCTATTTGATCCCATCCAGGAACACCATAAGTGGTTGAGTGGTTTTGACTCATGGTATTGATAAAGGCCAAATCTATTTAAGGAGAAGAAAATCATAGTGCAAGGAGGGGTGCAAGTGTCTGGGCATTAATGAATACTTCACTCTGAAGTATATCTGCATGGTTGAACTTTGTTATTAATTGATATCTCTGAATCTATGATGCACCTATGAATATGATGAAGGTTCAAGATCTCTAGATCTAGAAATGATGAATCTCTAGGATGATCTGAAAAGAAGTGATGAAGACCTGGCACAAATCTGATGAATAAATTGAAGAAATCTGGGTAAGATCCTAGATCTGATCTGTTTTGCAAAGTTTATCTTTTATAGATCTATACGCAGGTTCATTTCATGAAAAGCGCGTGTATACGTGGATCTGATTCAATAAAAGTGCATATGGGCAGTTAGGGTTTTATGAAAAATGCACAGATGTATACGCGGGTTCGTTTCATGAAAAGCGCGTGTATACACGGGTCTGATTAAATAAAAGCGCGTATGGTATCTGAACTAATGATTGCTCAAGGTTGAATGTGTTTCTGCATATCTATTCTGAAGTCTGGGTTATCTCTGATATTCTGGTTACAGTGGTTTCACTGTTCTGTTTGAAGCATTGGGCGAAGTATATTTGTTGATAAGTGAAGGGTTGTGTTGAAGCTGTTTGATCCAGTTTGAAAATTAATGAAACGTGGTTAGCAGTAGTGCTAAGGGTTGAAGCCTTCAGTAAGGGGGTAGTAGCTCCCTTCCAGTGGTAGCTGGTAAACGAGAGCAGGGGGTAGTAGCTCCCTTCCAGGAGAGGCTGGTAAACGAGAGCAGGGGGTTGTAGCTCCCTTCTAGGAGAGGCTGGCAAATGAGCGAATGTTGTAGCCTTCTGCAGGTGGGTGCCTACATGCTGGTATGAGTCTGCACCGGTACATGATTGTAAGAAGTTTTCTTTATATAATAAATATTGAAGACTGAGACGACGGTAGCAGTGGTTTTCTCCCGAATTGGGTTTCCACCTTAAATCCTGGTGTTCATGTGTGTTTCTTATGTGTGGTGATTTATTCTATTCTTACTGCACCTGTTTACTAGACATCTAATGAATGAATGATGAAATGATCTAAGTTAAGAATTAAATGCATATTTAGATCTCTGAGCATATGCGAGTTTACTTAAGGATATACGCGTGTATACGTGAGTTGTGTTCATTAAAGTAGCATATGGGTTTAAAAGCAAGAAAAAGTTAAAAAAAATTCAGTCAGCACTAAATACTAAAGAGGAATGTGGATTGTTGTTATATTAGAATATGATTTAGAAATCAGACCCACTAAACTGGTCAAAGGAAAAGGACTTGCAAAACTTATGGCTTAATCAAATCTTAAAGCCTTAGATATGAATATGGTTGATGTTTTAGAAGAACACGAAGAATGCACAACTCCTCCTGTTGAAGAAGTATTGCTGAATTCACTTTGGTATGTTGATATTTTGTATGTGCTCTTCTATCTTAATACTCCTCTTGTTTTATCTAAAAAAAATGCAAGATTTCTAAAGTTAAAAGCTGTAAATTACCGCATTATAGATAAATGGTTATATTGGAAAAATGCTAGTGGTGTATTACTTAAATGTTTTCCTGAGAATTATGCAGAGAAGATAAAACATGAGTTTCATGAAGGATAATGTGGAGGCCACCTCTATTGGAAGACAACTGTAAACAAAATCCTTAGAGTTGGTTACTATTGGCCCACCCTCTTCCAAGATACCCATAAATTGGTAGTTGCCTGCCACCAATGTGAAATCTTTGGAGGCAAAATAAAACTCTTACCCTTACCTTTGCACCCTATCCCTGTTGAAGCTCCTTTTTAACAATGGGGTCTAGACTTCATTGGGGAAATCCATCCTTCTTCATCTGCCCAACATAAATGGATCCTCACAGCAACTGATTACTTTATGAAATGGATAGAGGCCATCCCCTCTAGAACTACCACTGATCTAGTCATAATTAAATTCCTTGAAAACCGTATTTTGTCTAGATCTGGTTGTCCTAGAAAGATCATCACAAGCAATGCAACTGCCTTTAGATCCAAAAGGATGGTAGAATTTTGCCAAAAATATCAGATCACATTGGGTCATTCCATAGATTATTACCCTGAAGGTAATGGATTGGCAAAATCCTCAAACAAAAGTCTTATAAACATCATCAAGAAGTCGTTGGAGGGAAATCAGAAGTCATGGCACAAAAATTTAGTACATGCATTATGGGTTGATAGGTTAACATGCAATAAATCCATTGGAATGTCTCCCTATCAGCTAGTTTATGGATTAGATGCAATTTTTCCAACAATCCTAGGAGTGCCAGTCATGAAGCTGATCCAGGAGGTGCAGTCTGAAGAAAATGACATGACAAGAAGGATAAATTATACCATACAGTTGTAGCAAACAAGAGAGGAAGTATAGAACAAAACATAGCAAGTGCAGGAAAACATCAAAAAGCTATTTGACATAAGGAAAAAAGAAAATGATTTCAACATTGGTGACAAAGTTCTCAAATGAGACTCAAGAAGAGAAGATAAAGGAAAACATGGTGAGTTTGAAAATCTATCGAAAGGTCCCTATAATATCCATTCTGCCAGAGGCAAAAATGCATTTTTCTTACAGGAAATGGATGGAACAGAACTTTTTGGAGGTCCTGTCAATGGTAGGATGCTAAAACATTATCTCCATTAGTGATGCCAAGTTTAAAGCTTTATCCATTGTATATAGCATTGTTTAAAGAAAAATCATAGAAAAGATAAATACAAAAATAGAAAGCAAAGAAAAGAGGGAAAAAAAAGAAAAGTTACAGCCCCATACCCAAAAAAAATAGTACATACTGAAAGTGTGCAATTCTAAATGCCACTACTGATTCAAAATGATACCTTGTTTAGTCATGTAGCCTAGTCATTGCTGAACATGCTTTAAATTGATGTTGAATAAGTTAATAGAACCCATGATTGTCAAATATTATTTCAAACTTGACTTATAAAAAAGAGAGAGTAGGGAATTGTAAATATGTTGGTTCCACATGCTCAAAACAGAACCAAAGAGACATATAAGGATGAATTAATAATGTAAAATCATAGTCTTATCTTTATAGATTTACTTTTTACGCAAATAATGTTTGTGTGGAGTTTGTTCAAATGCCACAACCATGGTTAATTAGACTGTCTAATCCTGATTTAATCCCTGCTTTAAAATTTTTGCTGATACGTTAGTGAATGCGGATTTTCTAAACCGTCTAAACTTAGATTATTAGTAGAATAGAATAGATTAGAAGAAAAAATTGGGCCCAAGGCTAAAAAAATAAACCAAGAAATAAGAGAGGGATAAAAAGTCTAATTCCAAATTTTAGCCCTCAATGTTTTGTGTTAGAAATTCTGTATGCAGACTTGTACAAAGTATCACTGCTCATGACAAATCTGACAATCTAATCCTGATTTGGTTATGTTTTCAATTTTCTATTTTAGATTAGATAATAAAGACTCCTAAACAGTTTAATCTTGGCAGCCAAGTAGTTTAGGTAGAGAATAAACAAGTTCAACAGTTTAATCTGAACTCTTGGAAGAAATAAGGATAGGAATAGATAGTTTATTTCTATTTTCAAAAATAAAATGTCAAGACTTTCTAGGCCAAATGCACTCAAAGAAGAAGAAAAAATGTTAGAACTAGTGTGATCGTGAGGTAGAGGTTGAGTTGGAAATTAATCATGTTATGATTCAGATGCTGCATATCACAATTCAAAAGAAGTAAAACATCAAGTTAATGGAGGTCTGTCAAAGTGCAAATCAAGGCATTGTTCTACTTATTTGAGAGATTTATTTTTTGGGGTTCTTGAAAGAAGGAAAGGGTTGCCTACATTTAGTCTACTTATTTATCCTATATTCTACATATTTCACTAGATGATTATGGATGGTGCTAAAGTACCTAAATATTGCAAAATTTCCCATCATCTATGTTTAGAGCTTTCACTGCCTTCATCATCCTAAAATTGGCTATTTTTCACTAAACCTTCCTATCTTTATGCCTCCTCAAAATTTCACCCTACTGCTCTAAAGAAAATCCATTTTTTGGGCCTAATTCCCTCATTCATCCCTCCACTGACACCCGCATTCCTCCCTTTTTCTCCTCTAACAAACCCTCAAAAATCCCCCCTCATGCATTAGTTTCTCCTAAAAAACTGTTAAACAATGAAAAACCCCCTCTTACATTGTTTAAATCTAGCCCTTTAACCTATTGGACCCTTAAAAAGTCTCATAAAAACTTTGTTTTTATGCAAAAAACCCACTTTTGTGAAATATAGACCTCAAGCCATTTTTTTGCTTAAACCCTAGCCCCTTCACTCATACAACCCTGACCCCGAACCTTCACTATTCTCCTAAGTCCATTTCCTTCCCGACCCCCTGTCCCCTCTACCCCCCACGGGACCATTCCCTTCGCCTATTCCTAAGCCTCCTCCACCATGAAAATATGCCTCCGTCCCTTTTATTATTTAAAACCCCATGCCTTGTATGAAACCCCAAACCTTTAGAGAATTAAAAGTGGGCCCCCTCTTTTTATTTTACTTCACTCCACTGCTTTGTTTCTCATAGGCCATCCTCACCGTTGATCAACCCTGATCCAATGGCCATCACACTCCCGCTCTTCATCCCGTTCCCCAACCTAAATTCATGCTACCTGACAAACCTGTATATGTGACCACCTTGGCCCAACTTTCCACTCCGTCGCCCATTCACTTCATGCCACCTGTTCACCAGGTCCCCTCTGCAAAACTTGCACCCCGCTCCTAGATGTTTTCTGCACTGTGGATCTCATCGCCTAAGATCTAATGGTCCAAACCCATATCGCGTGGATTTAGGTGCTAAAGATTAATGGCTCCAATCTGCAAGAAATGGGTGGTTTAGCCCGGGACACGAGGTAGTCATCGAGTGGTATCATGTGACTCTAGGCCAAAATTGCTTTCCACCCATACCTTGCGTGATAAACCACAGTGGCTTTTCAAAACTGCCTTTCCTCCTCTGTGCGCAAAAATTCAATGTTTTGCGCCCCCATTCAAGTTTCTCCTGGTTCCACATATGGAACCTTCCCTCTATGCTCCTTCCTTCTCTACAGATCACCCCAAAACCCTCAAAAACTGCAAAAAATGAAGTTTAAACCCCTCCCACAGGTTTTAAATTAATGTTGTTTTGTGTTTTGTGCAGGCTTTTAATGGTGGACAAGGGCCCAAAATGCCATCCCACAGTCAAAAAGTGACAAATTAAACCTTTGGATGACGATCCGAGAGGTGAATTCATATAACAAGAACCAGGGGAGCCTACAAAAAGGAATTAACCCTTCGATGTGTCATGATCATCGATGGGTTACAAACCTTTATGCTATGAAGAAACCCTACCTGCACACAAAGAATAGATACATTCAGAGAAGAAATGAAGAGAATGAAGGAAAATAAGATTAGAGGGATAATTGCAAATTAAAGGAAAAAATAGATAATTAGCCCTTTAAACAGTGTTTAAAGATGAAAAGTCAAAATTTTAAAAATAAAGGACAGATGAACAAAAAAGTTCTAAAGCAGAAACATGCAAAAAGGCATTGATGCAGATTATTAAAGATAAATCAAGGTTAAAGTCCTAATACAAAATCTTGATGAATAAAACAAAGACATATTATCCAAAGACAACATCAAATGACTCAAAAAAGGAGCAATTACTCTTCCAAAGACAAATTTTCCACCTACAACATTATTTCTTTTCATAAAGGCATTAGGCAGTTATTACATAGTTAGAGATATTTTGAAGTAGCTCAAAAGTTATTGCAAAGTTATTACAAATCCTTGAAATTAAAATATTTTAGTTAAATTAACTTAGAAGCTAAGAAAAAAGTTATTATTTAGAGTAACTCTTTCAGATATTTTTTCCTTGGGCCTTGCATGGTCTCAAAGGTAAAAAATAATTAACTTTATAATAAATAACATTTAAAGACCCTAGATTAGCAGAACCTCCTCATTTTTCATATAAATATTTCATATGGTCTTCATTTAAAATGTTTGTTGCTTCATGGTTATTGGACTGATTTCTACTGCTGAAGCTAATTGAGGAATGCTATACTGAACTAAAGAAAGTTCTAAGTTGCATAGAGTCATTGTACCTAGAGTATTGTAACTAGTTTGGTCATAAATAACACAAGCATGTTCATAGGATCCTTGAGCTATATCAATGGTGAAGTTTTCCTAAATTGTTACTGTTTCTTCTTATGTTTTCCATTATGTCCATATTTATCTGATAAAGAAGCAGAAGTCTTAGATTAGGATCTGTTGTTTTGGCACCCTATTATTGTCTGTATTCTTTATGTTCATGTTTTCTTCTGCAAGGTTTGATTGGAAGATTCTTAATTTCCTTCTAGTTATACCTAGCTTGTGTTCTTTGGAATGATTCAATAGAGTGAAACCAAGGAAATTATGGTGAATCCATGTTCCTTTGAGTAAGACTTGAGATATTTTTTTAGGACCTTTCTTTAAAGTACACTTATTAGATTCTAAAACCAGTGAGGTTTATGGTATGCCCTGCCCTCTGGACTGCCTTGAAATGTTGCTTTGAAGAGTCTTTTAAGAGTTTGTCAAAAGCAGATTAGATTATTTCTGTTTGATCTTAGACTACTCTTACTGTTATCTTATATGTTTTCTTTATCTGAAAGTAGTTTTCGTATTACTGTATTTTTGTCTTAAAATTTTTCTTATTAAAGTTTGCCCAAAGAGGATTATGGTTTTCCCTGCCCTTTGACTTGCTCCCAATAGTTACTTTGAAAGGATTTTCTTGTCTAAGTAGAGCTCGAATATTCTTAACTGACTATAGCTTTGTTGTCTTCACAACTTATTATTGTTTCATATCAGAACCTAATCTAAAGAATCCACTTGATATAGTTAGTTTTCCCTATGAAAGCCCTTGCAAAGTTGATGAACAATTAAATCCTTCTATGACTCCAGTGCCCAATGAATTTATCTGCTCTCACAGTCCATTTGTTCAATTAAAACACTCTTTCAATAAGTCGCACCATTGATCCTTCAATCTATCAATTAATCCATCCAAAACCAAACAAGTCCTTAGAACTTTATAACTAGGCTAAAATCTTAAACCAAAAGCACAAATATAAATCAATCAAAAACACCTCAATAGATATATCCCTCTCTGAATCCAGGAAAGCTAGGTCCTAGGATTCCAAAGAGGTTCTAATGAGGCCCTTGCAGTGTTTGTTCTTGCCACTCTTGCAAATCACAAGGAGCCAACACCTATCATAAGAAAGAAATGCATATACAAAATGTAGCTACATGTAAGCAAGCATACATAGTCAATAAATAAGCATGAGCAACACATGTTATCCATACACACATGATGACACATGTTGACAACAACACCATCAACCATTCCATACTGACACCACTACCACCATGTATAACACAACGTTGATACAAAAACCACATCTAGACCTCAAGCATACTAAATTCATATGCAGCCAACATAAGTTCATGATCCACACACCACCCATAAGTCCGAGAGTTGAACCATGCTCTGATAACACTCTTTTGTATCATATATCACACAAAGAGAACATAAACCAAACACCCCAATCATGCATACACGACAATCACATAAAACATAAGAATGGGGAACATATATGTAACTGACATGTCTGCACGACAAATGCACACTGCCCAAGGAGAGCGCTTCAATGTTCTGATACCACTTTGTAACACCCTCTTCCCATATCTACCCAAGTAGCTGACCAACGGGGGTAAAAATGTGAGGATAGGCTACTAATATGAGATTCAACCTCCTAGATGACCTTAAGTAAGTGGAACCAATGGAAAAAACAAAAACACATCTTACCCTGCATCATTGACATCCCCAGGAAGTAACCCAACCTTCCAAGGCCCTGTTCCCTAAGGGGGGACTGACTTTTAATCCCTTTGAGGCTGATCTACAGATATATAATAGTAAAGGAGAGGCTACAGACCATGGGTCCATAGGCTATCCTTCGGAAGGTAGCACCTCAGGCCCAAACAATGAATTTTTTGCATGTAGTTGTGGTATTTGGGCTACATTTTCAGCGCCTGAGCCCAAGTCACTGCCCAGAACTGCGTGTAACTTCAGGAGAGGGTAAATAAAATTTTAAAAAAACATATGGAATTAATCACATAAACCAGAAATCATCCTACCCCACCCAACCATGACCTCCATTTCATCTAACATGTCACAAATATAACATTTACAGGTATAAAAAATAAAATTAAACAAATTTGTCTCTTTCTTATCTTAGGATGACTAAGAAGCATTGTTCCCATACACCATAAACTATTATATAATCAATTTTACCATACATATATTGGATATTCATTTAAAAGTAAAAACATGGAGAGATCCATACCTCATCATTTTCACAATACATGCTTATAACCAACATGACATCAACATAAATACCATGAGAATATCAATAATATAATCCACATATATATACCAACATAATTTCATACCGTATACGGGATAAATGAGCTCTTCATTACCAAATGTAAGAACCAACCAAAGATGGAAATTTCCCGTTCAACCTGACCATAGATTGGCTGAGCCGAATATACTTAAGCCAATCACCCTCGTGCCATGTTCCAAGCATAAATGTGGGAATTAAATGGAAGGAGCTAACCAAGGAATCCCAAGGCTAAACCACCTCACACTCATCAATAAACATGTAATAACCAGCTTTACCGTGATCTACCCCTATCACTAGGCCAACACAAGCATGGATATCACCGGATTCTCTCCACCTACACCATGAGGAATTTTCCTGTCTCCTAGTCTCTCAGCCTTTACCAAAACCGACAGTATGAATCAAGGGCTAGTAGGCCCTAAATAAAGACATACTCTCTATGATTTATAACAATTCCAAAGCCATGATTGCTAGGCCTGAAATGGAGAGAAAAAACCACCTCTCGGGCTTTACCAGAATAAAAGGCCACATTAACAGGCCCTAAACTAAGGCAACAAGAGAACCATATCTATATCATCTAGATATCCACCTCACCCAAATTCGAATCCATTCGGTGATCTAGCTAAACAAAAAAAAGATAACAACACAACACCATGGCTATCCAGAAATTGAAAGTCTAGGATGAGTCACAACTGGAAAAGCCTATGCCAAGAGAAAAAAGAACCACATTCAATTCCATGCATGTTAAATATAGCGAGGGAAATACACATGAAAATCGATACATACAAAGAATCTTGATGTAGCTTCCTGGTCCTGCCTTTCCCTCCTTGATATTTTCCTTCATCCTCCAAATCTCCAAGTATGCCACACTGACCAATAGTGCTCCAAGAATACTCTAAGTTTCCAAGGGTATGAGAGAGAGAATAGTGAGAGAAAATGTTTACCAACTGATCCTAAAAATATTTTTTGCTAACAAGGCCTCTATTTTCCTCATTTTCCATTATTTTCCTTCATTTTCCTCCTCATGTGCAATATTTGACCTTTCAACTCCCTTTTATCCTAGTTTCCATTATTTTCATAAATAGATGTGTCAAAATGCCATTTTCCTTTCTTAATTCCTTTGCCTTTTCCTTTAGTAATTTCCTTTTACATAATAAACCGAAACTAACACCCACTAGGATGTATTTCCCAACATTTACCTTGGAATACATGTCCCATCAACATTTTTATTATTTTGATTTTTATTACATGGAATTTTCACCAAGGTTGTTACATTACCCCTTTTTATTCCCTATTCCATTCACCTCATTATCACATGCCACTACCATTTTAAGGATGTACCTTGGACATACTATCCCCTCTAAGGATATAAACCACCTAATAAGGTACTTGGTTAACCCCTTTTGGATGTTGGAGACATTAGCACATGCTAAAAGCCATTATGGAAGGGCATGTCATTATGAAGGGTTCACCTATTGTACATGATTTTTAATCTATTTTACTAGATTACTTTAATGACTTATTCTTCTAGAAGGATAGGGAATGCATTGGATCTTATGTAGGATTGTAGGTGGTTCCCATTTTTAGTTTGATATCCCTATACAGGGTCCTAACTCTCCAGAGATCTACATTGGCACATGTATAGTGTGTATAGAGAGCCATGGTCCTCCACAACAATAGAAAACACTCCATGGATCTCCAAAGATGTTCATACATTGCTAGCGATTCATCTATTGGATAAGGAAGATACACCTAGTTCACCATGCCTAGTTGACCCCATCGTTGTACCATGCACTTGATAGGTTACCCAGGACTTCTATTTTGACATGGAATCACTTACACCATCATCTGAGAACTTACATCTGGTCTACAAGCATATTCAACCTAGTTGGAGACCCATGAGGACAGTTGTGTGCCCCCACATCCAGTGCGAGCACCACATGTTTACTATTTGGAGAGAAATGGCCCAACCCCTTGTACACTATATTTTGGAGCCTATTTCACATCATGGAACCAAATGACTTCATCTGGCCTCTTATAAGGAGCGACTACATGTACTATTGATCATTCAACCTCTTGTGATGCTTATTCCTTTATTTATGAGCTAGTTTGTGGGCTTGTCAAAAAAATTTAGCTATTTTGTACATTATTCTATTATATGGGCTAATTTAGGCCTAAAATAGCTAAATAAAAATCATTAGAAGCACATATATACAAGTGATGTTAATTCATTTTATCATCATCACTTGGTTGGACTTGTATCTCTCTAGAGAACTCCATTATCCTTCTTGGTTGATGAAATTTTGGAGCATGGAATGAATTTTGATGCTCAGATTATTTTTGTTTTGTCTTAGAGCTTCTTACTTGGAAAATTTTTAATGGTTGGATATACTCTTGATACATGTCAGTACATTTGATTCTATTTTTCTTTCTTATTTTGTCACATACATTGTTGCTGAAATTTTCGCTATACTAGGGCTAATTTGTTGCATCCATTATTGCAAAGTTGTGGAAATTGGGTTTCTATATAGTGATGAATCATTTATGGGCCATGTATTATGAAATAATATTACTATATATTCTTCTCTACTAAATTTCATCTTGATAAGAAATCAATTTTTCAAAATGAAGTAAAACGATCTTTAAGATGCTTTTGCTACTGCCCTAATGGTCTGCGAAGTTGTCTTTAAGGCCTTGACAAGAAAAATTTGATGTAAATAGTCATTATAACTTGTGACTCTAAAATATTCCCAAAGGACTTAGAATTGGTCCACCATAAAGGTGATCAACCAATATTATTGTCTTCCTTCACCTTTTATTTCCAAGTTCTAGCCCCATAGGTCACCTACGACATCGTTTTTCGGACAAAATACCCATATAAAAACTACAACTTCTTCACATCTTCTGAGTTGGTGTGTCTCGAATGTCTCCTCAAAATTTGAGGAAATTCTGATGATAGGATTGTGATATATTCTAAGCCCTATCCCTAAGACTGTTTTTTTCCCTAGGTTCCACTAGGGCAATACCTCATAGGGATCATTTTAGCACCTTTAATTGAAAATTATTAATTTTATCCCCTTCTCCTCCTTTTTTAGGTTAATATCATCATTGGTTGCTAAACTACCTCCTCTTAACCTAGCCTAGATCCACAGGGTCCCGTGTGGTCCCATTCCTCATAAAAACTCAACTCTTCAGAAAAAACTCAGGAAAAAAAGCTTTCTGAGGATTGGAAATCTCCTTCATAAGTCACACTCCTTTAATCTATCCCTTAAATCCCTACCCCCTATCCTAGAGAGACTTCTACCTTTCTAAAGAAGCAAGCAAGTCCCATTCTTCAGTCTCTCTTAGGAAAGGATCATTGAGGTCACTTCATATCTATTTCGGTTGATATATCCTTCATCGATGACTCTCTATATACTGGGGATCCTCCCGCCGGTGAAATTCTGTAAAGATTATGGAGCCATAATTGAGGTGATAGTAGGCTAAGCCTCCATAGTTTCCCTTGACCTAGTAGTTTCAATTTTAGGATTCCATTTTAGGTCCTCTGCTAGTTTGAGTGGTAATAGTCACATTGTGACAAAGATTGTATCATGATCCAATGTCACATTGTGACAACCATGGTCAACCATGGTCTAACGTCGAATTGTGACAAAGATTGTCTAAATATGAAAATAAGTGATGGTCAATTATGGTCCAACTCCTCATAATGACAAGGATTGGCTTGATATAAAAATCATTCACACACAACCATGGTCCAATGCCCCGTTGTGACAAATATTCTCTCAATGTCAAAATAAACCATGGTAAACCATGGGCAACCATGTTTATTTTAGGGTTTACAATATTTAACTTAGGGTTTATATACCTTGGGTTTATATTATTCCATTGGTTTTAATATTATTGCCTTGGCTTTAATATTATTCTCTGGGGCTTATAATCCCTTAGTTTTTTAGTATTAATTCCTTGGGTTTATTATTTCCTTGGTTTTATAATATGAATCATGGTCAACCATGGTCCAACGTCACATTGTGACAAATATTGTCTCAATATGAAAATCAACCATGGTCAACTATGGTCCAACAATGCATTGTGCCAAAAAATTTCTCGATAAGAAAATTAGTCATGGTCAACCTTGGTCCAATGCCGCATTATGACAAAGATTGTGTCAACAGGAAAATCAATGATGGTAAACCATGTTTATTTTAGGTTTTATAATATTTATCTTAGGGTTTATATACCTTGGATTTATAATATTACTCCTTTGGGTCTAATATTATTCCCTTGGGTTTATAATCCCTTGGGGTTTTATTATTCGTCCCTTGGGTTTATAATATCAATCCGTTGGTTTTATTAACTAAGGGTTCATATTCCTAAGGTATATTATTATTCATAGAGTTTATAATATTAATCGAAGGGATTAATATAAATCCATTTGGTTTATAATCATGGTCAACCATGGTAAACCATGGTCAAATGTCACATTGTGACAAATATTGTCTCAATATGAAAATAAACCATGGTTCAGCATTAGATTGTGAGAAATATTTTCTCAATATGAAAGTCAATCATGGTCAACCATGGTCAATAACCATGGTCATATTGTGACAAATATTATCTCATGGTCGAACGTCACATTTTGACAACCATTACCGAATATGGTCCAACGCTACATTGTGACAAAGATTGTCTCAATATGAAAATCAACCATTCTCAACCATGGTATAATGACTCATGGTGACAAATATTGTCTTTATATGAAATCAATCATGGTCAACCATGTTCAACCATGGTTCAATGTCACATTGTGACAAATATTTTTTGAATATGAAAATGAATCATCGTAAACCATTGTGAGCCATGATTATATTAGAGTTTACAATACTTATCTTTGGGTTTGTATAACTTATGTTTATATTACACCTTTTGTTTTATAATATCAATCATGGTCAACCATTCTCTAATGTCACATTGTGACAAACATTGTCTCAATATGAAAAATAAACCATGCTCAATCATGGTTCAACATCGCATTGTGACAAAGATTGTCTCAATATGAAAATCAAACATTGTCAACCATGGTCCAACATCATATGATGACACATATTGTCTCAATATGAAAATATAACATAGTCAATCATGTTTATTTTAGGGTTTATAATATTTATCTTCAGGTTGATGTATCTTGGGTTTATGATATTAACCCCTTGGGTTTAATATTATTCCCTCGAGATTTTAGTGCTAACCCTTTGGGTTAATTAATATAAAGATTCATTTTATTAGGGAATAATATTATTAATAGGGTTAATAATATTAATATTACGATTAGTGTAAATCCCTTCGGCTTATGATTATATTCAGCCATGGTCAACCATGGTCCAATGTCACAATGTGATCAATATTGTCGAAATATGAAAATAAACTATTCTCAACCATTCTCAACCATCGTCCACCATCATCATTCATGGTCAAAATTTGTAAAACATGGTCGAAAATGGTCAATTATGGTCAACCATGGTCCAAAAACACATTGTGACAAAGATGATCTCGATATGAGAATTGACCATGGTCAATCATGGTGCAATGTTGCATTGCGAGAAGGATTGTCTCAATATGAAAATCAATTACAGTAGCATGCTCAATCATGGTCAACCATGGTCAATAACCATGTTCACATTGTGAAAAATATTGTCTAATGGGCCTATCCCACATTGTGACAACCATGATAAACCATGGTCCAACGTTGCATTGTGACAAATATTATCTAAATATGAGAATCAAGCATGGTCAACCATTGTGCAATGTCTCATTGTGATGAATATTTTCTTCATATGAAAATAAATCATGGTCAAGCATGGTCAAGCATGGTCTAATGTCATAGGTGACAAATATTGTCTTAATATGAAAACCAACCATGGTCAACCATGTTTATTTTAGGGTTTATAATATTTGTCTTAGGGTTTATATCCCTTGGGTTTATTGTTACTGCCTTAGGTTTATAATCCCTTGACCTTTTAGTTTTAATCCCTTGGGTTTATTATTCCTTTGGGTTTATAATATCAAGCATAGTCAACCATGGTCCAATATCACATTGTGACAAATATTGTCTCAATATGGATATCAACCATGGTCATCCATGGTTCAACGTGACATTGTGCAAATATTGTCTCGATATTAAAATGAATCATGGTAAACCATGGTCCACCATGGTCCAACATTGCATTGTGTCAAATATTGTCTCAATGAAAATAATTATGATCACGACCATGATTCCAACGTCACATCCTGCTGACATAGATTTTGAATATGAAAATAAACCATATTTATTTTAGGGTTTTATAATATTTATATTTAAAACCATATATATTTGGTTTATAATATTAATCCTTGGGGTTTATAATCCCTTAGTTTTAGTGAGGCCATACTATACAATATCAATCCTTGCGTTTATTAACCTAGTTCACACGTGTAAAGACA